>CM069456.1:28085287-28557787 GCA_035610835.1 Ophiura sarsii
TCATAAAACCTGGCTCATATCAATGTGTGGGGAGGGGGGGGGGGGGGGGGCAGTGGCATGCGCAGGATATTGTGAGTGGGGGGGGGGGGGGGGCACCTGGCCATAAACTCAATTCCCCCGACTCAGATTCTTCTCAATTCCCTGACGTACCAACAAAAAAATAGTAAAAGGTAGCCACCTTGTGAATTTCACGTAAGTGGGAGTGGGATGGGGTAAGGTATTTTTTTCGCACAAGTCAAAAAATCACACAGTAAAAAAACCCAGCACAGTCAACAAATAATTGCCAATCCTCTGGGTTTTCATCAGTATTCTCTATAACATTTTCCGTTATTTAGCCAACTGCTGCCTAAATTTGTTGACGTACATGAACAAATTTGCCGACTATTTGGGTCACACCCCTCCCACACACACACCCTCTAGCGACGGCCCTGCCCTCGACTGGCAGTAGTTTCCCCCGACTGGCAGACTGATTTCAAAAGTTGGGGGGGGGGGGGGGGGGCGGGTGTAATCACCGATCCTTTTTCACTCCTTTTAACAATAGCAAAAAGGAGCGAGCTTTCTCCGTGCTCCTCAAGTTTTCCTCTATTTGTAAAAAGGCAAAAGCCCCCTAATGTTCCCGAAAGCTATGGAGCTAAATTATAATGGTTCAAAAATTACCTGCTAATTGAAGGTTATATCCTGTCTCTATTGCATTTTAATTGTTCTACAGTATGCATGGCATCCGATATTCAATTGATCAAGATTGTAACAGTAGGCGATCTAGGAGTGGGAAAAACTTTCATGCTCTTCCAACACTTCACACACCAGATACCACGGAAATATTCACACACTGTATTTGATAGTTATTCTGGGATTGTAAAGATCAACGGTAAAAGTTATAACATACAGCCGTGGGATACTGCTAATAGCACTGAGGTATGTACAAAAGTAATGTAAAGTTAGTTTCAAATTTGCGAGAATGTTTTTACTAGTGTGCAAAAGTAATCCACACATGTCACTTGGATGATGTACGGTGCACTGGTTGCATGTGTGGTGCCTTCATCATGTGGTTTGGGAGCCCACACCCTTCTGTATTCCTTTGCTGTTGTAAGGAAGTGCTCGCCAATTTTCGAGCTGATAAAACCATACCTTGTTTTGTTTCTGTAGGCCAGTAGCTGCACTGTTAAAAATCTTTCTTAGCATGTAAAAAATCAGATAATGAAACTCTTCATTTTCATTTGAAGCAGTTTAAATCATTAAGCACTTTAAATTATATCAAGAAAATTGAGAATATCTATATTTTTGGATGATAACATTTTATGAGTCTATATTTACATTTAGAAAGGAGGATTTATATTCAGTTTTGAATATTTAAAAAGAAAGTAAAAACTCTATAGTTCAATCAGTTCCACATCGGCAAGAAATATTCGGTTTTCTCTCTCCTCGTGCAAAAGTAATCCAAGCGTACGCGCACAATTTTGGCCATACGCACACAATGTTTTCAGAATGCACGCGTCACGCTTTCCATGCACAATGCGCTTGTTGCGTTCATGTGCATCTACACCCTTCTGTATCGCTGCTGTAATGAGGTTTGCCAATTTAGAACTGATCAAACTATAGCTGACATTTTGGGATCAAAGAGTATAATGTCACCCGCCTCAAAATGGTCTACTTATCACTACCGTCAACTTGAGATTACAGTGTCCCCTAGGTAACGGGAAAATCCCAACCTGTTCTATGGACTAAACGGACTGAGGTAGGGTTAGTCGGTCGTGTGTTTTTTTGTTTTTGTTTTTTAATTTCAACAATTTTGGTGATTTTTTTGAAGGAAAAAAAAAAAAATCAAAAATGTCAACAACAAATCAAAGAATTGCAAAAAAAAATCATTTGCCAAATATTAGCAAATATTGAAGAAGCAAAAAATAGAAAATAAAATAAAAATGGGTTGGTCGGGCCCATAGAACAGGTTTTTTTCCATCATCTAATCACCAAATTAATTTAAATTTGACTATCTAGATTTAGTATTGTATTACTGTTCTCCTATACACAGCATGACAATTATGATCGTCTACGCCCCCTGGCCTACCCATGGACGGATGTCTTCTTGGTATGTTACGCTGTAAATAACCCATGCTCTCTGTCGAATGTTGCCAAATATTGGCTGCCTGAACTTGAACGCCATGTGCCGAGAGATATACCCATTATTCTGGTTGGAACAAAGTCAGGTTGGTAGTTGTATAGATACATTTTCTTGCTTACAAGAGTAAAATTGCAACATAAAAATAATAAGTTCAATTCATTTCAACAAAATGTGATTTGTTTCTACTATGGTAATGATAAAATATACATTTCACAGCTCTTCTCATAAAAACCAAAAACTGTATTTCGCGTAGCATTTTTTACTAGAACGCATTTGGCATTTTTCAGGTTTCTTCTGAGACAAATGTTGTGCTTTCATTTGCTCTCATAGCTCTACTTTTACCAGTTTTGTTTGGACAAATGTGAAAGTGTACTTTTTAAAAATACTTAACTGATGAGTGGGCTGCATCTTAACATAAAAGTGTGATGACTATAATTGATTTGACTGATTTGATTGACTTCGGGAATGTTGTAGAGAAAAACTTGATGACTTTTAAATTGCTTCACATTTGTTTAAGGCGCTTGATTTCTGACTCAGAGTTAAGTGACTTTGGTCAACCCCAGTGGGGCAGCCAGAGGGGGGTGGGGGGGGGGGGGCAATATTGACTGTTGTGCCGGTTGAGATTGGCGCTGTCGGTTCATTTGACAAGAGGAATCATGGAATTATGATGGTCAAAAGGACACAGATGGAAATGTTTCGCGCATTTCTTTAGTCAGAACATTCTTGTCGGTTCACTTTCATTTCTTGACCCCCAATATGAAAAACCTAGCTATGCCACTGGTCAAACCTGCCTATTTGAGAATATTTCTGACATGTGTTATTATGAACAAAATACAAAACGAAAGTAAGACGATAGTAAACAAGACAAGTACACTACAATTATAGCACAATGTCAGTAGTGAAGTTGCCTACTACAGGGTGTATCAAAATAAAAGAAACCCAAATTAAATCATCAATTACAGGAAGACGAAATAGTCATAGATCAAGTGCAATGTGTCTTAAGAAAGAACAGGATGTTCTCTTTCAAATGACACCCTGACTATGAAGCATTGTCACAGTTGAACAAATAACAACACCTTGTTGGGCAGCAGGTATAATATGTACTATGACAAGTTAGCAGCCCCAGCCATTCAACCAATCTTTCGTGCTGACCTATCCACATTCAAATTGGTTGAATCATGGGTGTTGTTGTCACATAACAGATGTAACCCCCCAAAAGAACCAATAGAATAAGGACAGGGATTTTGCACTTTTTAAAAGCACTAAAAGTGCTGCTTGATTTGTATTGTACATACCAAGGTCAAAGGTCATCTGAGGTCAAGATGTAAAATTTAGTATATTATACTTTTTGTATTGTCCATTTCTTTTCCATACAATGACCAATTGCAACCAAACTTCGGTCATAGATGCAACATGGAAACCTTCATATGTTAATGAGGTCAAAGGTCACATACCAAGGTCAAAGGTCATCTGAGGTCAAGATGTAAAATTTAGTGCACACTTTTTGAATTGTCCATTTCTTTTCCATACAATGACCAATTGCAACCAAACTTCAGGCATGGGAAAAAGTGCTTTTTTAGTTAAAAGGTGCTTTTTAGGTCGTCCGTAGGAAGAGACCTTATGGCAGCATCCTTCGTGTGTGTTGTCTGTGTGTGTGGGGGTGTGTGTGTAGTCTGTGGGGGTGTGCCAACAATTTGGTATACACTTTTTGTTTTGTCCATTTCTTTTCCATACAATGACCAATTGCAATCAAACTTCGGTCATAGATGCAACATGGAAACCTTCATATGTTAATGAGGTCAAAGGTCACATACCAAGGTCAAAGGTCATCTGAGGTCAAGATGTAAAATTTAGTATATACTTTTTGTATTGTCCATTTCTTTTCCATACAATGACCAATTGCAACCAAACTTCAGTCATAGATGCAACATGGAAACCTTCATATGTTAATGAGGTCAAAGGTCACATACCAAGGTCAAAGGTCATCTGAGGTCAAGATGTAAAATTTAGTGCACACTTTTTGTATTGTCCATTTCTTTTCCATACAATGACCAATTGCAACCAAACTACAGGCATAGACGCATCATGGAAACCTTCATATGTTAATGAGGTCAAAGGTCACATACCAAGGTCAAAGGTCATCTGAGGTCAAGATGTAAAATTTAGTACACACTTTTTTGTATTGTCCATTTCTTTTCCATACAATGACCAATTGCAACCAACCCTTGGTCATATATGCAACATGAAAACCTTTATATGTTAATGAGGTCAAAGGTCACATACCAAGGTCAAAGTTCATCTGAGGTCAAGATGTAAAATTAAGTACACACTTTTTGTCTTGTCCATTTCTTTTCCATACAATGACCAATTGCAACCAAACTTGGGTCATAGATGCAATATGGAAACCTTCATATGTTAATGAGGTCAAAGGTCACATACCAAGGTCAAAGGTCATCTGAGGTCAAGATGTAAAATTGGCTGCATATGTAAAATTGATTACATTTAAACAGATGAAGTACAATTGCAACCAAACTACCCATATAAACGGACGACCTATTTGGGACCGCTGTCCCTATTTTTGGGTTAAAAGGTGCTTTTTTCACCAAAATTATGCCATATGCGTTAAAAATAAATCTAAAAGCGTGATTATATTGCATGTTTCCATGTTGACATATTTCTTTTTTCGTTGTCAAAGCCATCATTTTTCATTCAAAACTACACTAAGTGCAGCCACAGTTATGTAACTTGTTAACTTGGTAACTTGTTAATGCTTTTTTGGGCAAAAGGTGCTTTTTTTGGTGCTTTTGCGCTTTTGAGCATTTTCCCTGTCCCTACAATAGAACCACTTTACCAAGGTCAAAAACAGAAAAAACACAATAAAACAAGTTCATCTTCCTAGCCCATGAGAACTTGTCAAACATAGAATGGATGCAAACTTGTCACAGTGCAAATTTCCCTACCTGTCCAACAATGCATTGTATATCGTTCAACCGTGGTAATGAGGTCATTGGTAAGAGAACATCATGTTCTTTATAAAGACACATCACACTTTATCTAACACTCTGCAGTTTTTCATATGATTCAATTTGGGTTTCCTTTATTTTTATACATCCTGTAGACATCCAAGTAACCAGAGTTGTCTTGAACTTAACCATGGTTTCAACCTGGATGCTGTGTAAAAAAAAAGAGCGGATGTAGTCAGGGTGGAGCTGGGATTGAAAGTGCCATAGGCAAATGTTTTTTATATGAACCAACCCTCAATCATTAAGCGTGAAGTGCAAGCATCCCGGCATGTGTCCCGAGAATCTTTTTTGTTGTTGCTATAACTGGTCAGAGCTGCCCGGAACTGAGGGTCTCTGATAATTTCTCTTTACTTTTTTATTGACTTTCAGATCTTCGCCTCGGACCGGACCTTCGTAAATGTATACCAGTAGATGTTGGCTATCAAGTTGCCAAGGAGAATGATATGTATTATGCAGAAGCAAGTGCAGTGACCAGGGATGGGCTAAAAGATCTCTTTGATAAAGCTGTAAGTTTTCAAAGACATATTATAATAGGTTCTGCTGAGTTAGAAAAGAGATCAATTTCACCTGCAGATTTATCGAAAGATAAAAAATGCATTTGCTAGGTTTTATTGGGTTTCAAGCTGATTAGATTTTGTACCTTTTTTGGCAACTTCACATAGCTCACAGGTAATCAAGGAATACCCTAAATGTGTTATTTCTAGGATCCACAGTAAATGGATTACAAAGCCCTTAAAATAGAGAAAATATTACCCCAATATTGAGGTTACCTTTGGGTTAGAACCTAATCAACTATATCCCAACAAAGTAAGAACATGACATCAGAATATATTTCAGTGAGTACAGATTATGGTGTATCCTTGGTGTAAGATATTTATAAGTTAGACTAGTGTCCAGACCTATTACGGATTAAAGCTGTATAATCCTTTAATCCCGCAATAGAAGATTTGGTGCTAGGTTAGTTTCGTGCTGTCTTACACCAAGGATAAACCCAGATTATTAATCATGGTATCTTCTAAAATACACTGGCATATATACTCATGCAATCAAAGAAGAACCTCAGGATTTGTGCAGAATTGATGTGTCTTTCAATGAAATACGTGTTCACATCAGGTTTTGGGTGAAGTTTTACAACTATAGATGAGGTGACCGTTGTTTACATCCAATGTTTATCGACAAACGCAACGGTCGAAGGAACTGGACTGTCGATACACGCTTAAATGAACACCATATGACCAAAAAAGAACGGGTCCTAAAGAAAACAGGATGCGTTCGCAAACTGTCGGGCAAAGAACAATGGCAACTAGCCACGTTTTGCCCAGTGTGACGTCACCTGTCACCCCATCTATAGATCTACAGATTCAAGGGAATATACTGACATGAATTGATATAGGTTCAACAGGATTGTTCATGAAATAGTTGGAAGGATGCATTTCATTGATGCAAATAATGGCATCACTGGGTACAAGCCTCGATTTAAGTGGGAGCTGGGAGTTTTTTGACCCCTGGTTGCCAAGTTTTAGCTCCCGGTGTTTTCAAATTGTGCATAGCAAAGTATAGGAGCGGGAGCTACTTTTGTCAGAAAAGTTACAAAGCTCCCGGTTCACACATCCTTAAATCGAGGCTTGACTGGGTACTTTGAATCCAATGTGATGTCAAAGGAAGCTATGGATGCCAAAGGATTTCAGTGGAAGCCAAAAACCAAAAGACAATGTTAATGGAGCCATGTTAGTTTTCTAATGATGGCTGTTGCTTTTGTTTTTGCTTGAAATATTGTCTGATATTGTCCGTCGTTATTCTGTCAAAACCTTCAGCATGAATAAAGTAAAACTGCCCAATGGTTATACATAGCAAGTGTTGCTTTATACATGTTCAGGGGCAAGAAGCAAGAGCACTTACAAGGTTTTGATAGATGTGTTGTTTTAGCCTTGAACATGTTTAGGGCAGACTGCCCAAAAGTGGTATATACATGTAGGAAGCATTACTTTCTTACTTTATACATGCTCAAGGGCCGGATGGAGACAGGTTTTGACAGAAGAATGATAATATGTTCCCTGTCCTTCCATATATAGATTGAGCTTGCAATCAATCCAGCTACTTGTCGTGAACGTAACAAGAAATATAAATTGAAAAAGAATGCCAATCAGGGGCGTTTTGTACGACCTATGATGCCAACAACAGGTGAGATTTGAATTAATTGACTGAGAGCATCATCAATAACAAAATGGCCACATACAGTGCTCAAAAATGTAACTTCACAGCGTATATGTGACCTGGCACCACAAAATGAGAAAGGCGCAAAAAAGCGAGATTTTCTTTCACATTTTCAGAAAGTAGATGTCCTCAGGTTTAAAATGACACCAAAGTTGTTATCATAGGCCATTCCAAAGTGAAATTATAATAAATTGAAGTTAAATAAGCACTGCTGAATTATTTAATTGAAGAAAAAGGCCTTGAAAGTCAGTGAAGCTGTTTTAAAATTGTTTATGCCAAAGACCTCTTATTAAACAGCCTGTCATTGGTTCATTTGTTAATTTACAGGGTTCAAATTATTATCAATAGCTCCAGAAAGCCCTTACCTATAAGACCAAATCGAATTCGCCATAGGGGATACTATTTTACACCCATGGAAATGACAATGTAAACAAGGTAATTTCTAGACATTTCTAGACATTTTACTTCTTTTGCGTTCATTTCTTGAGATGTAAGAATAAAATGCCCTCTCTAAAATTACTTAAATAACATATTTAGACCCAAAATATTTGTTTAATACTTCAGAATGTGATGCATAAATAGTTTATCTTTACGAAAATGAAAATATCTCATTTTCAACTTCCCCTTGTCATAGCGTCTATTTCAGGCCATAACTCAAAATTAACCCCCGCGACTTTACGCTCATTTTGTCATGCCAGGTCACATTATGATATCTGCTCATTAACACTAAGACTAGGTCCAATTAAAAAGTATCGAATTATAAAATGATGGAGTAATGCCTTCTCTTTAATTTAAGATGTTGTTCGCCAAGATTGGTTTGCAATTAAGAACGCTACAGTAAAAAGAATGAGGCAAAGTATGATATTTATTTTTGCACAAGTGGGTTTTAAACACACAGGATAGTGTGACAGGTATGCGTATGTGCCATTTTTATTACCAAAAGTAAAATGATCAAAATCTTCATCACTGTCTCCTCATAACAGCTGTTATATAGGGCCTAGATGTTATGATTTGAATCGGGAACACACAGTTAAGAACATTTAAGTTAATATTAAATCTATCTAAGTAGTTGAAAACTAGATTGATTCAGTCATGCTGTAGTTGAAAACTAGATTTATTCAGTCATGCTGTCTGGTGATAATGATATGTGTGTGTATTGCCATGGTCACCTTATCATCGCGATTGTATAAAACAACTGATATAGAGTTGGGCGCTATGAATGTTATCATATTAGACCGATAGTGTTGGGCTGTATATACATGAATACTGCATTTGTTCACCTGTGATCAGGAATTTTTATAATATGAGGCAAATTTATTTTGTTATCAATTTTCAGTGAAAGCGCCTTGCATAGAAATAAAAACATCTATTTATAGCCAGCAAATGACAAATGCTCTGACAGATTCGGACTCAGCTGATGTGGTGTTTCTGATAGAGGGCGCCAAACGAGTTACTGGTCACAAGGTCATTCTCTGTAGTGCTAGCAACTTCTTTTGTGAAGTATTTGGAATAGTTGTCCCATTTGAGGTAAGTAGGTGGGTGAACCCAGTGGGTAAAATTGGTTGTAATTTGGTTGAAATGACATCAAAACAACAAAGTCATAGTCATATGGTGCATTGGTTGTGGCTTGGTTGCATATGATAGTTTTTACAACATCCTTTTAAAAGGTTATTAATGTTGAACCAACCTTTTTATAATGCTGTTTTGCTATCAATTGAAGAAAGTTGTAAAGATGTTGTAAATATGTTACTAACGTTAGAGCAACAAAAATAAGATGTTACAACAATGAAATAATTTGCCCCCTGTTAAGGAGAAAGTCCCCAAGATGAAGGGTCAGTCCCCAAGGCGAAGGGTGAAAAACATGTTCTGCAGTCTTGCATGACCCATATTTTTGTTGTTTGAGATTTTTTCTCAAGTTGACATTTTTGAAAATATTTGTAAGCTTTTGACAAATTTCAAAAATTTCCAAAAAAGTTTGACAGTTTTAAGACTAACAAAATCTTGAAGAAAAAAACTGAGAATCTATGAACCGCTCAAATATTATAGCTATTAACAACTTCATGAGTCCCAACCAGTAAGGCTTTGTAATCCATATATCAGTCTTCATTGATTTTTTTGGTTTTGTTTTGATTTTTAAAAAACAATTTCTGAAGAGGGAAGGGAATGATCTAGATATGCCAAACTGTTTCTCCCTTGTAAGATTTGTAAACATGGTGCTTGAATTACCATATCTTATTCACACAGGACCCTGAAGGTATCAAACTATCTTTCACACACCAAGACATCAGTGATGGAAAGGTTGCTGGACTGTCATCTATAGTTGACAATGTAGACATTGATCATGGACGCGATGTTACGCAGATAACTATCAGTGATGATATCTCACTCTACACATTTTCACTTGTATTGGAATTTTTATACACAGGTAAGGTACCATGATTGCTCAACCCTTCTCCACCCTCCCTAACCACTGATATTGATGCAACAATTAGATCTTCTTGATTTCAATAGAAAGTGATTAAAAAATGTTTATAGCCATGCAGACAGTCCATGCCAACATGCCCATGCTTGGGTCCTGACGGAACCAGACTCAAGCAAAGTGCAATTACGCTAGGCTAACATGAGCATACATAACAATGCTGGTTGTATAAATTGAAAGTTGAAAAAATATATAGATGGAAAAAAAAGACAAAGTAAAAAGAGCTGCTCCCAACAAATGAAGGGAACAATGATACTGTCATCACAGCACTATGACATAACTAGTATTGTAGATAACTAGTATTAAGTATACAGTAGTCACACATCAGGAGGTACATATCTCAGAAAGTTTTTGATGTTCAAAGGTCAAAGTTGGATTAAACTCTTTCTCTGTCATTAATATATGGCTCATTCCATGAAGTTGGGGCATATTATGTGACATCCAAGTGAAATTTTCAAAATGGATATTTTCCAACTCTTTCTTCTTTTTTAGGTTCTACATTTACCAAAGTCCAATGTAGAACTTTTTATTTTAATGTAACATTTGGTGTAAAATAACCGCACATGTTCAACAGTTGGATGACATTTCCAAAAATCCTGATGCTACATGGACACCATTTCTCATTTCCATATCATTTTCTAATAAAATAGCTTAAGATGTGGGCCAAGTTTCTATACCTCAATGAACTACTTGGAACCACAAATACATGAAAAGAAACCAGATTTGTCTAGGTTGAACATAACTTAACGAACAAGACATCGTAGATTAACTGTTTTATGTAAAAACTCATTGAAAAGTGACTCTTTATTTTGCAATTTGTATAATGAATTTAAATAAAGTACAAATCAATATTTGTTTGATGTAAAGTACTCTATAAACCATGCACATTGATTACATTATAGTCATAAAGTAAGTATATGAAGTATTATTTACCTGTATAATGTTATAAAATGCACTACCGATGCTACATGGACACCGCGTCTTGTAACATTGTTAATAATAAGACTATTCATACTGTTACAATTATTTGAGTGTGAATGGTTTGTCTACTTGTTCATCATATCAAGTAGATACACAGAGTGAATTGCTTGAAATTTATCTAAACACTGTTCATGTAAAATTTACCTTTTCTGTGTACTCAAGTATTACGATGCTACATGGACACCGTGCCCTAAAATATTTGGAACAGCTTGAACAGGTGCATCTTTTTCAGATCAATAGAGAGGATGTGTACTATGATGTTAACTTTTTATGTTATAAGCACACGATAAAATTAATAACATGGATTGTAAAACTACAAATTACACAAAAAGATAACCTGCCATGAAGCATAAAACATAATTACCTATGATACACATACACCATTTCTTACAATTACACAATAACAATACACCATTGATCAAAGAAACTTAAGATGTCCACTGAAACAAACTTCATGCAGTGTTGTTCTTAAAGTACCCTTTGTGATCTTAGTCTCTTTGCTAGTTTCTGATTGAATCATCCTCTATTAATGATAAGATGATTGAAAAGTTTGATCACTTAAAAAGTCAGTTTGCAAAATAATAATTTAATTGCCATGATGGATTTCTTTGGAAAGGTACTAGTTTTTGAAAATGATGGGTTCCTTGTCTTCATCTCCATAAATTCCAGGACGATAGAACTGTCTTCTGAATTAATGTCAAGAACCTGCAAAGCAAAATAAAATAAACCCTATGGCTTAGTATCTTCATGGAACATTGTGTATTGATATTGGAGTAGATTATTTATTCATGTTGCACTTTTTGTGTTGCAGGAAAATATTTATATTAAAATCATGCTGGAGTATTTTATTTATTATTCATTTGACATGAAAAAGAATAGCAAAGGATAGCGAACTTAAATGATTTACAATTATTTGTTTTATTTATAGTAAAAAAAACTAAAATAAGGGAATGTTTATTGTGAATTCAGTGAAATGCTAATGGAAATGGTGTCCATGTAGCATTGTGTATTAATATATTTCATTAGATATACATCTCTCATAATATGCCTTTTTTTCTGTAAAGTGTAGTAAAATGTAGGCAATGTTTTGAATGTTTTGGGTGATGGATAATTTCGAATGGGGTAATTGTTTTAGTCTAATTAGGCAAATTTTATGAAATGCTACATGGACATGGTGTCCATGTAGCATCGTATTGGTAAGCTATATTATATATTATTAGCATTAAAAGAGCAAAAACTAATTCATTATTAACTTCAAAGTTTATTAATGATGTGATTCTACAAAAAAAAACCGATTTCAACGAACTATAACGATACCCAATGCAAAATATTGCCCATGCTATGCCCGATGCTACATGGACGCCAAATTATTATGGCGTCCGTGACTCAAAATTAATATCATAACATGAAAAGAAATTCTGATTCAGTGTTTCCCTTTCAATAAAAATGCATTAATAAATACAGACATACAAGCAACATTAAGAAATAATTACAATCGCACTTACCATTCACAAAACTATCCAATGTTTACATTTTGATGCTACATAAAAGTCCCGATGCTACCATTGGACACCAGCGACTAAAACCTTGATAAAACTAGCCCACATGTGGCAAATTCCAAACAAACCTGATAGCTATTGACCTCTATCCTTACAAAAGAAATATGGAATGTTTTATTTATCTCCAGGGGGGGATTCCCACAAATTGCATAGGATGTTTATCACGATGCTACATTTTATGGTAAGGACACCATGCGCACGGCACGGTATACTTTTTCATGAATATATGGAATGGTCTTCATGAAATTTATTCTCATTTGCAATAGTTTTCAATTGATAAATGCTCTTAATTTTGGAAAATAATTTAAAAATGTATGATAGAGAACTACCCCCATTCAGCAATGAAAACTCCCGATGCTACACGTGTATATTTTGTGGACACCGTGCGTAGCATCGGAAAGGCAATTTTCATGTTGCTTGGGTGAAAAATCAGTCCAGCGTGACGAGGTGTTTTGGTCAGTAAACTATGAATACATGTATCTTTTATTAATCAAATCGATTTCCAAGCAATTCTATGATAGTTTTGCTTACATAAAACTCATATTAATTGTTGTGTTTTCCATGTCACGTTTTTTAGCAAAAATGGTCTTGGACACCACCTAATTTTTTATTTTTTTCTTCTTCAAGGAAGGGTCAATTTTTTTCTTTCTTTCATGGCTCAATACTATAACCTAGTACTGTTTTTGGACACTAATTTTTTTTTGATATACACATAGAGTAAAACAGTTTATAAGCTGCCTAAAGTACCAAATTCTGCTATTTTAACAAATGCCCCAACTTCATGGAATGAGCCATATAGGAGTGGTTTTTTGAAAGTATTTGAACCCGATTTTGGGACACACAGTATGACACTATAACCTGAAACGCCATGTTGAAGTGCTAATAGCAATGGTCTTGTTGCCTTTATCATCCTTAATTAATTCTAGCCTTTGAATAACTGCCACCAAAATCTACCATTACATGGGCACTCAATAACAATTATCTGATGGATTTATACAGTACAAAAGATGTTGATTAGATTCACCGAAATCACAGCATGTTATTTCCTTTTTTTGAGCCTTAATACAATGATTTCATAATACAATTGGATGTCTTGTCAAAGGTCATTACATGACATCCTCCAGGGGGCACTATGGTCTGTTTTAACTAATGTTATTTGTATTATTATCTTACAGGTTTTCCAAAGTTTCAAGAGGGTATAGATAGCGTCATCTTAAAACATGTATCGAGATTGGCACACCTCTTCAGTTTACCGTATCTTAGTAAAATAATAAACAATATAGAAAATGATGAAGATGACCTAAACCCAAGTATTGTCACATATGCCATGGAAACAATGTGTCAGAGGGCCAAAGCTATGTTTCTAGGAAAAGACACATTCTCAGATGTCACGTTTCACATAGAAGGTAGGTGGGTATGGGGTCGATGGGATTACATTCTATGATGTAAATGTGGATGAACACAAATGCACACATTGTTGGCAAAGATTGTTTTTAAGTACATAAGTTCAAAAGTTGAGATGGTTGAGGATAACACAGAGAAAAAATACATACTAAAATGTACAGGTAATATATTAACAATTGATTTCCTCACTTGGGGGTGGGGGGGGGGGGGGGGGGTGGGGGTGGAGTGCACTTACTTCTAGACCACAAACCCTTCAGTTATTCAACTGATTTCAGTCATTGTTATCTTCCTATTCTACCATGATTTTACATGGATTTTCACAGTTCACAGATACTCAATTTGTTGGCAAAGATTGTTTTGAAATGCATTATTTAACACATCGAGGGGGAGGAGGGATAAAGAGGAAAAAGATTAAATTCAAATACACTTACACAGGAAAGTAACATTGATTTCCTCACTTGAGGGGGGCAGGTCAAATATCATTATCAGAGCACACTTATTTCCAAGAACATGAGCTTTCTATCCTATCTGCCATGTGATATTTCAGCTTTTAAGTAGTGTCAGTGTTTTAAATGGTAAAGAAATGATGCTTCAAATCATGAGACATAAAGGCCAAGGCCTCTGAGACCGTGTGATGAAAGTGGTGAAAGTAAAGGCCTGACACTTAAACACTGGAGGTATATAATCCTGGGCCCAGTTCAAAGGTGCATGGTATCCATTGCCCTGTTGATCATATCTGGGTAGTGTTTGTGGCTAATTTTCCCAGTCTTTTCCACCAGTACTGCTGCTTATTTTTCTCTGTTCTATGCATCCTTTCAGACTCCATTGTTCCAGCACATAAAGTTTTGCTCATGAATCGCTGTGATGTCATGTCAAGGATGTTTTGTGGCCAGTTTACTGAAAGCGCAAAAGGAGAGGTAAGGTCGTCAAATAGGGTTGTGAACTTGTGATGACAACCGAGTCTGTCATCATCATTGTCATCTTTGTCACTGTCATCATCTGTTTCATCGTTGTCATCTACTTGGAATCAACAGAATCAGCCATGCCGCTCTTGATTTTTAAACAATTATTAACTGTCACATAAGTCTGCGATGATTTATTTTCAACCCTACTAGAGCTCATGCAGCATTGTACAAACTAATAGATGACTGACCGCACTCACTGAGAATGAGAATTCTTAAACAGCTAAAAGAGAGTTTAAGCAATCCCATTGGTTCTCAGTGAAATCGGCAACATTTAGATGAGACAATTGAACATGGGAAGGTGGAGCTTACGTTTTAGTGCGTCCGACATTCACAATGCATGGTTTGCTCCATAACGCGCACTTCTGCAGTGTGTTTTTGGCATCTTTCCTGCGCTTATGCCGGCGCCGCGACGCTTACGCATGGCGTTCTTATTGCATTGGATTGGATGGAATATGTTTGTGGGTTATTCGATCCTAGCAGGGGTAAAAGTTGTTAAATATGGACAATAAAATAAACTTGTTTATTTGATAAATGTCTAAAGTATGATTGTTTAAGAATGAGAATAAAGGTATTGTTTTTAGACCGTACCTGTGTTATATTGTCTGACATAAATGCGTTCGGTAGAATTATTTTTTGCGTAGAATTAACAACGACGCCGAATACTTAAAATAATACTATCGTCCGCATTTATGGCAGACAATATAACACGGGTGCGGTCTAAAATACCTTTATTCTCTAATTACGATGAGACTTTTTGTCTTTTGACTTTTGTCTTATGTACTTACTCTTCCCAATAATATGACACCTCAGTCACACACAAAACAAGATATAGTTTTGAAGTCAGTATATCAAGGTGTATTTAAAAAAAGATATACCAGACATATTTTTGATTGCTTTGTACTGTACACGGTTTGCTATTATAGTTTGATCAGTTCCAAATTGGCAAAGCCTCTTTATAGCATCGAATAAATACAGAAGGACACCTGTGCTGCGCATGAAGGCAACACGCGCATTGTCAATCATATGCTTGACGCCTGCGCTGCGGCCAAACCGTGTGCGTGTTGCCATAATCTTGCGAGTACGCTTGGATTACTTATGCGCATAGAGAGGTAAAAACCAAATTTGGAACTGATCAGACTATAGAAGCAGCCAGGCATGTATAAATAAATGGTTCATTTGGGGTTCAGTGGAGTTTTATACATAATTATGTAGAAAAAAGTGCTTTGTCATAGCATGAGTGGTTTTCATGGTAAAACATGCTTTAACCCTAACCCAACTGAATCTCACTAAATCTCACTGCCAGAAACTATCTCCACGCGCGTGCTGCTGCATTGCCTCGATGACGTCACCTACCGTAGGCATATGTGGGCAGGAAGTTTTAGCCCGCATATGCGCTGGCAGTTTAGCTCAGTTGGTAGAGGGACAGACTGGGGTGCGGATGGTCCCCCGATCGAGTCTCGGGGGGTGCGGGGTGATTTTTCGCGTAAAAAAAGAGTTCTTTTTCCCCCTCCCCGATACACAATAAAAACATCGCTAGGGTTAATAGCAATATCATGTCTCATTTGAAATTTGATTTTGTACATCTTGTTATAATGTTTGGATAAAAATACAGTTTTCATTTTTAAAACCTTAAAATTATCAACTTAATTTTTTATGAATGAGGTGTCAAATTATGAAGAAGAAAAATCTGCCCGCGAAGTGTATGTTTTAAATTCTTGATAAATGTCATAGATTCATACATCATTTGAAATTTGTTTTAGTACATCTTTTCATCATGTTTAGTTTCAAAAGTATCAACTTGAGAATCAGCAACTTATATTTTATGATTGAGGTGTTAAATTATGAGAAAGAAATTGCCCACAAAGTGTATGTGTTAGATACTTGATACAAGCCATACGTTTTGAATTCAACTGCACAATAGCACCGGATCAAGAACTTTTGGGTAAGGCATAGATAGAGTGGGTGGGAACAGGTATAGCCTACCAATCACATTCTTGTAGTTGTAGCCGGAGCTTCTATAACAACTTTCATGTTGTCTTTCTTCCTACAGGCTACCATAAAAGGGGACAGCAAAGAATCTTTCCTGGTTCTTCTTGAGTATATCTACATGGACCAGTACCCTGTTCAAGGAGTAGACCATTTAGGCATTCTCACCATTTCTGAAAAGTACGACATAGACAGACTCAAGAATCTCTGTGAACTGTACTTAACTAAGGAATTGGATAAAGCTTTCAGAGTCAATTGTCAAATCACGGAGGACATTGTTGGACTTCTACATCAGGCACAGGTAATTTGCGTGCTTCAGTAATGTATAGACGTTATTCGTAATTGGCGCACTTACGTCAAAAGAGGCCGTGCTATCCAAATGAGCATGCTCAGAGCAATTAGTACTCCAAAAAAATGAGGCTAGCGATGTAGCCGAGATGAGAGTGATGTAGTTTTTCAATGTGGTGAACTTTGCACTAATCATAAAAATTCTTCATACTTCTGAGCTGTTCATTATTTGACCTTATTACATGAATGAAATAAACTTGAACGTATCAACTATCTATTCCACTAGTTTGAAATTAAATGTTTGCTGGTAACCGACACTATCAAGGAAATGTAGATGTTCACAGTTCATTATATTGCAGTAAAAGTAGAGATTGTATGTTTATCGGCGTTACATCTAGTATGTCTTCCTCTTTGACATGAAATTGTCAATTACGAATAACGTCTAAAGAAGCAAGTTATAGTAATATCACCACATTTTTAATTTTCTTCATGATTTTAAATGTTGAAGGATATGCAACACTCATTAATTCAACTGCTGATCATTTACTGTAACTGAGGGAAATACTACACAATACTATGGCTTGAATGAGCTGCAAGCCCTGGCTTACTGATCTCATTGTGCAATCATGGCATGCTGTATATGACAATGAAAAACTTAGTTCTGAGGAGTGTGAACAACTGGTCGTAAGGTTGTTCCACTGGACTCCCACATCAGCTGATGCAGCCCATGGGTTCAAGCCAAAGCACTGACAGGTGCCCTGCCATATTCCCACTTTTGCTTCCTCATTTAACCATGAAATACCCCGAAAAGGGTCAGGGCTGAGAAACATTTAATTCATTTTATTTTTTTATTTTTTTCACTTTTCATATAATAATTCTAATTTTCATTTGCTCACTCCTTACCCAGTGTCATAGTGCTAAGCAACTAGCCAACTGGTGCCTTCATTTTATATGTTCAAACTATCTTGTGTACAAAGAACGTGAAGAATTCTGCCAACTTGAGGGAGAGAATCTAGACTATGTCACCAAAAACCGCTGGCCACCCGCATCTTACCTTGTTCACCTGGAGGAATACAATGAGAAAGCGATGAGAGTATCAAAAACAGAGAAAAAAGCTTGTCGAGTTATGTGAACTCAAATATGGGTTATACTGAACTATCTTGCCATTAAGGAACATGAATATTTCTGCCAACTGAATGTTGAATATGATAGAGGGATTCCCTGGTCATCCAATCCATAGTGTAGCAAAGACAAAGACAAGAGTATGAACTCAAATGGATTGGTTAAACTTGGGACTGTCTTTCCATGCTACTATAAATAAGTTTCTATTTTCACATGACTCATACAGGGGTGTGAGAATTCCTCTTTGAAGCTGATTTCCTCTTTTTTCTATTTTTTCTTATGCCAAAATGTCAGCCTTTTTGTTTCTTTTCAGCCCATATTTGGCATTTTTACTTAATTTTACGCTGTTTGTCCTCGTTTTTGTCCCGTTTTCCTCTTTTTTATTTGTGGCCTCTCACACTCCTGACTCAAATAGCCTGTGTTTTCTGGTACAAACAGCATTGTAATTATTCAGTTATGGAACACATTTTTTCTATTATTGTAGTTCCTCGGAAATTATTGACTTTGAAAAGACATTTTGACATGGAGGGAAATTTTTGGTCCAAAATAAAGAAATACTTAAGAATTTAAATGGAATATTTTTTCATGAAGGGCCATTTTCGAATTAGGCTCCTGTGATTTTTTTCTTCTTCAGGCCCTGGACTGTCACCTCAAGTTTGCTTACAGAACCTTTTCAAAATCCATTTTTTTATTGTGATGTCATAGAATTGTGCACTTATATGATAGAGACAACCTCTTGTTTATTGATATATCATTGATTGCTAAAGTGTACATGTTGGCATTTCTCCAGCCATGGCAGTTTACTCAAGAAAAATGTCAATATTGGTAAGATAGTATGAAACATCAACACTGCTTGTAAATGAAAGTACATGTGGTAATTAGGTGCAATTATTATATGTATGTACTGTCGGGCGCGTGTTATTATATTGTATGTACTGTCAGGCGCGTGTGGTCCAGCGGATTCACCCTCGCTCCACAATGCAAAGATTGTGGGTTCGAGCCCCGTTGGTGCCAACGTGTTGTGTCCTTGGGCAAGGCGCTTTACCGCATTTGCCACGCTTCACCCAGGTGTATAATTGGGTACCGGCATTAATTCATGTTGGGAAGTAAAACAGACTCGCTGTGCGGGAGGAGTGGCGAACCCCCCACAGCCAAGTATTACATGGGGAGTCTGGCCCAAACGCTAATGAAAGAGAGATGGGCACTCCGCGCGCGAGCTTTGCTCAGCGCGAGTCTTTACTTACTTTACTTTACTATTATAATGTATACAGTTTTTATAGTATTGCTGGTTTCACCTTTACTTGGATTATAGATTTTATAGTATATTTTTCTATATTTATGTATTTTATGAGTCTATATAACAGCAGTAATGGAAATACCCACATGCCTGTCAACCCGGGGTTGACAGTCGGGGTTGACAGTCATGTCTATCGCAGCTCTTTTCATATTATTGTATGTACTGATCATAATAGTAGTATTGCTTTAATTTGTAATGTTTTAAAGGGATTAAAATCATGTCCTGGTCAGTTCACCCCTAGTCTAGTGCCAGTGGTTGAGATCAGTGGCGTAGCTAGGTTTTTTTTCAGGGGGGGCAAGATCTAAAATTTTCGTAAAAGGTTGCCCCCAAAAGAATTCAAGTCAGTCACCTTGTGAATTTCACGTAAGTGGGGGGGGGGGGGGGGGTCAAAAAATTTCGCGTAAGTAGTTGGAAAAGACGTGCTTGTTGTCCATCGAACTATAGGTTTGTGTTTAGGTGTTATTTAAAACTAAGTAAAGTAGATGTCTGTAAAACTTCCAAAAGAGTGTTGTATCAATCGCATCAGTGCATGTGCTTATTAATTTGATATATTCAAGATATTAGAACTTCACTTTGGCTTTTTTTCTCAAACTTTTGTTATAATTATATCCCATCTACGATGAGATATGCTGTTGCTGCAATAGACTAGCAGTACCCACATTTATTACCGGGCTTTTCAAACATGCCAGTTATACAGGTGTCGGAGCGAGACGCACATAGTATCAGCTCTACACAACATTTCAATGGGAAGTCAATAGATATCAATTTAATCATTGTCCTGTATTCAAGGTCTATGTTTTAACTACGTTTGTAAACGCAATTATGGTGGTTTATTTGAATAATAAATTAATATTTTGAAATATTAACTTTTATAAAGCTTCTTGTGTGTTTTGGTGTTTGTTTGTAGAATGTATTTAGTTTGATGGCTAGTTATTTAATGAATATCCTTCACATCCTATCTGATATGCCATTAATTTCGTAATATGTAATGTAGTTTGAAAGGCACAGTGAGGAATAGGTGTCAAGGATCTATTTGCATTTGATCTGGCGGGTTGTTTTTTGTTACCAAATTGATCTAATTTTGACATTGCACTTTAACATTTGAACTTTGTTTAACCTTTGCTCTCCCTTGATAAGGCAACGATCGAAATATAAGCAATTGCAACGAGTCGAATATTTTGTGATGTGTTTCGAAAAGATAAGATACCTATCGGTTACTTCAGGTCTATAATATGATAACAAATCTCATTATTCAAGCTTATTCATAGACTTCAGAAACAAGTGATTTGTTGAGCTATCAGCTTCCCTATCCTGATTAGCAAATACGTCTGAAAACTTCGTGGATGCATGGGTTACAATTCATATCATCAGCGACACATTCCGTTAAATTTATTTGCGATATGAACAGACACGACCGTTTGGTTAGGCTTTGTTGTTCATTTTCTGTTGAGAAATAAGCAATAGGACTATAATGTTGGTATCCATTGACTTCATAAAACTACTTATCATCTTTTATAGTGCCGGGAATGGTCAGAAACTATTTTTAGTGTTTGGTTAAGCTATTAAGCTAGCATATGATTATGATAATATAGTTCCAGAAAGCTAGCAGTAGCACACGATAGTTTCAGACAGATGGAAGTGGTTCTGTAAACATTTTGTTTATACACCACAGCAATGGTAGTTCTTGAAGTTCGGAGCGGTTCTGGTTTTAAGTTTGGTCATGTGAGTTGGTATTGGTAATACGTGCATATAATAGTCCTATAACCAGTCTCCATTGCGCCCCTAGAACGTCTAGACTAAATCCAACAATCGTCTTTTAATATCGCCCTGTCGCATCAACAATGCAACGGCAGGTGCACACTAGATAGAAGCCTACGTTGAGGGCACTGACGAGTCAAGTGTCTCTCTCTCACACGACCCTTCTTCCATAACTAATTTCCTTTAAGGATTTACCCCCGGGATTTACCACTTTGAGATTACAGCGACCAAAGTTTATACTATAATGAAATCTATATCTCCACTTTAATAGTCCAAAATGATTACACCACTTTACAACGTTATTTCACAAGCGCATGCGCTCGAAGTGGTATAGTCTCAAGTTATGACTAATCTCACTTCCTATTTTTCTAGCGCAGGGAAATATGAAAGTCAATAATTCACCAACTTAACTTTCGTCAAAGTGTAACGGTTATGCAGGATTAATTCAATCAAATACCAATCATGTTTAAGGCATATTTATTTCAACTTGCATTCGTAGTATTGCATTGGATAGGCCTATGCTCCTCCAGCTCAGGAATACTGGGTATAACAAGAGATCCTTTAAAAGAGACCGTCGCATATTTACAAGCCGAGGAAAATAAGCATAGTGGGATCATAAGCGTCAGTCAGACACAGAAATTGTTGGATACGCTTTGGGAGACGGTTGTCTGTGCCAGTGAATCACCTTGGTCAACGCGACCGACGACGAACTGTCAAAGGGTGAGTGTGTTCAAAGTATAGACTTCATACTGATACCTATGGCATGGTAATTTAACAGTGCTTTATTATGATTTAAAATCCTTTTAAAGGAGTTCTAGACCAATAAGGTATGAGATTTCTTTCAATTCAATTCAATTCAATTCAATTCAATTCAATATTTATTTTCCATCATATCAACAAGGACAAAATACAATGACAATTTAACAAGTAATAGGCCTATGATGGAGGAGGAACAACTAAAAGTAAAAGCCTGGCGTTGTTGCACCCCCTTATACAAAGCTTACACACTACAAAAGAAGAATAAACAAAATACAATAACATAATTATAAGTTTAATATACAAAACAAAACAAAAAATAGACAAACGAAAAGGTAAGCAAGCAATGGATATACATGATATTCCACGTGGAAACAGCAACATAATATGTTGTTTTGTTTTTGTTAGTTTTGATTTAAGTTCGTTAACATAATTAAGGTTTTTGTTTTGTTTTAAAGAATTGTTTTTGATTGTTTTTCTTAAACAAAATACAGTATTGTCACATTATTGTACACCATTTTAGATTACCCATTTCAGTACTGATCATGAAGGAATGAAAGAAGAGATACGAATGTTTAAGTGGTTTTTTTAAACAGTAGGCCTATACCGTATACAATATTTTTCTACTGAATTATTTAAAGTAAAGGTCTATTAATTTATGGTATGACTACAATATTTGTGTATTAACTTATAAATAATAATAGTAATAATATTCATAATTATAACCTGTGCACAAAAAGTACAAACATGTATAATAAATATTACTAGTGAATATTCAATCGACATATAACTTGCAAACCTGTATCATGGTTGAGTTTTTAAAAAAGTATGACATATTAATAATGAATGTTAGTCACATATGAATAAAGAATCAAGGTATTTGTATCTACAGGGTGACCCAAACAAATTAGGACTCTGTTTCATAACGGTGTAATTCTTATTATAATCATTGGACCATGACCAATTTAGTCTCAATGTAAAGCCCAATTCATTATTATGATATCCTGAAAATATGAGATCAATCCGATGAAAAATAAGACAACTATAGCGTACTTTGTGTAAACCATGTCATTTACTGGTTTGTACAATGGGAATTCACACAGTATTAACAGTCGAGTAACATGAGAGTGCTCGACTTGTAACTCAATGAACCATCCACAGTGGGTTCTAGAACTGTTTAACAACACTTTTTTAATTTGCACAGAATATGCATGCATCTGTTTTGCGGATTTTTTTAACCAGTATTGATTTGTGCCAGAATTAAATAGATTTCAAAACTAAACTTTGCTATTGACTGATAGATTATTTACTATGTTGACAATTATTATAACGTATTGAAACATAAACCATGATATTTATTGGTCTGTACATGTAGATCCCATTGTAAAAACCAGTAAATGACATGGTTTACGCAAGGTACGCTAGTTTTCTTATTTTGCATCGAATTGATCTTATTTTCAGGATATCATAATAATTAATTGGGCTTTACATTAAGACTAAATTGGCCATGGTCCAATGATTATGATAAGCATTATATATGTACACCGTCATGAAACAGAGTCCTAATTTTTTTGGGTCACCCTGTATTCAACAATTTTGTACCCATTGAAAATCATGTGTACCCTGATTTGTCATATCTTGGCAGATAACTTATTCTTTGAATCATTGTATTTTGTTAAAATAAGTGAATGAATGTCTTTAATATGAACAATGAGTGATACAACAAAACTTTGCATTAGCATATTCCATGTAGGATTAATTCATGGTAGAACGGAAACGGGGATAAATGTGTAATAGTTGAATTATACTTTGGCAAGATGCAGTATGGGCTTGGCATTAATTAAGTGTCTTTTAATTGTCCATTCATATTGAGATTGTCAAAACATATGCATTAATTGTCAGTGCGGGTCATTGTTCAGAAAGCCCTTTTTTTTGGAAGTAGTAACAACCATATATTAATGCCAAGAGACAATTTATAGGCTAGTAGTTCTGTGCACTTGAAGGGATTTTCTTGTAAAGCACCAGGTCCGTAGCACATTAACTAAATCTAGTGATAATTCGAAACCGGTGACAAATATAATGCATACCGTCGTAGATTTGCCAATCTCGGTGTTCAGTGGCTAATTTGTTTGTATTTTTATTGACTCTCGCTAGGGCCCCGGACTAGGGCCTCAAAGTTCTTAAGGTAGAACTACATACTTCAAATGAATACGGATGCTTTATTCCAATAATTCTACATTATTCTATATTATATTTGTCTAGAATCAATAATCGTACCTCCGAAAATGGTGATATTTGACAAGGACGATGACAACGACTATGATAATAAAACGCGGGAAAAGAGTTCTTTTAAAATGCGTTAAATGTCTGATCCATTCTAAACCGGAACATCCATATGATAATATAGGTTTTCCCAGTTAGTTTAACACTTTATTCATTATATTTCATATCTCGTTAAGTTTGAATTCGTCCCAAAATTTTGAAGGTTGCATTTGTTAAAGTAAATTTCGTCTTTGGTCAAGTATATTCATATTTTGCGCAATGAATTTCATTTAATGTTCATTTTATTTCGTCCTAACACACTTCCATTTCGTCTGATACAGCGGTAACCTACAAATGTATACATTTATTTCGTCTTTGATCAAATAGTTTCATATTCAGTTCACTTTATTTCGTCCCATGTGGAACGTCCTGCCTAGAAGCATGTAAAATCCAGCTAAAGGCCTATACGTTTTATATATATGGTCATGTGTTTTAAGCTCGCCTCCTTTCGCGTTACACACGGATTTTGGCTTTCGCGACATGAATTTAACTTTACACATTTATATTTGCTTGTATACCCCCCTGAGGTAGTAAAAGTATACATTTTCTGAAGGGAAATTGCATGAGGAAACCAAATATGTCATTAAAATTATAGTACGACCAAGAACTAAAATGGTATGATCGGAAATGTTCGGAAAATATCAGAGTTTTTTAATTTTTAATTTGAGAGCCATATATTTTGTATACCTATCCCTATCATTATTTTGTTTACATATTTGAATTCCTCATGAAATTACCCATTAGATGATATATATTTGTCAAAGTTACTACGTCGGTATGGTAATTATACCGGCTAGTGAATATCTCAAATTTTTATTTTATATATTTTTAGAATTTTCAGAAATATTTGTTTAAGGATGAACCCTTCCATGATATAAACTGCATTTCTGAATTCCTCTAGTTACAAGCTTTCCAAAAATGTATACTTTTGCTATCATAGGTTGAAAACTTTTTCTGTTATAGTCATTTTTATAAATCCGGTAAATTAAGGCTGATTATTCATGTTGACTGTGTAGCGAATAGGAAGAAAGCTGATGATCATTGTCTTATCCATAATTAATTAGTTGTTAATATAGGTTTTCCCAGTTAGTTTAACACTTTTTTCATTATATTTCATATTTCGTTAAGTTAGAATTCGTCCCCAAAATCTGACTGACGCATTTTGTTAGATAAATTTCGTCAATGAGCATTATATTTCAAAGTATGACCATTTCATTTAATTCATTGGTCATTTCTTTTCGTCAAGGAAGGATTGAATTCGTATCACCTGATGGGTAGCGGGTCTATGCACAAATATAATTCGTCTTTGTTCATTATTTTTAATACTTTAATCACATATATTCGTCCTACATATTATTGCAGGTTAGATTTGAACCACCGACATGTGTTCTTTTGCCTTGTTGATTCAAATCGCGAAATATTCATGAATCATATGAAATAAAAGAAAAAAAGAACGAACAAGAAAGAAAGAAAGAAAGAAAAAATATATATATATAAAACGTATAGGCCTATAGCTGGATTTTACATGCTTCTAGGCAGGACGTTCCACATGGGACGAAATAAAGTGAACTGAATATGAAACTATTTGATCAAAGACGAAATAAATGTATACAATAGTAGGTTACCGCTGTATCAGACGAAATGGAAGTGTGTTAGGACGAAATAAAATGAACATTAAATGAAATTCATTGCGCAAAATATGAATATACTTGACCAAAGACGAAATTAACTTTAACAAATGCAACCTTCAAAATTTTGGGACGAATTCAAACTTAACGAGATATGAAATATAATGAAAAAAGTGTTAAACTAACTGGGAAAACCTATAATAGTTGACAAGTCTATTGAACCACATACTTAATGACTACTAAATATCCTTTGAAATGGGACCAAAATTGTGTTTTTAACATTAGGGGATGACTAGTTATTGTAAAAAGAACAAAGCATCGGATTATCCCCATTGAGTTTGTACAGGCAGCACCCCTTCCAGAAACACCCCTTCCAGCACCACCCCTGGTCCCCAAACATCAAACAGCTGTATCTCCCTTTCTGTATTAGCTATACCAATGCCATTTGGCAGGCAGATAGCTTGTTATTAGGGCTTTAAAATGATACCAAATTTGTTGAGATAGCTTTTGTGGTTTTAAAAATATTTGAGGAAAATGACAGCATGAAGCTAAAAAATGTAACGGCACCACCCTATTGGGAGGCGAGTTCATAACGCGTGACCATATATATATATCTTTTTCTTTCTTTCTTTCTTTCGTGTTCGTTCTTTATTTCTTTTATTTCATATGATTTATATCACCAACTTTCTGAATCAACAAGGCAAAAGAACACATGTCGGTGGTTCTAATCTAACCTGCAATAATATGTAGGCCTACTCTTCTAACACCTGACGAATATATGTGATAAAAGTATTAAAAATAATGAACAAAGACGAATTATATTTGTGCATAGACCCGCTACCCATCAGGTGATACGAATTCAATCCTTCCTTGACGAAAAGAAATGACCAATGAATTAAAGGAAATGGTCATACTTTGAAATATAATGCTCATTGATGAAATTTATCTAACAAAATGCGTAAGTCAGATTTTGGGGACGAATTCTAACTTAACGAGATATGAAATATAATGAAAAAAGTGTTAAACTAACTGGGAAAACCTATACTTGACTTCATTAATTCAATGCTCTTATTTGTTTTCCTATTTAGTGTCTGGAGGCAGTGGGCCTGTTCAACATTATAAACGCAAACGTATCCATAGGTTTGCGGTTGCGAGACTTCGAAAGAGCAAGCGTAGTACTTCTATACCATTTTGGAAATGGAGTTTGTAAACTGCCGGAGAAAATCAATAAGAATCAAACATACGTGGATTACCGTTCACACGTAATGACGTCACGGGCTCTGACGCCGGCATCAGCGCCGACGACATTATCCACGCCGACGACGTCAGGTGGCTATTGGGGACGACGATTTGTTAGGAAAAGGAACGTATTAGCGACGGAGTTTTCGGAAGAGCAGCTAGGACATATGCTAGACATTATAAAATCAACATATAAACCAAAGACTGTTAACAAGGTGAGTCTGAGAGTGGTTTTGTTTGCGTGAGAAAGGGAACGGTTTTACACTCGATAAAGGGCTCAGCAGACTCCACAACGCTCCACCGCTGAGCGCAAGCGTTGACAACCATTAACAAATCAGGCTGCATCATTTTGTTGTGGTGGAGCTACTACGCATGTGTGAGAGCACAAAGAGTTTGAGCGTTGTGGAGTCTGCTCAGCCCTTCTTAGAATATCGAGAATGTATCGATACTCGATGAGTTTTTTATCGAGACTGATATGAAAAAACCCATCGAGAACCGTATCGAGCAGCAAGGCATTATTTATCGAGCAGCATAAATATAACGAAGGACAAGTGTTGCAGTAGGCCTATGTAATAAATAGAGCTTCGGTTTTATAAATTTAGTTATTGTCTCGTATACGCGTCGTATCGATACGGTCTCGAAACCAGTCTCCACATGATAGTCATAATGATTATTATCCTTGGTATGTTGCTAAGAGTAAAAGCAAGATATACCAAAAGGGTGTGGGTAAACAGGTAATAACAAGGGAGAATAACGCGATAAAACAGATAAATAACAAAAAACAATAACACACGGAAATGCACTGGGACAAGCAACGAAAATTGCTGTGCAATAAAACAACAAAGATATATGGTAACAATAAAGACCGACGTTTCAAGTAGATATACCACCCTTCATCAGGGAAAAAATATAAAAAAACGAAAGTGTTAAGAACTATAAAATAAGATAATGAACTAGACGAGTCCACGAGATATCTTCTTGTATCAGTTTTCTGATCCTTGGTGTGTTTTGTTCCTGGTTCCGTTAGATTCATTTTTTTACATTTTATACTTGGTATGTTATTTGCTATTTGATATTTTATCGAGTATAAAAGAAAAACTGTCCCTTGATATACTTTACAGAGGCTCATTTTATGAAAAAGGTGTTGCGATATGGTTGCCATTGTCTAAATCTTCAACAAGATCTGAACAAAACTTACCATAAAACCATAATATCAAGGGAATCATTCATATGATTTAGAAGATGGCTAGCTTGTCCGTGAAGTTTTCAGATTAGGTTAAGCTATAAATGTCGTCAAAGTGATAAGATAATCAACTCATAAATATTTGCATTTGACGGTCATTTCAAATGTTATTATCTTAAATACTCAAATTCTATCCTAAATTGGATTTAATGACGTATACACAATTGAAGCAGCACCTTGATGATTATGGGTGTAGCATACATGTGTAGACCATGATTTCCCCCTACATTGACAAAGTGGTTATTTGTTTAGTAAAACCGTATTGCAATGTTTTATTCTAAACTCGAATAGAAATTTCTTATACAACAAAATACACTATTATAGACATTGCCAATATCTATTATTTTCACTTCAAAAAGTTGCAGGGTATACACATAACTGTAGCAAGCAACATTCTTAACATATTCATGAACATTAACGTTTAATTCTCAATGATCAACTTTATCCCTCTCTGTGCCGTACTAAAATATGTTGACGCATTGGTTCGGGCATTGATAGACCACCTGCTAAAAATGGTCAAACAATGATTTAGAATTTTATTAACAAAGTTATTTATCTGCAAAATGACTCAATCTATATAATATGTATCTCTATACTTTTGTCTTTTGAGTGACATCATTTTCATAGGTGGAAAGCTTCACAAAAAGCACAAAACCTCAATTTATTTGAAAAATGAAGGTGCTTTCCTATAATATCAAATGAATGAGTGCGACTTGAAGTGGTTCCACCTCTGGCAGCTAAATCTTTTGAATATTGATAAGTTTGCATCCGGCAAAAAACCCCGTTAGAACGTATATGAAAGGAGGGGAAAATGTTGTCAAACTTGAAGACCCTATTTGCCAAAAACAACAAAATGGTTCTCCTGAGCTTTTGCTCCTCAGGATAGAACACCCATACTCAAAGTAAAATAAGTGCCCTCGACCTGAACCACTATACGCTTTTCAATAAACTCGAAACTCAAAATAAAGTTCGGAAACTGTTTTCAATTGCCAATTTGTCTGATATTACGTGATATGTGTGTTTCATATCGATGAAAAGCTGAATTTGTGTTCTTATTTCCCAACGATATCTCATCCTTAGCAACGATTTTGGCACATTCAGATGACAATTTTTGGACAGGCTTACACACACAAATCATGATTAGTTCTATTGTTAGGAAAAAATGTTGAGCCAAAATATATTGACTTGTACACGCAAAGTAAATGTCCTTAGTCCAGGTAAATGACCACATCTGGAAATGTTTATCTCGAAATCGATCACCTGATCTGAAATTCAATGCTCTGCCCATGATGGTCTGATTCAAAAAATGCAAACGTGATTATTACATAGATTTCAGCAATAATTTGTCCTTTTTTAATTTGAAAATGAATTATACATAGCTACAAAATAGTAAGATAGCAAAATTAGTTACCTGACAACCATTTATCAACTAATTACTGCATAATCAATCATTTGATTCCTTTATTTTTAAAATGCCGCGATCAATATTTAAACGCCACGGTGATTAAAACATGATTTACTAAGAATGAGTGTGTCCTTTTTCATAATAACGTGTCCCTGGGCAGAAAACTGCTAGTTTGGTGAACTATTTAATTTCGCAAAAAATCTAGTGCTTAAATTCGTGAAAATAATTACTTACAAAAATGGCTGTATATTTACAATGATATGTAGGCCAATGTATGGTTTCGCAAAAATTAAGTATCCACAAAATTGAAGCATTTTGGCAATTCACAAAAATTAATTACCTGCAAAATTACTTTATCACTGCATCTCTAGATTTGGAAATATAACTCGATTTCCAGATCTGGACATTTGCCTGTAAGTGTAAAGTGCAAATTCCACTAGTATAGATTTGAGGAAAATGCAAAAAAAAAAAAACACCCAGATTTTTGAAAGGGTATGAATACTTTTGGGCATAACTGTACATGTACTGAGAATGAGATGCCATGCTTAGTCTACTGTAACCATGTTAACACTTTCCACGCGGCTACAGATTTGTCAGAAACCTTTCCCTATTTTCAAAGTCTATCTCAAGGATTACTGAACCAATGATAGGCATGTTTGTACTTATTTCAATGCATTTCTCGTGGTGAATCCAAATATGGTAATGAAATTTAATACATTTGACATTTTTGAAACATTTTGTGAACTTTTGGAATGTCGTCTGCAGACGCCTGCCGCGTGGAAAGTGTTTGGGCTTATATTAATATTCTTGGTACAGTTCGATGGAAGCTGATTCATCGTAAGGTCTGCATATACATGGGTGTTTGCTAGTAACCTTTTGGAAGGAAATTATTTTCTAAAAAATGCACGTACGCCAGTCTACTGCAGTTGTCATATTTTAAGGGAGCATAACACTATTCATTCCCCATTGATTTTACACAACGTGTGTGCAGTCAATTCAAATCGCTCTAAATCCTAGCTTGTTGCTCGTGATTTAATCAGTGACAATTTGATATGATCTGAATAAACCCGAAATCATGAAATCGCCGTCAAGATCTTTTGATTTACGCCGACATAATCATTAAAACGTTTTCATGGTTGAGATTTTGTGGCTTTATTCAACTCTCATACGCGCATGTACCATGTTTGTAAATCGGCCGGTAAATTAACATTTCAGCTAACATTGACATGTTTTCTTTCTTAAATATTGTACGAGACTCTGTAAAACACAAATTTGATATCAAACATCAACAATTTATGCCAATTTGGTCCATTCATTCCGTCAAAATAGAAACTACAGGCTGTCCCACAATGATTAGTACCCATCGATGCTTTTAAGTGCAAAAAGTGCAATACTTGTTGTCATCATCAAAATCGATGGGATTAGATCCGTTTTTTTAACATTATCTTTGTCATACTGTACTATTCTACTAGAATTTTAGATCATGAATATCGGATTTATCAAACTCAAAATACACTCCATTATGTAAAACATGGTGATTTCTCCTTTTTGGCAAAGTGCTAAAAAATGTGTGTGCTATTACAGCTTGTGTATTCTCATAATCTCTTGCCTACTCAATATAATCTTTTGTGTTGGGACAGCTTGTATTAGCATACTCAAGTTTGCCGGAAGTGCACGACCGAATGTTGTGCTCCCTTAAGATTTACTTACAACCTGAATGATATGCACAATACAGTAAATGTACACAGTTTTTTAGGTGTACGATTTAGGTGGGGGTGGGTGGCATGAGGAGGGGGGGGGGGGGGGGGGGGGGGGCGGGGGGGGGGGGGGGGCGGGACAGGCCTGTGATCAGGGAAGGCATAACCGACTATTTTTGTTATACAAGGGTTTGTCATTTCATTTTTTTTGGGGGGGGGGGGGGGAGGGGGGGGGGGGGCATCAGGGGGCAATCCTTTAATGGCAGGGAGCAAACACTCCCCTTGCCCCCTGTCCCCCTTGCCCCCTCTAGTTACCTCACTGGTGGCTAGTATAATTGGTATGTATGCTTTAGAAGTAAAGCATTTCCGATGATCACATTGTAGGTGTTCCGATTCCTGGCCCGATTTTCAACTTTATGTTTTCAATTCAACTTGAAGGGTCATCCTTAAAATAGGCGTATTCCAAAGTTGGAGTTGCATAACTCAAAGGGTTCTTATTCTGGTGTCACAAGGTGACATTTGCCCATTGAGTAGTACACAAAATGACCGGGTGTTTAACCACTTTTGGCAGTAATTCACTGCATTTTGGCCTGTAATGGAACATATCTTGCGCCAAACATTTTACAGAAATAATGAGAAAATATGAGGTTTCTTGATGTTGATGAGCATTAAAAAAGCTAAAGTGATTGGAACATCCACATTTAATAACATAATGGCATGAATAAAAACGTTTTCTTACACGAAATGGATTTAATTGTTAGCAATTGCTTTGAGTATTATATACCTGGTCATCATTTACTACAGTATCTGATTTTACGTTTTAATTGCTAGCATTCAATATTGCTAGCATTCAATACTCTACTTCTAACGAGCTTTAAAAGAATTTTCGGTACCATGATTCACCCATTTCTGGTCTTATGTATGTACCCTGCAATGTTCCCTTAATAAAAACATGCACTCTGATATAGGGGATAGCTTAAGGTAAAACTTCTCATGTAGGATCTTGCAAATATCCCCTTCAATTATATTAATAAGTTAATGGTCATCATTCGAACTTGAACTTGAAAAATGCACAACAACTGTTTTTGTTTTATTTAGATCTATGTGTTGAACGATTCAATTATATATAATTTCCCAGGGTAGGCCAGTGCACGTGACCGTTACAACCCCATGTGCTTCTGTTCAGATTCGAACTGGCAAACCTACACTGTAATTTTTTTGGACGCCTCAAAAGGTGTTCTGGTTATTAACACCAAAGGTGTTCTATGATTTTAAACTATTATATTGGAAATATTTACACATATGTTCAGTTTTCTCTTATTTAAACAGTATCCTATATCCATAAATATTTGAAGAAAAAAAATCAAAATCTATATTATCATTACAGGATTTAGTCAACTGAAAATGGAACGTGTTTTTGAACACCTTGTTAAACAAAGGAACACCTTTCTAACACCTTTCTTAACGCTTTATTTGTAACAGTTTGGGAACACCATGTGTTCTAGAACACGTCTGTGAACACCTGACGCGTTCTAGAACACATTAGTGTTCCCAAACTGTTACAGAAAAGGTATTAAGAAAGGTGTTCCTTTGTTTAACACGGTGTTCAAAATAGAACACATTCAATTTTCAGCTGATTAAATCCTTTAGTGATAATATATAGATTTTGATGTTTTTCAATAATTTGTAGATATAGGATACTGTTTAAATAAGAGAAAACTGAAAATATGTGTAAATAATTTCAATATAAAAGATTAAAATCATAGAACACTTTTGGTGTTATTAACCAGAACACCTTTTGAGGCGTCCAAAATATTTACAGTGTTACAGAGGTACTGACAGAGGAGCGCAAGATGTTGATAATAGTGCTAACACTTTCCACGCGACAGGCGTTTGCAGACGACAGTACCAAAAATGTCACAAAATGTTTCAAAAATGTCAACATTATTGAATTTCATTACCATAATTGGAATCACCATGAGATGTGTATTGAAATATGTACAAACATACCTGTTTGGTATTGGTTCAGTAATTTTCAAGATAGACTTTGAAAGTTGGGAAAGGTTTCTGAAAAAAAAAATCTGATTTGAATACGATAAAACTAACAGCCGCTTGGAAAGTGTTAAACAACCGGGGTTGTTGATGTCCCTGCTTAGTTTTAAAAGTTTTAAACAGCGCCTTTTTGTTTACTAATCCAGGCATTTAGTTATAGCCTACAAACAATTGCTCATTTTTATTCATAAATTTCTAGAGAAAGTCTAGTACAGATATTGCTACTTTTTATTTATTCGGCCCAACGACATATTACTACACCACCCAACATGATAAAAGTAAATTAGTAATTGGTATATAGGGTTGGATATTAGCAAAAGAGCCTAAAACCCCCGGAAAGTATCCGAAAGGTAGGACGACAAGTGTACGTATTAAGGTGTGGTCTTTATTATCTGGAATATCCCATTGGTCAGTAGGTGCTCTAAGTGGAGGATTATGGCTTGTGCCATGTACGTAGCAGGCGCGTAGCCAGCCCAGCCACTCCGAGGGGGCAAGATCCCCATAGATCCCCATAACGGTCCCTATTTTAAAGAAACCAGGTCAAAAAACGGCTAATTTAAAATGATTTTCCGCCTTTTTCGTCCCCATTTCGCCAATCCCCCCCCCCACTCGCTACGCTACTGGTACGTAGACTGGGTCGGGTCTTATTCCGACCTATGGTAATAATAACTTGCAGAGCTATTTCTAGGAAATATTTTCTATTTTTATCATGTTTGTAAGGGACGTGTCGCAAATTAGTTGAAGCGTCCAAATGGCTTTAATATTGTGAAATACAAGTATGATATTTTATGACCACTTCTCTCATCCAGTTCAATTTTCTGTTAAGTCAACAACAAAATGTTGCATGGGCCATACTCTCGTAAACGCGGTTTTAAGCTATAAAACACGCGTTTAACTTTGACTTTATCGTTTATGTAAACCCAATTTTTGAAAACTTGTTTTTGCGGGTCTAACTCACTGAAAAGTGTCTAACTTTAAAGATGGGTATGGGAGTAGTTTAACGCGCGTTTAACTAATCTTGTGCACCAATTGTACGATAATTACTCAACCGTGCTCGGTGCAAGCTGATGTGAGATCGTGTAGTCTTAAAAATAAACGTGCATTTGAGGAACTCGGTCATTGTAACCCATGTGTGCCACAATCAATTGAATACACGCACATACGCTTGATCACTCTGGGGACGAGATTTGTGGAGTTTAAAATCGGGTTTGGTTAAACATGTCGTTTAGAAGATTTACGAGAATACGGCCCATCACCACATTTTGCGTGTGTATCGATTTTTCAGTTGAACAGCAGATGATAACACTTATTGATCGATGTTGCTTGAAATCTGATTCCGTTCCGATAATCCAGGAAAGAAATTCCATCGGTAGGCCTAGTGGTTAGCAATTCCTTCTCAGGAGGTCTGAGATTTGAACCGTGGAGAGATTCCGAAAATGCGAGTCGGAGGTCCGTATTCTCGTTCTAAATGCGGTAGGTTCAAAACCTAAACGGGTTTTTAGCTTAACCCTAACCCCACTAGACCATACAAAATCATCCAAAATAAAACTATCTCCACGCGCGTGCTGCTGCATTGGCTCGATTACGTCACCTACCGCAGGCATATGTGGCCACGAAGTTTGTGGCCGCATGTGCGCTGGGGAGTTAGCTCAGTTGATAGGGGCACAGACTTGGGTGCGAATGGTCCCGGGATCGAATCCCGGGGGGTGCTCGGTGAATTTTCGGGTTAAAAAAATGGTACTTTTTCCCCCGATACACGCAAAAACATAGCCGTGGGAGTCAGGGTTAAGAAGCCGTAAACGCGGATTTAGCTGAAAACCGTGACTAACTAAACTCGTGTCTAAATTAAACGCGAGTAGAAACACTTCTTCATACTTAGTTTTCGAGACAATACCTAATTGGACGCCAGAATTACAACATATTTTGGCAAAAACGCGGAATCCAAAGTGTTCAAGTATACAGGAATGAAGTCAAGTTGGTGGACACAACACACTTTTTACCGTGTAGATATTTTTTAAATAAAACAACATTTGATAAATAAACCTATTTTATATATTTTTTGAATCACTGATAATCAAAACGACATTTCATGCAAACTATTGAGATGTTATAACATAACATGATAATAGTATTGTACACACATATTCATAATGATTAATTTTATGTTCCTGTTCAGTTATTTAACGCAAGAACTGTTTCAAGAGATGAGATTTCTTTTTTAAATCGAATTAGTTTAGAACAATAATTTCCAAATATTTTGGTCAACATTTTATTAGCATTATCTCAATATTGCTTGTTACCTCTCTCATTGCCCGAAAACGATTGAAATATAACATAACAAGATACATTTAAACAAATTCATAGCAATCAAACAATGTGAATGACGAGTTGTATGTAAATACAGGCATGCGGCAAACATGAAGATTGTCTTTTCTCTTATCAAAAAAAGTAAAATAATGTTTTCATAACTTCGCAATATCACTGACTATAATCGCAATAAATGTAGGGTTTTTGTGTGTGATGGTCTGGAATTGGATTCAATATGTCCAGCTCTTCCTTCAACATGTTCAACTTGCGCTCACTCAGCACAAACCTTTACTTTCATATAGTGATCTCTTTGAATATCATAGAATCTGGGAAAAAGCACATATCTCTCGTTTGGAACTAACCGATTTAAATTAAATACAATTTAGGTAATCAATGTGTTCTTACCGTTCATTTGAGTAAATGTATTCATTTGTGTATTTGCATTGGTTTAAAAAAATCGGGGAAATCGGGACCTAAATATTTGACTCACCCTGTATAGGCCTAGCTTTTCAATCTACCCTTCGCTTGCAGTACAATCAGAAAGTCTGACATTAAGTAGTAAGTATTGTAACCCCGGGGGGGGGGGGGGGGGGGGGGGGGGCAGTCAAACATAATGGTGTACACATGCGTGACCAAATTTTTTCCAGACACCCCCTAAACACGTTTTACCCTGCAAGCAAAATTACCCCCTAAACAAATTTTTAGCGCGCTTTCCTTGCAAATTTTGACCCCTAAACAAATTTTTAGCGCGCTTTCATTGCAAATTTTGACCCCTAAACAAGTTCTTGCCAGTATATGACCCCTAAACAAGTTTTGTCTATTTAACGGGGAACAAAATAAGTTACCCTAAACACGTTCGACCTGTATTTTAAGCCGGGATTTTAAGCCACCCTTTTTCTTGAAAATCAGTGTTTTTGATACCCTTAACGCGTCACGCGCGTGACGCGTCCAACACTGAAAAAACACCCCTTTTTACGCGTTTTTTTGGTCACGCATGTGTACAACATTATGTTTGACTGGCCCCCCCGGGATTGTAACTGTGTTCTTGGATGGCATTGGCATCTTCACGACAGACATGGACCAGTCACTTATTTTTTTTAAATAATTGGAGGCCAGGATTCGGCTGCGAGCAGCGAGCTTCAAAAACGTCCATTACAGTACCTGATCTGAGTTCGTGGATGGTATCGTGACCGCTTCAATTTTTAGGATTGCTAAAGCCTTGAGCAACATGCACCAACATGAAGACAAGGGGAAGTTTTATTCGTATTAGGTACTTGCTTTTGACCAATACGGACATTCAATTTTTGGTTCACTCAATAGATTTATTTGTTAAATAAAAACACCATGAAACAGGTATATAGCAACTGAAGATCTTCGTTCATTCTATGAGATACATTAATCAATTTAAATTTCTTTAGGCCTATTCAAAAAACTTTTAGCAATGGAAGGACATTGAGCTATATATCGTTATAACTTGAGACAAATATACCTAAATATATTTGTCTCAGGTTATTTGTCTCGGGTTTTAACAAAGATTATTTCGTAGTTATCAAAAAGATTCAATCGATACAATCTTAGTGGAAATTAAACCAGGAAACATTGAAGTACCTGCACAACGTCTGGGACACTTGTCACACAAATTACGTTTCTGGACGACAAATGGTTACAGCAACTGAACATCGCCGAACAAGCTTCTTCTTATAGCTTGAGCCCCGGGCTTGACCAATGCTCAATGCTCAATGAGCATAGTTCGGGAACAGAAGTTCTTTCGAACTTCTTGATACAGTTCTCGATTCTACTCGTGTAGCAGATACAATTCCATTGCCATGGTCTGTCAGTGATGGTCCCAAAGCCTAATCAATAAGGCCAAATTAAATTATTTTTTTTGTCTCAAAGCTCCCGCGCGCGTTAGTTTATTGATGCGCATTAGAAAAACAAAAATCTGAAAAAAAACTTCTTCTTTTTTCATTTTTTTCTTCAAAAAAAAAAATAATACAAAATACAAAATTTCACCGATTTTTCAGATTTTCATTGATCACATCATCTTAAATACAAAAGTTCACTTTTACAAGGATTTCATATTTCATATTTTATATATTTTATATATTTTTTATATTGAAAAAAAAAATAATTGAAAACCCCCCCCCGCATTCCGCATTAGTTTTACAACAGGAGAGGAGCTTTGAGACGAACAATTAATTTAATTTGGCCTAATGATGATAATTATGCTCGATTTGCCGCAAGCACTTTATAAATTACAGCTCGTTCCAATATATGAAGAATAATGCTTCTCCGCGCCAAAAATAACAGCAGTCTTACATGTGGGTGTTTCCCTATTACCCACAAAATTGGCACAAATTTAATTTTGATTGCTCATGGACAATCAGTCATACCTTTAGAAATCGAATACTGAAAAAAGTATTGATATTTTCTACCCCCACATATTTTAGTCTAAAACGGCCCGAAAAAAAGCTTTACACAATGGGAAAAGGGGGGAGTTTTCGGAAAATAGGGGTGGGCGGGGGGGGGGGGGGGGGGGGGGGGGGGGGGCGTTTTCACAAAAAGGTACATTGGTACAAAAAAAGGTACATTGGTACAAAAAAAGGTACATTAGTACAAAAAAAGGTACATTGGTACAAAAAAAGGTACATTGGTACAAAAAAAGGACGCCCCCCTGGTTACGGGCCTGCCCCCCCCCCCTGGTTACGGGCCTGCCCCCCCTCTCCTCCCCCGGGTTAGGGTACCAATTTCATAACTCCACTTGTAAATGTTTCCTTTCTTTCGTTCGTTCGGGATTGATGCGATATTCAGCTTGTCACAGTGATAGAAATTAAACTGCTCACAAAAAGTATCGAAACACTTAGAAATGATCCAATATATAACGGCTCGAAAGGGTATGCATTAGTCGAAGCAAATAAGCAAGTGCATAATTTTGTTCTGCGTATTTTGACACCTCGATCGTTGAGATACGATGTTGCGGAGCGGAGTTATTGTCATTTCAATGGTCGTGGGTCCAGTTTCAAAAGTAACAATCATCCTATAGAAAGAGGTTTGCATTACTGTTTAGAATGATCAGATTCGTGATTTTCAATAGGGATGAGTGTCACTTTTGAAACTGGACTCACGATCATTGAAATGACAATAACTCCGCTCCGCAACATCGTATCTCAACGATCGAGGTGTCAAAATACGCAGAACAAAAGTTATGCACTTGGTTATTTGCTTCGATTAATACATACCTTTTCGAGCCGTTATTATATTGGAATATTGGATCATTTCTAAGTGTTTCGATACTTTTTGTGAGCAGTTTATACCAGATTCACCGGCTGCTCCGCCCAACTGTTTGAATTGTTGCCAGTTTATAATTAACTGCGGTTTCCACCCACCTTCTTTCTATATCTGCGTCCCACATTTGAGAATATTCAGGCTCCGGACATTCTCGCAACCGGAAACTGAGAAGGCTAATAGTGCAAAAACATGTAGCTATATTTTAAACAAAAATAATGTATTGGCATCAGCTCCTGGAAGGGATGCATGATGTCATTGTCTGCGCATTGTCTCAGATCAGAAAAATTGCGAATTGTACATAATATAAGCTTATCAATATCTTCATTCTTTGAATTATGACAATGTAAGATTGGACTTTTACAATCTGTTCATATTCTTTGCTCAAGACTCATGAAAATGCCGATATCTGGTTTAAAAACACGCACGATTTAATATATATAATATATGTATCGTATCGAACCCATAGGCAATCTATCTCGACAAACATTATTTATAGCACAATATCCTACACAATTATGATTAGAAAGGGTTTCATTTTCAAACAAACGTATCACACCATCGGTAATGTGTGCTCAGTCAGTCAGAGATGTCTTTGGATATGCCGGGCTAACGTTACTCACAGTTCAGATTAATTCACGTTTCCGCTTAGCGTCCCAGTTTAAAGTCTTGCTAAATTTAGAAGTAAGGGGGGTTTCACAATGACAGCAAAATGCTATCGAATGTTGAGGTCATTAAGTTCACGATTCCCAGGGGTATATAGTATAATGTCAATATATTTTTGATTTGATTCAAACTTGTTTTTTGTCAACATCCTGGGATGTTGACATTTGAATTCAGATTTAGGTCTTTTGGTAGAGTCTATGAATTGCTTTCTCATGTATCTTTAATCAGTATTTGTACCCAGATGGCTTTAAAATGTATATTATATCTGGATATGAAAATATGAACACATACGTTGTTACAATTGTGGAGAAATGGTTTAAATAATATAAAACAAATGATAGAGTTTTGTAAAATCTGCGACATTCGTCGTGTTTAACTAAATTTAGTGGATTTGCAAATAGAACGGCAACTTTATACAATTTTGCGAGCAGAGACGGTTACGCTGGTTCCCTGCACTGATGGTCTTCCCACACACTGTCCGACACATATTAATTACCGGGGTCCAAGCGTGATTATTATGGGATAACAACATGGTGGAAATAAAAGACGATGATTTCCACTCGATAGAAGGACGCTGGTTTTCAGTTTTAAATATGGCTCCCAATTTTAAATACGATTCGTATTTAAAATTGGGAACCAGCAATTATAACGTCATTCTATCGAGTGGAAATTATCGTCTTCAGGTGGCAAGCCGCGATTATGGAATGGATTTCTTGGAAGCTACTGTACTATTTTCCGAAGCTGGCGATGCGGGTGGCGATGATAGCTGGGATGCAAATGTGTTAAATAAACCTTGATTCTGCTGCGTAAACAAGCACAGAGTATATGTGAGTCAGACGATGGGGGTTCCAGAGAGAAAAGTGGGCCCAGCATAAAAACAAAGAGTTTTTGTTAAAATACATCATACACATGTCTAAATCTTCTTTTATCATATTTCCTTTGTCGTCTGTTAATTTCATTTTAGGATGTTGACCAGTTTTTTGTAAATACCTTGTTTTATAATCGATCTTCAGATATAAACATGATAAAATACCTGTTATGGCATTTGTAGCTATTTTTTGAATTCAAGTGTAATTTATACAATTTTTTTCGCATCACATGTACTCTCACAAAACCGCAACATAATATTCTGTTAATTCAAACAGTTTATTGTCAAGAGTTGATTTTAGTGAATATAAACAACTCGTCAATCAATGCAAGTACGTTTTTGCCTGGACGTTTCGTAATTTTGTACTAGCTTCATAATAACAGTGACAGTTACTGCTAATAATAAGGCTTTTCATTTCAAATATTTCCATGTATATTCAGGCAGATTTGTTATTTATGACCCATCGTTATACCTATAGATATACAAACAAATATCTCACTGCAACGCTGCAAACAGTTTATTTTCAAATGTCTATTTTGTTAAGCCGGTATTTTAAAACTGTCTGTATTTCAAAACCTTTTCTTTATAGCATAACTTTGGTTTATCCTTGGAGTAAGACAGCACATAATTAACCTAGCACAAAATCCTCTATTGAGGATTAAAGGATTATACAGCTTTATTCCGTAATGGGACGGTCTTGACTTACGCATGAATGTCTTAGACCCCGTACACTCTACGCCTCGCTTCATTCGATGAAGATTAGTTGATCTTCATTAGTTAATGAAGAGAGCGTAGGCCTACAGATAACAACTAACGAAGATAGAGATGCGTACACATTAGCAAATATTAACGAAGATCATTGATGACGTTCTTTCTTGTCACGTGTGTAATTGGTATACTACTTCCGGGTCACATATTTAATAAATCTTCAGTTTAACATACATATCACCAACTCAAAACTAAATCACCATTATTGTAACCCTCAAAATAATAAAGATAGTATTTGTTTTTAATGCTAAAACATTATCTCTGCCGCGCTATCAGTTTATACTGGGAGTTTATATCATGACCTCTTTCCATTTGACCTTACGTAAATTCATCTATTACGATCGAGTCCCGCACCGACTTGACTACGATACAGCCGTATGGGTAAATGAACCGGTGTCCCTGAGGGTCGAGAGTACTCGTGTAGCGTAATCCTGGCGTATCAAAACTGTTAAAACATGGCAAAGTTGTGGGGCCATCTTCATTGCAATAGTGAATTTGTATACTACTAAAGAAATATTTGGTAAAATGGTAAAAATTACAGACATTTCAGAGGAATTTGTTGACGGTGTTGCTCCGTGCAGCGTGTATGAAAGAAAAGACAAGATCACTTTGTGTTCTTATTAATAAGATCGTCCTCTGTGTGTTTATTTGTTTGGTTGCGACGCGATACCGGAAATTTATTTCTGGCAATGTCATTCGTTCCGCATGACTCCCTTCATTCGATGAAGCGAGCGTACACATTACACATTCACTTCATCGAATGAAAATGTTATCTTCGTCGAAAGAACCCGTCCCGAGCTTCATCGAATGAAGCTGATTTAATTTTCGTTCGATGAAGGGCGGAGCGTAGGCCTATATATATGCACTTCATTAGTTGATCTTCATTAGCGCTTCATAGAATGAAGGGATTTTTGCTAGTGTGTACGGGGTCTTTACACCAAGGATATACCATAAATGTATATTTTATTAGTTTCATATCAACAAAAACAGTACAACAGATTTGGCAATCATCGTTTTACTTTATAGGTGGATGTTCGGTTTGTTCCGATCTTTAGGCCTAGCTCTTTTTTCCCCACAAAAATATTTTGATATCAGAAGCTATCCCATATTTTTACATATTTCTGTAAAATGTTTAGCGCAAGATATAACATTCCATTTGTTAATACACTGCAAATTTTTGAGAACACTGGCGTAATATAGCGTCAGGTGTTCAAATCAGATGGTTTTTGAACACTGGATATACGTGTCAGGTGTTCAAAATCAGAGGTTTTGAACACTCCGGAAAACGTAAAAAATATATAACACCTTTTGAACACCTATAAGAAGTGTTCAAAATTGAATTTTTGTGTGTTGGAAAAATCTTCTAGTCAAACTTACACAATTTTGACTTTTTATTGCTGTTTTGGGGGGGGGGGGGGGGGGGTGGGGGTGGAGGCAACTCTTTAAACCGAAATGACCGATAAATATTGCAAAATAAACCTTTTGGATTTTCAGAACACGTGTCAGGTGTTAAAAAGGTGTTCAAAATTGAACATCAACTTTCAAATTTAGAACACTCTTATTCCATTTGTTCAATGAGTGTTCGAAATTAGCACACTAGTGTTCTAAGGCAGTGTTTTTGAACACCTCGGACGCGTCAGAACAATGTTCGGACGCGTCCGAGGAGTCCAATGTGTTCAAAATATGAGTGCCACGATGAACGCTAATTTCATAATAGCTAGTATGGAACACCTGATAGAACCTATGTGTTCAAAAATAAAAATTGCAATTGATATTATGTTACTTAAACTGCACAAACTTACACAATTTTGACTTTTTATTGCCGTTTGGGGGTGGAGGCAACTCTTTAAACCGAAATGACCGAAAAAATATTGCAAAATAAACCTTTTGGATTTTTTTTGAACACGTCTCAGGTGTTAAAAAGGTGTTACATGATGAACACGTCCGAGGCGTTCTTTTCAATTTGCAGTGTAGAAGTTATGGGCGAAAATGCAGTGAATTACTGCTGCCAAAGATGGTTATAACCACCCGTCCAATTTGTGTACTACTCAATGAGCAAATTTGATGTCACCTTGTGCTTCTAACTTAAGAACCATTGGAGTTATGCAACTTAAACTTGGGATTACGACTAATCCAAGGATGACCCTTCGTGTAGAATGCGTGACACGGTTCACGGCGCAAACCGCTAAGAATCGCCTTTCTGTTTTTATTGGGTTTATGGCCGATTATTGCCGGTTCCAAACCTGGTTTGTGAAGGTTTTTGCCTGTTTCTACTGGGAAAACTTAGCGTTTATTAGCGGTTTCTCCGCCAGCATAAACACGCTATAAGAGCGTGTTTCTGCTGGGATACTGCAAAAAGATCATTGCCGATTATTGCCGATTATTGCCGATTATTGCCGATTATTGCCTGTTTCTGCTGGGCAAACTTAGCGTTTATTAGCGGTTTCTTCCCCAGCAGAAACACGCTCTATGTGAATTGGTGTACAGGTATCTCAAAAAGGGCCATGAAAACTTTAAACATTGTTTGCAAAATACTCGTTATCATGTTCAGCAATCTTTAATGTGCCATAAGATTTTTTTCTATCCATTTTGGAGCTTCCGTTATCAAAGTATGGCCAATATACTCGGGCATGTTCAGGGCACGAACGATGGCAATGACAAGGATCAGTAATCATGTTAATCATTGCGTTTACATGTATTGTCTGTCTGCAGACTTGCCTATGTGGGTAATGCCTCGAATGACTTCCTTCAATTAATACACATGGGTTTAACTCTTACGTCAGTATAGTAATGATACTCTATTATCTAATTCTAATTCCAAGATGCCAAGACTATACTTGTCGACCGGCGTCTGACATATTCTATTCTAGTTATTTAGTATCATAGTGAATGGTAGTATCATATTTGGTTCAAAACTGATCAATCAGGTGACATTCCAACATTTTAATTTGCTATCTTAAAATGAGCTTGGATTTGAATTGAAATACCACTAGATGTATTGCTTTTGTCCAAATAACGACACTGTTCTTGACATGGAATTTCGGATATTTATAGACAAATTTAACTGCAAAAAATTCTAATTTGAATAAATTAAAAGGTGTTAGAATATGTTTCTGGGATACGTTTTACATTACTCCGCGCAATAGACACCACTCCAATTTAGATAATCATATAGTCCTGGATAATTTTGAATTTGCACGTGGCTAACTTGAGATTCTAGAGTGCCTGTAAGCTATGCAATGGCGCCTATGACGAGAATTACATTGATGTTGGCAGACGATACAAGAAATTACTTACAAATTATGTGAACTGTACTTGAACTTGCTGGAATTATATCATGATATTAATTTGTAATCCGACCGTAATCCTGGAATAACTCGGGTGGCCGGTAAAATGATCCGTAAATCGGTTAATACCATAGATTAAGGTGTAGATTAACATGATTAAGGTGTCAAGCGCATTGTACCGTCGTCAACCCCACAAGACTAAAATCATTCAATACTGAATGAAGTATTATCTGCCTGGTTGGTTCGTTTTTCTGTCATGACTGACATCTCGTGACTTTGGTGATGCCACGCCACTTCCGTCTGTCAGCAGCCAATTGATAAATGACTGAAGTAGGATGCCCAACAAGAGTTATTATTCTGTCAAACCATCTTGACCTTGGCCGGTCTGGGTCGCGTGCACACTCAATCTTGCCCTGCATGATCACCTTCTCTAGACAGTTTCTTTGGCGTCTGGCAATATGACCGAAATAAGAGAGAGTTTGGGAATTGATCAGCCCAAGTAGCCTTGTCTTCACACCAACCAAACTCCTGAAGCCCACTTGCATTGGTTCTCTTTATGACCCAGGTGATCCTTAGCATCCGGCGCCAACACCACATTTCGAATGCATTGATTTTGTTGCAGATTGCAGTTGTCAGTGTCCAGGATTCACGCACAGTCGTAGTTTGAAACAGGGAAAACGAGTGCTTTGAACAGACGTACAACTGTACCTTGGTTGATATAGTGATGCTTCTGTCAGCCCGTATTTTTGAGAGCTTTGTCATAATTTGCAGATCTAGCCATAACCAAACGACGCCTGATTTCTGTATGACATCCTCCTTCTTGAGTGATGAGAGATCCGAGGAAATCGAACTGTTGGATCCGATCCACATTTTGACCGTCAACAGAAGAGGGGTAATGTTTCCATCATCACCGATGACCATGAACTTTGTTTTGGCAACATTGAGACGTAGGTCCAAGCTCTCACTTTCATTTTTGACCTTCTTCAGTAACATACTTAACTCTTCCTGGCTTGTGGCTAATAGTGTGGTGTCATCTGCATATCGTAAGTTGTGAAGCTGACAGCCACCTACTGATATGCCGTCAGTCCATCCATCAAGGACATGTCTCATGATGTGCTCGGCATACAAATTGAACAGACTAGGTGAGAGGATGCATCTTGGCCGAGGTTAAACCAGTCGCTGTCTCCCTGCGCAGTGCGCACACAAGCCAATTGGCCGTCATATATGATTTTTAGTAGTTGAACTAGATTGTTGGGCACTAGACCTTGTAGCGCAATCCAGAGAGGACCATCTCACGCAGTCAAAGGCTTTGGTATAATCTATAAAGCAGAGGTATGCCTATGCTTGTATTCCTTGCATTTTCAATGATGTGGCGAATATTAGCTATATGGTCTCTGGTGCCACGGCCTTTTCGAAAACCAGCCTGTTCTGGAGGAAGCTCTTTTTCGAGATGAGGTCTTAATCTTTCATTAAGGATATGCAGTAGAATTTGCTGGCAGGTGGGATAAGAGCTATGTTCTGTTGTTCTTGCATTCACTGACATCTCCTTTTTTGGGTAGGGTGAGGAAAACTGATTTTTTTTCCCAGTCTTCAGGCCATATCCGAGTGTGCCATATCTTGTTGCAGAGCAGCTGTAGCAGAATCGGAATCCATGTTCGTCAATATTTTTGAGAAGCTCGCCAGGAATATCGTCTATGCCAGGTGCTTTGTTGGTTTTAAGCTTCTTGATGGCATTCTTTACTTCAGATATTAGAATATCAGGCTCCTCTTCATTGTACTTGATATCTGATTGTATACCAGTGACCTCTTGAGACGCAAAAAGCCCCTTGCAGTAGTTTTTCCCACCGCTCTTTGATGTCTGCCCCCTGTCAGAACTTTGCCATTCTCATCCTTGATTACTGCAAGTTTGGCTGGAGTTTTATTGGTCAGATTCTTTATTCCACGGAATAGATCTCTGCTGTTATTCTGGGCACTGTGGTATTCCAATTCACTGCACAACTTGCTGATGTGACTGTTTTTGTTTCCCTTGCCTTCTGTTGGATTTGATTAGAGAACTTCCGGTATAGGTTGCAATGTTGTAGGCCAGCTTCTTTAAGATGACGTCTTTCATCTGCAAGGTCTATTACCTCATGAGACAGCCAATGGGATGCACTTCTCTTTGGCTTCTTGGGGACATGTTTCTTGGCAGTTTGTTGTCACCAATGACCATAATTACATCTTTCTTAGAAAGTCCATCTATGTCATCCTGAAGTTGATCGTAGGAGTTAATGTCTTCGTCTGATGCAGCTGACGTGGGTGCATTAACATGAACAACACTTATGTTTACAGGTGTTGCCTGCAGTCTGATGGATATTATTCTGTCACTAACCATGCTAACTGGATTATAGCCCAACACTCGCTTGCTCATGAAAGGACTAGCTATAAAAGGCCCCATGACAGGGTCCTTATTTCCACTGCGGAATCCGATATCAGAATTACCGGAATTACAAATTTTATTCGGTGAAAATTTAAATTGGCGCAAAGTTCAAAATACTTTTCGGAATAACTGGGAATTACGCGGAGTTAGAGATAGTGTCAGGACTTATTTGAAATTGGATGGTTTTATCGGAATAGCGGGAACTAGGGCCTGTCATGGGGCCTCGTGTTCGGTCGGTCGGTCGAGGGGGGCGGGGGGGGGGGGGGGGGGGGGGTGACTGATGACGTACTCGGACTTTAAAAATAAGAAAAGAAAAAAAAGCCGGTTTTCGAATATTTTGTAAACAAACAAACAATCAAACAAACAAACAAATAGTGATAAACACGTGGTATTTGTGACAAGACATAATCAGAGGTCTATTTATAACATTCAATGATCAATCAATTCATCTTTCAATCATTATTACAACATCAAATCGCTCATATTTCAAAACATGGCAATTATGTTTGAACTATACACGTTCAATGCACGACGCGCCGCTCCTTCTTAATACATCTATTTTTACCTCTTGTTATTTCGTGAAATTGTATTTTCTTAACTTTTATTAAGTTTATTTATTATCTGTTTCCAAACTAAAATAAATGTCACAACACTGCTGCCTCCTTTCTCATTGCCAGAAAAGTAGATGTTTTAGCCATCATCAGTTGTAAAGTGACCTTTCCCAGACCAGCGGACCTCAGATATTCCAAGCAGTTGCAGTTTGCAGCGTGCAAATTCTCTTATATGTCAGTAAATTGAGAGTGACTGGTTTTAGTGTCCGTAGGTTCCTTGTACCAATTCGGTAAAAGGTCAACGTTTGTCTACGTTTGTAGCCCATTTCCTTCGCCTTCCCGTCAACTCTGGATTGAGCGTCATCTGAAGGTGAGGAGCAGGACTGATTAGGGTGCCCGTTACTTTCCCTCCGGGACCAGAGGTACCACCTTGGTTTGCTGGGCTGGTGGCTGCCCCATCATTGTGACTTGTTATCATTAAAGTTTTCCAGGGTAAAAATAATGAGGTGGGAACCCAGTTCCTTCCACATCAGCAATGCCATCTTACTTGGCAAGTACCACCAGCCGTTGTCCTAATATTATTATCAGGATCATCCGCCTGCTGGAGTGTATTCGATACCGTTGACCCATCAGTGGAGCTCGTCCGCTATGAATAGGCCTACTACCACAACGTTGCTGACCAGTTAAGGGCTATTTGACCCATAGATGGGAAACTATTTAACCCATAGTTGGGACTATTTACCTCAGCTGGAAGACAATGATCAGTAGTACCCAGAGATACTCCAATAGCCCAAGGCCTATACTGGCCAGATTGGCCCCCTCCCCCGAGCTCCGTCTGTAAGCACTCGAATTTGAAGAGGGTAAGGGTGTGCGGCTGTGCAGTCTGAAATGCAGACTTGAGACTTCAGATTTCAGGGGCTTACGGTACTGAACGGGCACCAAAACAGGAGCTTACGGAACTGAACGGTCGCCGAAATTGGGGTCTTAGAGAACTGAATTCTTATACAAAATTGTGTCTTATGAACTAAATTTTAGGCAAATTGTTGCATTATGAACTGAATTTTGGCCAAATTTGAGGCTACATAACTTAAATTCATAAGATTTTCACACATTTTATGATTTTTGGTTGAATTTGGGGTCTAAGGGAACTACCAATGAATGTCTTATGGAACTGCCAGTGGATGAAAAGGGGGAAAGGAGGCCAAAAAAGGGGTCTTGGCAGCCGCATATATCCGTATGGCCAATATACGTGAGTACCCCCCCCCCCCCCTCCCCCCCCCCCCCCCACCCCCCCCCCGCCCCCCTCCCGGGCACTAGCCGCGAAGTTCGGCTATCCAGGTGTTACGCGACTGACATGCACAACATTTGTATTGCATCTCAGTCTTCTAGGACGCCGGGAGACGGGTCACTGCAGGCAAGCATATAAAGACAAGAGGGCTGATGAAATGCCTCTTGGAACTATACAACCTTGATAATAGTAAAAGCAAAGCATGAAGATTTATAGAAGAAGCATGCAGGTTAGAAAAAGGATCGGAATAAGAGGGAATGATAAAATAGAAAGAACGATTGCAGCCACGCTACTACAGCCAATTTACAACCAAAAAAATCAGTCAATACTGAATGAAGTATTATCTGCCTGATTCATTCAAAAAGGTATCCCCGACAAGGATACATGCAGAGGCCCTGCACAAATTCATCGATCGGCTTTACAGAAAGCAATCAGCCATGCGTTATTCAACGGAATCATGGCGCATTAGTCGTCCGTTCAGTTTATTCTTTGAATTGACGCGGGATTTTTGAAAGTGATATTTATGGCATGATTATGAAATGGATTTTTAGTAGTCCGCCATGATTCCGGTAAACTACGTCATATGTAGGGCACGATGCAGGGACTCTATGCAGATTGAAAACAAGTCTGGATGACTTTGAGTGATATATAAAATGAGCTATAGGCCTACCTATTAAAATATCTTAATTCAAAATTCACACATCTTTCGGTACAATTTCAACCAGAAGAACTTTCATTTTCAAAACAGTGATGAATATGAATATTTCAGTGTAACTTCAACTCTTAATTATTTGACGTTAACAGATTTTGGATTTTTGTTCCTTTCTCTTTTTTTTCAGTGTTTCACATCTGAAGATGTTTTCGAAGACATTGGACTGAAACACGACATGAAGGCCAACAAAATTGATGTAGAGAAACTCAGTTCGATCGTCATCTCAAATCTACTTAATGGATACTGCATTGGCCCGAGCCAGATTATCAGCCCGGAATATTTCGCAGAGTCGATTTTTGAGAATTATGGGACCTTTGGAGAAATGCTTCCAAATGGTAGGCGGATTATAAACATCATACATTTGATATGATTCACGTTGGACGTAATTACTTGCTGAGATATCTCACATTTTCTTTATTTCATAAGCTTGATTAAAATCAAAGAAAACACGTGATAGCATATTTTCATTATGCTTTTGCCATCATAAATACTCATTTCCTCTGGAATATCTTTTCAAATTAGCCATGTTTAATGTATGTAAATGACCGTGTCCAAAAACACTGGAGACGTTACAAGTTGATAATTTGTCCACAAAAAACCCTTCTTGAAATCGATGGTGAAAAAGTGTATAGGTGTTCCTGCACTGTCTTAATTTTGCGGTCTCATTGCATGACATGTGTGAGCTGTTATAGTACATGTATATTAATTCACCTATTTCCATCTTAAGGGGGCAGTGATTTGAAATCTTAATCTGATCATTGGCACATATTAATCCTCATCTATACAAGAAGGATTAGAAATTATGATGCGTCACTTGTAAAGTTGGCACATTTGCTTGGGTAGTTTAAATTCATGCATGGACGCAGTGATATTTGGGAATGTGTTGCTAAACGCTTTGAATTCCTTTATATCGCAGCAAGCCCAATAGCATCTAATTCAGGCAGGGGCGTAACAGAGGTTGGTTGTCAGGGGGGGGGGGCACAGCCAAAAAAAATCCTGGTTAAAATAATTCCGTCCCTGCATTTTTCGTAAAAGGTTGCCCCAATTTTTTTCCCAGTTCAGTCACCTCGTGAATTCCACATAAGTGGGGGGGGGGGGGGGGGGGGGGGGGGGGGGGGGGGGGGGAGGGTCACAACATTTCGCACGGTCACAACATTTCGCACAGTCACAAAATTTCGCGCGGTCACAAAATTTCGCACGGTCACAAAATTTCCCACGGTCACAATTTGTTGACTGTTGTACTTTTTGTACTGCGAAATTTTCTTTCTTTCTTTCTTTCCCTTTTTTCTTTTCTTTCTTTCCCCTTTTTTCTCCTTTTCATTTTTCTTTTTCCTCCCTTTTTCCTTTCTCTCTCTCTTTTCTTTCCTTTCCCCCTTCTTTTCCTCTTTTCCCTTCCCCCTGTTTTTCCTGGTGGGTAGGTTTAAATTTCCTGTTGAGCACCTTCAGGGGGGGGGGGGGGGGGGGCACTGTGCCCCCTGCCCCCCGGCTGTTACGCCACTGAATTCAGGGGTTCTCAACATGGGGGGTCGTTTTGGATTTTCCGGAGGGTCATGAAGGGGTCATAAATATAGCTTTTTGGGGAACCATTTTGATATTTCGCTCTAAAAAGGCTTAAAAACTCAAAAGAAACGTTCGCATCATATAACCAAGCAGTTGCACTTTGAGTAAATCGGGGTGTTTTTTTTTTGGAGGGGGGGGGGGGGGGGGGGTGTCATGGTACTGACCAAGAATGTCAAAAGGGGTCGTGGGCCGAAAAGGTTGAGAACCTCTGAAATTGATGCCGATATCGTCCTGATTGATCCATTGTGGTTCCCATATAACGTTAAATGGAATAGGTCCAAATCAATAACCGATCGGCCAATAATCAGTTTATGGCCATGTGTTTTGAACTGAGCACCCAAAAAGGGTGGCGGCGTTGCATTTTTGGTGACGAATCATCCATCTCTCTCTATTAAGTCAACAACTAAATGTGGTAGAGCTATGGTTTAGGTGTCATTCGAAAGCTTATTTATCTAGCTACACGGTGTGAATAAATCAGGTATTTCTATAACTGTTTGGCTGAGATATGATTGATTATATTTCGAAAGTCAGGGGTGGCGGCGGTGGCGGTGGCGGCGGTGGCGGTGGCGGCGGTAGCGGTGGCGGCGGTGGCGGTGGCGGCGGTGGCGGTGGCGGCGGTGGCGGTGGCGGTGGCGTTGTGTACAATCTCTATGGGGAATATAGAAAATGTTCACAATTCTACGTTCATACTACAATAACTCCTCATCTCTGTATGGTACAAACATGATTTTGCTCTCATTTTATAGATTGTTTTATATTCTATAAGTTTCTGTTTCAACAAACGTGTCAACTATTACATAACAATTGTAATCACGAATCGATTGCATTGTCCTTGGCTTTTCCCCTATTCACTACACAGTGAACTTGCCCTAATTCATCGGTTTTACATACATGACTATAACAACTATTCACTACACAGTGAACTTGCCCTAATTCATCGGTTTTACATACATGACTATAACAACAGAATTATTCAACCGATGATAGCAACATTATACATTTTTAGAAAGCTCTCAAATAGGGGAATTCAACAATCTCGCTTAAATCAGGATAGGGTGAATAGCCAAAAAACTATATATATGTGAAAACTCTAATAAATATGAAATGTAAACGTTTGCGCTCATTTACTTCCCGATATAGTATATTTCAACAAATTACCCATGACAACCATTATGTTCTGATGGGTAAACTGCATGAGGAACTAATATGCACAGTAAAATGATTATTGGGATAGGAATAAAAAAAAATTGAGCTTTAATCAAAATATGAAAAAAAATCGATATCCTTTGAACATTCTTATTCACAACATGTTACCATTAGATCTTATGCAAATTCCAATCGCATATTTGGATTCCTTGTGAGATTATCGTTCAGAAAATATATACTTTTTATGGGGTAGATAAGTAGTTATTGCGATATGCTAATTCGAATCTCAGATGGTGTAAAACGTAAAAATCTGGACATGCAACGGGAAGGGTGGCGAGTTCAAAACACATGCCCTTATGCAAATGTGTCACCTCATTGAAAGTTTTGGGCCTGCCCACCCTTCGGGAGAGGTCGTAAACTGTTTCCCGAATAAATCAATACAACTTCGATCCTAAAAACAGGCCAGAAAGGAAAAACTGTATGTTACACCGTGGACATGCATGGTTACATGAGCAATTTAAATTTAATAGGCCTACAATATAAAACATGTTGTTATACGCTTTTATCATCAATATTAACTTACAAAATACTTACAGTTATCTTCGAAATCACTCGGGTTCGATGAATCTGCGTCGTGGTCTGAATCCTCAGATAATTTGATGATAATTTTGGAAATGTCAATATCACAGATGTGAGACTTTTTTCCAGTACGAATTTTCAATTTCCCGGACGTGACGACACGTATTTTTGCAGTCTGATGGGGACACCTTTCCCAATGCCTTATCGAATAAATTTAGAATGTCATTTTGTTGTGTGCTTTGCAACATGATGTTTAATTTCAATCACCTGAAACATGATTTTAGTATTTTGTGTACATAAACCTACATGATTACATAGGCCTCACAGAAAGACGTATTGATCATTGGTTACTCTAACGCAATATTTAAGAAGGTTAAACAACAACGAGTACATCTCCATCAAGTCAACCTTGCACCCCACCAATATGCAAGAGGTGACACATTTGCTGAAACCGATTATATACTCCTCACAAAAAGTATCGAGACACTTAAAAATGATTCAATAATTAACGGCCCGAAAGGGTATGGATTAATTGAAGCAAATAACCCCGTGTATCATTTTGCGTATTTTGACACCTCGGTTGTTGAGATACGATGTTGCGGAGCGAAGTTATTGTCCAGTTTCAAAAGTGACAATCATCCCTATAGACAATAGATGCAGGTTTGCATTTATTGTTTTGAATGATCAGGTTAATGCTTTACACACGTGTACAAAAATGCAACATACACTCAGAAAATAAAGATGATGTGTTCCTTGCACAACACAGATTTATTGTTTTCATTCAACTTCAACTTTACCATGACTTTATCTTCAGTACTTTGTGTGTCCACTAAAGCATAAACCTGATCATTCAACAGTAATGCAAACCTGCTTCTATAGGGACGATTGTCACTTGCATCATGTGTAAGTGTCTCGATACTTTTTGTGAGGAGTTTAGTATGAATCTGCTACTATTAAAGGAGATGTCCCGCAAGCAGGGGAGTGTGCATTATATGTTAGAAAAATAACTATCGAGCCCAATTTTTGTAATTATAACAAAACACCACACTTAAGGGGGGACTTAAGGAAGTTTTTGATTTGATTTTTTGAATTTTGTGAGTGCTGTAATTATTGAACTTTTAATCAAATGCATATAAAAGTATACATTTTTGGAAAGGAAATGGATCAGAGAATCTAAATTTGGCGTCAATTTTGACCCAAAAAGTAGTTTTTTTGAGAAAATCACAAAATTCACTTTTTTTGACCCAATTTTTTTTGAACAAAGCTAACAAAAATAATTTTGAGTAAAAAATGGCCAAATCACTTTATGGTCATGTTTTTTATACTGGGTACCCAAAAAAAGGTGGATCTGTTACATTTGCACTACAAATTATTACTTTGCATGCATATAATTTGGCTATTCTTTATCACACATACTCAAAGTTGGTCTTATTTTGATGAGAAAGTATTTGGCCTTTATTTTAAAAAGAAAAATATAAACTACCATGGTTCTGTTTTTTGTTTTTTAATATCTTATTATTTCTTTTTTGAGTTACAGACCAAAAAGTGCCAAAAAATGTGTTTTTTTCCCAAAAATGGTGATTTTCATGATTTTGGCGGTAAAAAATCACATTTTTTGGCACCTTTTGGTCTGTAACTCAAAAAATAAAAAATAAGATATTAAAAAAAAAAACGCTCCTGGGGAATGTTATCAGGATTATCATAAACCTAGTATGACAAAATTTAACAAAATATATTTTGAGTTATCTTTTCCAAACCTAAAATGGGTCAAAAAAGGTGTTTTTTGTAATTTTTTTCCAAAATGGTCAATTTCATTATCATGGTTGGATTCATTGAACCCTTTTCTGCAATAAAATGTATACGTTTATAAAGATTAAATGAATATTGAAGAAGTTACGGCAGTTTTACGGAGGCTGCACCTGAGAGTCCACACCAGGCATTCTCAAATGGTGGCGCGCGCGCCACTTGTGGCGCATCAAGGCATCCTAAGTGGCGCGAGAGTGGTTAAAATTTGTTTTAAAAAAAAAATCATATCATGATATAGCCAAATTCCATAGGCATATGACAGTCAGATGTATAAATATAGCAATTTTTCTCGCGCTACGCGCGTATGTGCCCTCAAAACAGTAATATTAGTTAATATGCTGCCTACATATGTTACAATATTTTGAAATTAATGTTTTAAAGGGAATTTTGCCATTGTAAATTCTAAAAAATATGACCAAGTGGAGCTTCAACAAGTTGGTTACTAAAATGTGGCGCATCAGTAAATCTAGTTGAGAAAGCCTGGTCCACACCCTCCTTAACATCATCATCAAGTGATTTGGGCATTTTTAATTCAAAATTATGTTTGTTAGCTTTGTTCAAAAAAATTGGGTCAAAAAGTGATTTTTTGTGTGTGATTTTCTCAAAAAATCAACATTTTTTGGTCAAAATTGATGCCAAATTTGGATTCTCTGATCCATTTCCTTTCTAAAAAGGTATACTTTTATATACATTTGAGTCTTGGTTCAATAATTACAGCACTAACAAAGTTCAACAAAAAACTTCCTTAAGTCCCCCCTTAAGACAAAAAAACCCAAATAAAAACCGCAATCTCTCAACATGCACTTTTTATAATTCGCGGCGATCGAAAGTCCCAGTGTCGATGATGTCATAGTTGTACAATGCACATGCGCAAATTTGAGCATCGTACCCATGACGTCATCGACACCGGGACATTCGATCGCCGCGAATTTTAAAAACTGTATGATGAGTGATGGCAGTTTTTATTCATTTTTGTGACTAGTATGGTGTTTTATTCTATACAATTATGAAATTTCGGCTCGATAATTATTTTTCTAACAAATATTGCTCAATGTTGTGCTTGCGGGACCCTTTCTTTAAGTGGATCTGACTTAATCCATGTTTTATTGCATTTTGTATTTTTATTTGATTATCAAATTATAGATTTCGATCAATTGTTGATGGATTTGGACATAGGGATGGCACATGACGAGCACAGACCTCATGAATGGCGAGAATACGGTCCTATTGAAGCGCGTCGACGACGCAAGAGGGCAGCAGAGAGGCTCAATGACACTACCGATCACCACCACACAGCGGAACATATCAGTGCGGTTAATATACAATTTATTATTGTTTGGATAAACACTATTGGCTCAACGATCTACCTTTATTTTTAAAATACAATTTTCAGAATTTAAGCTTATGCCGATTTCGACATTATGTAGATTATGTATACATTATGTTTGGCTCAGACAACACAGTATTATTTCCCCCACTACATTTAAACAGCTCTGCAGCTCAAACTATGTATGACTGATACGTATAGTGACTTACACAGTAATCAAAAGTAGTTACTTTACAGGTAATAAATGGGCTTTTAACTCTAAAAATAGATATCCTATGTAAAAATATTAAATTATACAGTTGAAATGTAAAATGTGAAAATGAAATTGTGACTTTACCTTACATTTTGGATTGTCACTTCTTCAATATTCAACTGATCCTAGCGTGCAATATCTCATATTAAAGGAGATAATTTCGTAACAACTTTATAATTTAATATTGTTAGGTAGGATATATATTTTTAGAGTTAAAAGCCCATTTATTATCTGTATAGTTACTTTTTTGATGACTGTACGTAAAACTTGTACGATAGGCGTCGCCGCCAAGGTACTATTTCACACCTCCAGACGTACAAGTATTCCAAAAAAAATTACCGGACACCGATGCAAATAGTTCCATAATTATATAGAAATATTCTCATTTCTCTCAATTCAATTTTCATGGGAGCTTGTACGTATGGCGATTCAAAATATTACTTTGGTGTAGCTTATATCGTAAAAGTCTTACGAATAATTCACTTATACGTATTAGTCTATAACGTAGTAATTTTGCAGCGAGACCTTACCTGGCTACTTGGGCCAGTTTGAAAATCATATGGCCATAAAAAGATCACTGATCAACGGAAAAGCCATGAAACGTTGAAGCAGAACGTGTTTTTAGCACTAATGTCCTTATGTATTAATTGTAAGATGTCCTACCATTAATACGAAGCTCTTATTAATTAGAAAGTATCAAAATCGAACTGAAATAGGAAAGGAACCAATCCTCTTGAAATAAAATTACTTCCGCCCAATATTCATATGGGCTATATCTTTAAAAAAGAAAAGAAAAGAAAGAATCCGATTGCGTTCATCGCTGTGCTGTCCAGCTAAGTGGTTCTGATGCAGGGGGTGGGGGGGGGGGGGGGGGGGGGGGGGGAGGGTCAAAAAAATTAATGCTGTTAATTAAATATATCGTAAGTAACGCAATTAACAATTGTCTTCTCTGAATGCTGTTCTTCTTAATCTTCTTAATCTACAGTGTTACACTTTCAGGGAACTACTCAACATATTTGAAGTTGAAGGAAACGCCATAAGCTTCACCAAGTTTGTTGACATGTGCCCTGCCTTAATTGAGCAACTCGTCAGTGGAGCTTGTGAACCTGAGCCACACGTCGGTCCTAAACCGGATCAGTCAGCGTCAGGTAAGTATAAAGTTTGATTTAGCGAAAATAAAAGTTTGTTACAATTTCTCCCTAATATACTTTCAAATGTACCATTAGATTGAGTTGATTTAAGGTAAAAGTGGGTTTAACGGATACCTAACCAGGGCCGTCAGCAACTTTTGCCCAAGGGGGGTGCGTTTTCACGATTTTTTTACCGGAAAGGGGGGTGCGTTTTCACGATTTTTTACCGGAAAGGGGGGTGCGTTTTCAAGATTTTTTACCGGAAGTAGTAGTATGACGTCAGAGTGTTAGTGCTGCAGCACGCTGACGATGCGAGCGCTTCTGACGCGAAGCCAATAACGGGTGGGGTCCAGGGGGTCCAGGGGGCGAAGCCCCCGGAAGCTCTGAGCATTACAGCGAATTTAGGACACAATTTTCATGTATCTTGCCATCGTTGACCCCATTTTCCATTCATAAAACAACATGTTACCCTAAAAAAAAGAGGAAAAAAAAGAAGAGATTTTCAAGGGGGGTGCGTCCGCACCCAACGCACCCCCCTTCTGACGGCCCTGCTAACACTTGTAACATACATTAGAGTCGTTTGGTGACAAGTGATATCTAACGAAAGTTTTGATATGTCGATGGTAGGTCGAAACAAGTGGTGATTATTTGCTCCAAAGTTGAGCCTAATTGTAAAATTAACTAGGTGTCTTAGGTTGAAAAGCTCTTTCAATAACATGCAAAATATTTAAGAATGGAGAATTTTGTGTGACAAATGAAGGGGGTTGATAACGTACATTGATGATGTCCAGGTCAAAACCAAAATGATGTACGGTGCGTGACACTAAAAACCAAAATGATGTACGGTGCGTGACACTGAAAACCAAAATGATGTACGGTGCGTGACACTAAAAACCAAAATGATGTACGGTGCGTGACACTGAAAACCAAATCGATGTACGGTGCGTGACACTGAAAACCAAAATGATGTACGGTGCGTGACACTGAAAACCAAAATGATGTACGGTGCGTGACACTGAAAACCAAAATGATGTACGGTGCGCGTGACACTGAAAACCAAAATAATACGTTTTTCTATTCAGAGCGACTCATGATATGTTTTTTATGAAAGTAATGATATGTTCAGTGATCGATATGTTTTTCTTCATGTACTGAGCTATGAGTGATTGAGGTTTAACGAGCTTCTATGTATAAAACTAAATTGATTTTGGAGGCACATGCACGCGTAGCGCGCGAAATATCTTTTTACTAATTTAATTGTCATAACTCCATGACTCCCCTTGTCAAATGTACCGACAGTATCCCAATCTCAACCGGCAATTAAACTCAATTGCCCCCTGGCTACGCCACTGGTGGTATAATGGGCTATTCCAGATAATATGTGCACACCCCCTATAGAGGTTCGGATTTCTGCACTTTTATAGGTTCGAATAATCATCGGAAATCCATACTTTTTTGTTCCAGGGATCACTGGAAATTCAGACAATATCTCTCCCTATATAACTCACCCGTATCCTATATCCGAAATCCAAACTTTTCCTTTTTTCTGTTTGAATGATCACCCTGTAATCCAGACAATTTCTATTCTGCATGAACTTTCCCTATCGAGGGGTTGGGAAATCCAGATATTTTTAACATTCGCTCTCGGAAATGTGGGCATTTTCAGAAATTAGAAATGACCCCTCTATAGGGGTGTGTGCACTAACTATTTCGTAATGATTCCTAATGTATCTCGTGCATGTATTTTGTAATCTTTATTAGTATTTGGATACGCTACTCTGGCAGTTTTCCTGGTCACAATGTGCTCAATGATTGGGATTATTATCGTCCCTCTGGCGAGTGTCAAAGTTTACACAGGTATCATGCATCTGTTTGTGGCCTTAGCCGTCAGTACCCTATCCGGAGATGCGTTGCTACATTTAATACCAGAGGTATGTGTCCTCATAATCTGATAACTTATGTACATTATTTAATTTTTTTCAAATACCTTTTTTGTGTTACTGTTGGATAGTAGTAGACATGCATCATTCACACTGCTGTTCCCTTATGGAATAGTCTTCCAGATGATATTGTTGGTAACATATTTCAGCAGCTGGAATCCAGGCTTTCAAGTGCCGTGTGCACGGTCATCTTCTCTCAAACTCTTAACTTGTCATAGCCTTCACACTCTTTCATGACACCCTTCATTCAAGTCCTTTCAACATCCGACTGATACATATAATAGCATGGTGGTCATGGGTTAAGTGTAGGTTAATGCTTGGTTGGGGAGATGGTGGTTCTGTAAAGCATGTAGCCAGCTGGGCTGGTGATACGGTCACGCCCCAACAGGTGACAACAGGCAGCTCCTGGTAGTTTAGTTCCCAAGTTTGTTGTGTAGGTTCTCTTGATGCCCATCAGACCTCCAGATATTATTATTTTTCTATAATTTATATTTTGATGTTGTTCTCTATGTTTGGGCTTTTATCTTATTAATATGTCACTTTCATTGGCATTTTTAACCTCTGCCCATTTGTGTGTCTTGTTTTATGCATATTTTCTGAGTTGCAGTGAACCAATTGATTGGCCTTTCAGAGCTCTCTTGCGAGAGTTACCAGTTCGGTTTTTAATCACTCTGGTCATTAACCTTGTTAATGTCTGTTGGGCTATTGTTCACATTTGCGCTTTATACACTGCAAAAAGGTTGCTTAAATATTTACTCAACATTTTACACAACGTTGTTGAAGTATGCAACCGCTCAACAGTTACCGTTGGATAACATGTTTTCACCAACAGTTGAACAATTCCAGTTACTCAGCAGTTGCACAATTTTAATTACACAACAGTTGGGTATTATTAATTAACCATTTGTTGGGTATTTTATGACTGTTGCTTAATTTGTGAATTGTTTTCATTATATATTGAGCATTTTTGTATAGCAACTGTTGCTTAATTTATCAAATGTAGCCATATGTTGGGTATTTTATTTGTGACAAGTTTTTATTATATATTGAGAATTTTTGTATAGCAACACGGGGTAGGCAAATAATGTGAATTCTGGGCGATGCAGCAGAGCTACATACATCATTTCCTCCCGGTTGTGAACCGGTAACTTGTAATGGGAATTCTAGGCGATGCAGCAGAGCTACATACACTATTCCCTTTCGGTAGTGAATCTGTAATTTATTTTAACATGTTATTTAACTAGGCCTATATATATAATATCTGACATCTCTTATCAATGGTGTTATTTACTGTGAACGTATGCCAAACGTAGTCTTGCTATCTGGGTATGAAGGTATAAATAGTCCATATTATATAATACATAAACATATTTATGTGATTCTTTTGGTGGAAAATAGATCACATGACATGAACTATTCAGTATATGTCCATGTCGTGTATTTTTTGGCTATAAAAATCGACTATTCAATATTCATCGCTAGTGACGTCGCAATAACACCACTGAAATGATATTCATAAACAAATATATGTCAAACAAGGATGGCAATTTTAAACTATTTTGTCAGTGTTAGCGATTTATTCCGGTTTGGATGCCAAGACAGAATAAATCTAATTGTGGTCCTGCGCTGCACTAAAAGGTTGCTTAAATATTTACTCAACATTTTACACAACGTTGTTCAAGTATGCAACCGCTCAACTGTTAAGTAAAATTTGCCCAACACCGTTAGATAACATGTTTTCACCAACAGTTGAACAATTCTAGTTACTCAAAAGTTAGGCAATTATATTCACTCAACAGTTGTTCAAGTATGCAATAGCTCACGAAATTGGCTTTTTTGGACAACAGTTGCCTAAAATTCACATGTGCGTAACTTGCATCAACTGTTGCGTTATTGTCCTCAATGCTCATGCAACAGTTGCCAAAGTGGAATATTTTACGCAACATATTTTAGCAACAGAAACAGTTTCCACCAACATTTTAAGGACATTGTTTTCGACGAATTGCTCAACGCTGGGGATTTTTTACTTTTATACAACACCTAACTTTCTACATATATTGAATGAATTCTAATCAACACGTCAACCAACGGATGATAAAAGCACTTTTAGCAACGTATTTTAAGCAACCTTTTTGCAGTGTATACACACAAAAAATGCATGGTAGAGCACGTTTGGATTTGCGATGTATATCCTAAAATATTTTGAATGTTGAGGTGTATTTAGAAAAATAAATTTAAAAAGTAAAGTTTTATCGGAGAAGCTTAGGCTATAGATAGAATTGTGACAAGTAGTGCTAATTGATATTTAAGTTTCGGTATTCGGATACTGATAATGTTCAATTGACATTCTTCAAGTACGATAGATGAGGTGACCGTTGTTTACATCCAATGTTTATCAACAAACGCAACGGTCGAAGGGACTGGACTGTCGATACACGCTTGTTCCCTAAGGGGGCTGTGCACCTTCAGGTACAGCCTCCGTAAAACTGCCGTAACTTCTTTATTATTCATTAAATCTATATAAAAGTATACATTTTCTTTCAGAAAAGGGTTCAATGAATCCAACCATGATCATGAAATCGACCATTTTGGGAGAAAATTATAAAAAACACGTTTTTTTACCCATTTTAGGTTTGGAAAAGATAACTCAAAATATATTTTGTTAAATTTTATCATACTAGTTTAATTATATTCCTCATGCAATTCCCTAGGAATCGGGTTTTTTTTTTAATTTTTACTTCATTATTTTTTGAATTATCGAACAAAAAGTGCCAACAAATATGATTTTTTACCAAAAAACGTGATTTTCACGATTTTGGAGGTTAAAAAACAGGTTTTTTGGCACTTTTTGGTCTGTAATTCAAAAAATAATAAAGTAAAATTAAAAAAAACCACGATTCCTAGGGAATTGCACGAGGAATATAATAAAACTAGTATGATAAAATTTAACATTTTGAGTTATCTTTTCCAAACCTAAAATGGGTCAAAAACATGTTTTTTATAATTTTCTCTAAAATGGTCAATTTCATGATCATAGTTGGATTCATTGAACCCTTTCCCGCAAAAAAATGTATACTTTTATTAAGATTAAATGAATAATGAAGAAGTTACGGCAGTTTTACGGAGGCTATGCGAAGGTGCACAGCCCCCTTAAAAGGGAACAGCATATGACCACAACACTGTCCACTATGCCCGTATTGCCTTTTATATGCTTTGGCGCGTGATTTAAAAGCACGGGTCTTAAACAAAACAGGATTCGCGTGCAGACCGCTGGGCAAAGAACAATGGCAACTAGCCACGTTTTACCCGGTGTGACGTCACCTGTCACCTGTCAAGGTTATCTAAATAAAACATGTTGTATGCATTTGGGTATTCATTTCAATGCATCTTACACACTAATTCAATTATTGCCATGAAAAATACGCATTTCAGGATTTCACAATTGGTTAAGAATGTTGTCTTATACATTTCTTCCTCACACTATCAGGCTTTGGGACTCCACGGTCACAATGAGCATCAGCATCGTCGGGAACAACCAGTGGCAACACACGAAGAAATCCTGGGCAAAGTTCTCGTCGTAGTGGCTGCCATCTATGCCTTTTTTCTCTTTGAGAGGTTATTGATGATCTGTCTGGGGAAGAGCACCCATGGTCATGGTCATGCTGTGGATGAAGACAAATCAGGACAGGTATGAATTATTACATTGCAATGCCACCCAATTCTGATAGTCCAATTCAGTAATAACTGTAATTAAAGTGCGTATTATATTACAGTTTTACCGTGCCTGTGTTATAACACAGTAACATGTGTTACGGTATATTACAGTTGTTACTGTCCCTGTGTTACAGGGTGTTAGCGCCCTCAACGGAATAAATCGCAATAACACTGACAATGACAGTATACGTACAAATATAAAATACGTACAGTATACGTATTTTATATTTGACACCGTTGAAATGATATTGATACATAATTATATGCCAAAACACTCAACTATAAGTATTTGATATCCAACAATCTTAAACTATAAATATTGGATATCCAACAATCTTAAACAATAAATATCGGATATCCAACATTCTTAAACTATTTGCGTTAGTGTTATTGCGATTTATTCCGTGCAAGTGAGCAATATAGCGTTTCTAGCGGGGTTTCTGGTCTGGCAATAGCCCGTTTGCGTGTATAACACAGGGACAGTAACAACAGTAATATACCGTAACACGTGTTACTGTGTTATAACACAGGCACAGTAAAACTGTAATATAATACGCACTTTAATTCCAGTTACTACTGTATTGGACTATCAGAATTGGGTGGCAATGCATAAAAGTTATGTATACACAGGGGCTTGTCATCCGGACTGGAAATCCCACCCACCTATACTAATACAGCCAGGACAACAAGTTTGGTAAACATTTCGAGACCGATTCGGATACCCACAGTTTTAGGTCGCGATTTCCTTTAAAATTATGGACTATCGGTCTTGTACTTTGGAGGTATAGACAAGTTCGACAAGCCACAAGTGATGGTCGTAATAAATCAGTGGCGGCACCAGCAATAACATTTTGGAGTTAGCGGCCAACTGGGGCAACACAAAAATTAGATGGGGGGAGGGGAAATGCGCGCGAAAAGCGTGCGAACATTTTGGTTTTTAATTTTGTTCTAAATTTGACATTTCAGACCAATTTTAAACTAATTTTAAGTAATTTTGACATTAAAACTCTTAAGGGGAGACGTCAAAACTCGACCGCCCGTTGACTGCCGGTTACGGGCGGTTCCGCCCTGTTCTTTCAGGTCAAATGTTTTACTGGTATATGAATATTCGCGCATGCAACACTGAACAACCGCCGGTTGACTTAATGCTGTAATCTGACCAATTTACACTATCAATCTGTTACTTTGCGGTCATAATAGCTCTCTCTATAATCGTTCTATAAAAAATACACATTCATAGACTTTCGGTATTGATTTTAAAAAGTTAATTGAGCTATATGACAGATTGAAAAAGCCAACCCCAGCGAAAATCAATAGCTGTATTGTACTGAGACTTTTAAGTCTTAAAAGAGCCCATTACTTCAAGATGTTATTGCTCACGTGTGTGACGAGGCACTTTCAACCGGTCGTGTTCACCAGAGTGTTACTATTTGACCTCATTATGTGTGTATATTATAACAGACGACACGTTTTGTGAGAACCGAACGGAACCGGCCGTAACCGCCGGTTGCCGGGCGGTCGAGTTTTGACGTGATCCCTAATAAAACATTTTCGATTTTTAATGGCAAAATGGGGTGGGGCTTGAGCTGACTGCCGCCACTGTGATTAAATCGGCCGTTAGTGGCTGCATCACACCTGACCAGTATTATGCTTGTCCAAATGGGCGTAAATCAATATTGTTTGTTTTCAATTTTAAAGTTTACTTATACTTTTTGGTAACATCCGTTGCCAAATATAGCAAAAAAAAATTGACGTCAATCAATAACATTTATTTGAATTCATATTGAAAAAGTATATAATACAATATATATAGTATAATTGAAATGAACACCGGTATCCAATTTGAAATTTAAGAAGTGTATGCAACACCTCCGGAACTTTCACTAACCCGCTAATTGTTTTTCAACCATCAATTGCCAAGAGTAATAAAATCCACGCCCCCATGTAAATTCATCGTTCGTTCCTACTCGTATAATTGATGAACGTGCAGCGGAGTAAAGTTATTATTCAAAGAAGGAAAACGTTTTCACGTGAGGGTACTATGCAATTAATCTGTTGATATTCTGTCATCAATAATTTGTAATAGTGGAACACGAAATAAAGGTGTCTCATAACTCTATAACCCCGACGGTACGTATGGTTATTGGAATAAATATACCAGGGGAGAAAAACAAAACAGATCACATTCACTTTAATAATGATGTCTTACAGAACCATGTAAGACACGTCTTGGCAATAGACATGTCTTCAACAATAGATAACAAAGAAAACAAAAAACAAGTGTCTTGCCAGAAGAAACATTGTAAGACATGAAAACATAAGACATGAAGACACAAGTCATGTCTCTATGCAAGTCATGTCTTGACAGAAGACACATTTGTAAGACGCGTCTCATGTAGCAGGTATAGGGAAACGTGTAAGTTTAGAGACATGTGTCTAACCAGCAGACATGTCTTCTTGCGAGATGTCTGGTATAAATACCTGACTTGTGTCTAATTGAAGACGTCTTACAATCGACTGAATTGAGTCATGTCTTACAAAGTGTCTTCAGGCAAGACACTTGTTTTTGTTTTCTTTGTTATCTATTGTTGAAGACATGTCTATTGCCAAGACGTGTTTTACATGGTTCTGTAAGACACTATTTTTACAGTGTTCGGGGTCGTCTTCATGCCACTTCGGCCCCTACAGGGTGTATTAGAATGAACTGTACCGTGTTTCTAAAATACATAAAAAAATACAAAATGATCTTTGTTTTAAATCTAAATACCTGTAATATTATAAGGTGAACATGTTTCTTATATTATAATGTTAATATCATTGAGTTATCTCTTTTTGTTCTCGTGTGGCAAGACATAATCGAAAATCGATGAAAAAAACATGTTTTCAATTTCAAACAATCCTCTCTACCACTACTCCCAACATTTTAAACAATGTAGCCCACATCACATAAGCAATATTCAAAACTCCCGCCAAAGAAGGAAAGTTAAAACCACTCAAGCAGAACAAATCCCGGTTTATTTGCGAATTAAAAATCAAAATTAATCTCCAAATTTCACCCACAAAAGTATGCAAATAATAAATAGTTATACAAGCGATGTGAAAAGTTGAGATATGGCGACCACAAATAAACCCTGTCCTATGGACGGATAGATATCTCAGGTAGGGTAAGGTATTTCACAGATTTGTGAAATTGGTCATTTCGACCAAAATTGAAATCTACCATCTTTACCAGAAAGTCTGTATTTTCCATCAGAAATGTTCGATTTTCAAAATCCAAAATTCTTATGAAAGCTGGGCGTTTGCGCAAGATGTACGTGAAAAACAATATCAATCGAATTCATACCGCTATAAATCATATTGCCTCGGTACAGTTCATTCTGTATCTAATGATCTAATTGAGCCAAAGAATCAGCTTGAAATTCTAAAGATTTTCCTACGATATGATTGCCCGCCATGGCGCGCCAAGAGATGGGTTGGGGAAGCACGCGCTACCAGCACCTAACATGCCTAAATGTAGAGTAATATTTTGTAGTGGCCTTTATACAGTGCTGTTAGTGTTAAGGCTCAGAAGTACATGTTAATCATTTGATGCTAAGTCTGAAAAGAGGTAGACATTTTTGGAATTATTTCATTATCATGTTCATGTTTTTGTTTCTATAGCATCCTGCAGCAGGGGATCAAAATGGTAGCAATGCGATGCCGTATCAAGCTGGTAACACATTTGAATTACAGGACCTAGATATGCCACAGTTTAGTGAAGTCGACAATCTAGATAAGTACTGCTCGCTACCAAGTACTAGCCCGACTGACAAGGATACCCAGAGCATAGACGAACTTCCGGTGAGTTTATACAGTTGTTCACAACAACTTGGGAAAAAATTATTTCTAGCATAGAATTCGCATGGAAACCTTTAGGCCGAAAAATCAACCAAACACTGCTACATGTACCATTATTTTGTATGCAGTGAAGTGATGCATTAGCAGCTTGAAGCCTTAATGTTACATCTCCCGATTGTGTGCATAAAACCATAAAACAGCGCACACCCAAATATGAATATTCCATTATATAATATGGGGATGAACGTCAACAATACCTTATTAGGCTTATTTAGTATGTACAGGCTGTCCCAAAATGATACCCTTCAATGCCCAAAGTTCATTAATTTGTTTTCATCATCAAAATCAATCAGGTCCGTTGTTTTTTCACCATCTTTGTCATACTACTGTACCCTTTCATTATAATGTTAAATCATGAATATCGAATTTATCAAACCCAAGATACACTCCATTATGTCAGACATGGTGATATCACCTTTTCGACAGCTTGTTTTAAAGAAACAAATAAAGTTCTCTTTAAGGCATGCTCCCACTCTGGATTGCTAGACACACCCAGTTCTCTTGGGGATTGACAAGGTTACAATTCCTCCATGTTAACTCTGTAGTCTGTCATCAAGTGAACAGGTGTATGACCAGTTCGTCTGTGGTGAACTACCAAAGTGGTAGGTCGGCTTTAATCTCTTGTCTACTAATATAATCTTTTGTTCCTTTCTTTTTTAACTGTTATTAATTATGATTGTTAAAATCATTCATAATTCTTCCATTTTAATTCAATTTGATAGGTGAAAGAAGTTCGCCACACTTGAGTGACCCCGTGCATTGTTGTATTTGATAAGTGTTTAGGGATTTTTGAATAGCTAATGAAGTGGTATTGAGTGAATTAGCAGTCGTATATATTTTATTGACATTGGGGGATGAAGTTGGTGAGGTTAAACAGTAAGAGACTATATTATTGTACGAACAAGAAGTCTAATCCACTGCTAATTTACCCATGACCACTTCTTTACCTATTTTAATGTCCCTCAAGTTTAGCCTCAAAACTCGCTTATATAGAAACAAAGCTTGTGATCACTCATATGTGACGATCCATTTTTACTCTTCAAATTGAATCGAAAAAAAGAATATTAATGATTTAAACAACCAACAACAATTTAAAACAGAAAGGAACAATAGCAGACAAGAGATTAAGAGAATATAATTATTTGTTTCTTTCAAATAAGTTTATCACACACACCACTACATTTGTGTGCACTTTGCCAAAAGGTGACATCATGTCTTACACAATTTATTGAGTATAAACTCAGTTAAAGGTAGATGTTCCGATTTTCAACTTGAAGTTTTCTATTCTACATGAAAGGTCATCCTTAAAAAAGTCGTGTTCCAAAGTTTGAGTTGCATAGCTCTAATGGTTCTTATTTTAGACGCACAAAATGCTGTGAACTGTACCCATTGAGTACTACACAAACTATATCGGTGGTTACCACCATTCGCGGTAATTCGACGTTATTTCATCGATTTCTCCGTAATTATACCGATTTAGGCCGTCAAATTTCAGTATGATGATGAGAAAAATACGAGTTTTCATATGATATGAAAATCTCCGTATGTTTGAAATAATTCTGTGTTACGAAAATGTGATCGGGTCATCTTAGTACCTTTAAATTCATGATTTAAAATGTTAATGAAAGGGTACAGTATGTCAAAGATGATGAAAAACAACGTACATGAATCTCATTTATTTTAATGATGAAAACAATTAATGAACTTTGGGCATCGATGGGTACTAATCATTTTGGGACAGCCTCTATTCTATATGCATATATATTTTATCATGATAAACATGGATTGAATGATTTGATATGTGTAAACCTTCATCAAAACGACCATAGTTGTACAGACAAAAGGCATGATTTACCGACAATTTTTGTTTACAGACTCCCAGGTAGCGATAGGTTGTCCACAAAACCGGCCAAAAAAAGTGGGTTCCAGGGGGGCACCCCCCCCCCCTGGAACCCCCCTGGGTACGCCACTGTACTTTACTTTACTCGTTCGACTAATACTTAGATTGATATTTCGTTGCACTCTAATGTTTTGTAGCAGGTGATAAACCGAGACGTCTTTTAAATGATTTATTGGTACTTGATTTTTTTTCCTAATGTAATACTCAAATGTCAATATATGTTAGGAAGGTTTTCTGATATTTTTAGATTTCTTTTCCGAAAGTATCTACTGTTTAAATTGAAATTATTTCTGTCACAGTCTTACGATGACATTTTCTGTTTGAACAAAATATATAAACAAAATCAATTATGTCATTTCTTTTTAGACTTATTTGTAATAGCATGTAACTAGCTAGTTCAATGTGTTGCAAGTAACAATATCTCACTGACAATTCATTGTTTTCAATGTTTGTCTAGGGCATTGGCTACTGAAAAGTGTATTGTTAAATCTATTTACGTAGAAAAATCAATTTAAAAAGTGACATGTTTCTTCTAAAAATAGAGGGACGGAGTCACTCGAAATAGTCGGGTATTCATCAAACGATGTCGCAGATATTTAGGCTTTATAGCCTGCGGCAAAACAAGTACGTGTGAATCATACACAAGTAACTTGTACGTATAAGACTTACATACGATATTCACCTAGGTAATATTTTGCATCACAAGCACCAATGAAAATATATTTGAGACTAAAGGGTAGCAGCAGACTCCACAACGCTTCAACGCTGAGCGCAAGCGTAGACCACCGTTGACCAATCAGGTTGCGTCATTGTGTTGTGGTGGAACTACTTCGCATGTGTGAGAGAGTTCTAGCGTTGTGGAGTTTGCTGAGCCCTTCAAGGAAACTTTAGCCATGGAACTTTAGAGCTCATATATACATGTATAGCATTATCATTATACAGACCACTTCTATAGGTTTAAGTTTTTAAAAGTACCGCGTAAAGACAAACTCGGCTTTAGAAAGAAATAAAATCCCATGTATGGACGTCGCCATATTGATCAAAGCTATTATTATTATCAAAGACTTACGGACATGTATTGATGTTATCGATTTATTCATTGCATTCCTGCGTGATAACGTCCAGCGACCTGTTGCTGATGAGGCGGTTTTAGTTACGATGACATCACAATATTGGGTATGGCTATCCCATCAGCACTTTCGGCACAGACAACCGGGCGCGAATTTCAAATAATCACAAATTGGGGAGGTGCAGTTTATATTCATTTAATTGAACATTATACTTCTGTGTTTATTTAAAATGGTCAATATACATTAGATAACTATTTTCCTACCATGTAATGCATTGTTTAATGAATAGAACGGTATTCCTTTAATGCATACATATTTGATAATAATAAAGAAATATGTGCCTTGCCCGGGTGCAATGGTCTCAGTTCAATTGGTAGGGACGCTTGTACGTTTTGTGGTGCAAAATATTACTTAGACTACTAAAGTATCGTACAAGTCTTACGTACAAGTCACTTATATACGTATGAGCAATACGTACGGGTTTAGGATTGCGACCTTGAGTGTGATGTTAGCCAAATTAATTAAAGCCACAGGCATCTACTAAATGGTAGACAAACTGACCGTGAATCTTATTAGATATTATTTAAAAAATACAGAATCTATGGTGTTAATTTAATAAAAGAAGGGGCATCGTCAAAATTACATTTTTACGTTTCTTATCGTTTTATCTTTGTTATATCAACTGATTTATACGAACAATATTTGAAAATACATTTAACCATATTTTTAGAAAAGGAATCGGAGTGTACTTAACATGGATATCAAGAGTAAACGGCATTTAAAACATTTGGTATTGCAGCGCCCTCTATTGCTCAAATGTGTCAGATTGGCAGATTGGCTGGAATAAGCCACCGGTGGAATGAGTAGATGCCTGGGTCTTTAAGGAGGACAGACGTCCTTCTTTCATGATGTTTTACACGAGAATGGGCATAACAATAGGAAAATCAGACAATTAACATATTCATCAATTCATACGATTAATAGGGGCAATTAGAGTGAAATGTGTGATTTTGTAGTAATCATTAGTTCATCTGAATGGAATAGAACACGCATGATCATTCTGGTTTTCACAGAATTGCGACCATAACCTTCAACAGAACAATTAAACTGTTACAGGTTAAAATGCCAATGAAAGGGACATATAAAAAGCCAAAACACATAGAGAACAGCATCAAAATATAAAGAAAAGAAAAAGTAAAAATCTAGGAGTAATTGAAATCAAGAGAACCTAAACAACAAACCTTGGACTAAATCTATCAGGAGCTGCTAATATAATAGTAACCTGTCGGGCGTACCCGTCGCACCAGCCCACCCAACCGAGCTAGCTAGGTACATGCTTTTCAGGACATCCACCATCTCCTCAACTAAACATAAACCTACACTGGAATCTAGAACCATGACCACATTGCTAATGTAACACACATGTTGAAAAGACTTGAAGGGTGTCGTGAAAAAGTATGTTTATTTGTGTTAGGCTACTATTCGACATTGTGTGCAAAAAGTGAAGTTATTATTTTATTTGCAGAAAAACATTCCAGATAGTGCACAGTACCAATCTCACCAGCTAACGGATACACTTATTGCTCGCCAAAACAAGGAAAAACGTTCGAAAAAATTCAGTTTTACTCGAGGTTAGTGGTCTGCATAGTATACTCTACTAGTACTCCAAAGTACAGTATCTCATAGAAAGTGTTTATATTTTGACACCGCTGAAATGATATTCATGAACAAGTGTATGTCAAAACAGGGGGTTAGTCGAGGAGGTAAATACAAGGATGACCATGCACTAGCTTAAACAATAAATATGGGACTATCCTACATTCTTAAACTATTTTGTGAGTGTTATTGCGCTTTATTCCGTTGAGGGCGCCAAGACGGAATAAATCTAATCATGAGATTACTGTACTCTGGAGTATACTCTGACATGATACTAATCATGTGATACTGTATTAATACCCCATGTTAAACAATACATATGGGATATCCTACATTCCTAAACTATTTTATGAGTGTTATTGCCCTTTATTCCGTTAAGGGCGCCAAGACGGAATAAATCTAATCATCAGATACTGTACTCTGGAGTACTAGAGTATACTCTGATATGATACTAATCATGTGATCATGTGATATTAATATTCCATGTTATTTTACATGTTCTACTACATAGATTGGGTGCGTGGACAATGATGCAGTTTCAAAATGGGACCAAATCAATTTTACGCACGTATAGTATATTCAGTAGAGCATGTTCCAAAATTTCGATATTTCTCCTTGCATTCACTTATGCATGCATATACAGTGTCCCGCCCCTTACGTAATTGAACCAAGGAGTTCCTGAGAAATATTACAATTTTAGTCTGCATAATTATGATAGCCCGCCTGACCGGGGAGCGATATCATTTACCGTAAACAACATTTGATACCTTGACGGAATAAAGTGTATAGTATACATTAAGAGTAGAAACTAATAATAGACATGATTTTCTAAATGAATCAACATTTTTGTTGATGCCAAATTTAAATTTTCTGATCAATTTCCTTTCCAAAAATGTATACTTTTATAGACATTTGAGCAATAGTTCAATAGTTACAGCATTCACAAAATTCAAAAAGTGAATTCCTTGAGTCCCCCTATAACTTAGCTGTGTTTTTTTAACTTACCTGAAATTACACATAACTTTCATCTTGTTAATTTAGTTTGATTGAATCATTGACATTTTCCCGCTCAATTCAGGAATGGAGTCGGTATCGGTGATGGTGCTAATCGGCGACGCGGTGCACAACGTAACAGACGGCATTGCAATTGGGGTAGCTTTCACCTTAGATATTTATGTCGGGATATCAACGTGTATTGCAGTTTTTTGTCACGAACTACCACATGAAATCGGTAAGATATTGAGATAATTTTGACATTAAAGGTAGATGACCCGATCACATTTTCGTAACACAAAATTATTTCAAACATATCATATGAAAGCTCGTATTTTTCTCATCATCATACTGATATTTGACGGCCTAAATCGGTATAATTACGGAGAAATCGATGAAATAACGTCGAATTACCGCGAATGGTGGTAACCACCGATATAGTTTGTGTACTACTCAATGGGTACAGTTCACAGCATCTTGTGCGTCTAAAATAAGAACCAACCATTAGAGCTATGCAACTCAAACTTTGGAACACGACTTTTTTAAGGATGACCTTTCATGTAGAATAGAAAACTTTAAGTTGAAAATCGGAACATCTACCTACCGTCACTTGCTCTTTTTTCAGGTATCCATGCTCTGGCAAAACTATTGATCCTTGAAACTTAGTGAAAGAATGGTGTCCTCGACAAATAATTTTGCAAAATTCTAAAAAGGGGTAGTCTGTCTCAGATCTGTAAGGGGCATGAAAACGCGGCATATTTATACGAACCCCGGGATATGATCTTATTTTTTCGTTCGGGATTGAATACATTTCGCGCCCAAAAATATACATATAAATGGCTTACATTAACCACCATAAACGGAAGGATAAGTCCACGCAACGTTTTTCTAATTCATGCTTTGTGTTTTATTAGAAAATGGTGGTGAATTAATAAAGCTCGTGATATCGCGAATAAAGGGGGTATATTTTATGCGCCCTAAAAATTAATGATTTTGCGCAAAAATTGAAACAAGTGAAAAGGGGTATTTTCAATTACTTTACACGAGCATGGATACCCGAAAGTTTCGGAAGTGATGATAATGTGATTAACAGTGGTGATAAGATATAAAATATAAATCTAAGTGTTTCCAAATGTACTGTAAATATGTTCGTCATTTTCATACATCATTATGACAAAGTTTAGACCAACTTAGTCCAAAAATGACTTATAAGACAAACTAAATGGAAATTAAAAACAAAGAAACCCACCCATTTTGATTATTTATCTGTAGTTTTCTCGACATAATAAAGTAATTCGATCCAAAAGTGATTCTCATAATAATAAATTACAGTTTATACTCCTCTCCTTTAAAATCAGATTTCATACTAAATGTGATGATGCCCACAGCACATAGGGGAGAGCGGGGAGTGTTCGCCCCATTTTCATTTCAAGAGGTCTAGAGACGCTAATTTTAAAGGGGCATTGAGAGATACGTATGGGAGTACGCCCTTATTTATCCTGGAAATCAGTTTGTTTGCATCAAAGTAATATTTAGGCATATACTAACTACTATCTGAAACAGTTTACCAACATTCGCCGTTTATCGTATATAATATTTCATGATTTTCTTAGTTTCGATGTGATCATAACGAAACTTGGTGCTGAATTCGGAAGTTATGCTATCGTTCTACTCGCGGACTTTCGCGGCAAATCTCAACCAGGAAGTGCCGTTATTTGCTTATTTGGCATTAAAGCGATGTCGGAATTGTATGACATTTTGGATTTGGGCTATGTTGATCGATTATCTTTACATTATTTGTTCATTTAGTATATCGATACATCTCTCAATGCCCCTTTAAAGATTAAATGGATCTATTGATATCATGTGAAAGATTGATATCTTGGCTACATACGACCATGATCTCAGTTCTCTAGACCTTACTGTAAAGGCAAGAATAAATGATAAAGACAAGTGTCTCAAAAGGACGAACTTGACCGACGCCGGGGTAGGTTAGCACATAGGCCGGGGCAAGTTCGCCCTAGGCTCAGAAGTAGGCTATACACAAAGTACCATAATATCCAATACATATAGATTCGTTATTCTTCGTTATTTTATTTCAAAATAAAATGTAGGGGTCCAAAATATAGGGGTGGGGCACTTTTGCGGAACATACTCGTTCAGAATTTAAAAGTAATAACAAATACAACATTTTGAATTATTCTCCTCTAATATTAGTGTTACTCAATTCCTGATAACTATTTTTATAATTACAACTAGGCCTATTCTGTAAGAGGAAAATTACAATTTTTGAAATTATGCAAAATCATAACTATTTAAATCCCTATTGACGAACCTGCAACATCATCATAGGGCGTATGTGCCCCATATAGCGCAATAAGTGCATTGACCTATACCACGGATGTCCCAGATTGACCTATGCCACGGATGTCCCACATACATGATGTTTTACCTTTTTAATGTAGTGTTTTTGTATGGAAATAAATTTGAATTGATTTGATTTGACATTGATGGGTTGTTAATTGCATCAGATCCATAATCAATCCCATACCTACAATGTACCTGTAGCTGTACCTATCAATCCCATACCTACAAATTCACTTTTGTGAGGCAAAACTGGTTTTTGGATGATAAGTTGACAAACATGTTACGGTGATTTGTCACGTTAATGTGGGAAGCTTGCAACATACTACTGTATTTATTGTGTGTTCGCCAAATTAAACCAGTGGCCGCAAAGATGAGAATCACGTGGTGGGTGAACCTGCCCGTAGGGCGTACACTTCCCGCTCTCCCCTACTTTGAATTGTAGAAAATAAGGATTCCTGTTCCTTTACATTTATATAACTGAGCCTGATATTATACCCACCGCGCGTACTTTAACCAATCGTAAATGGCAGCGCCTCCGGGCAAACATTATCGAATGATTAAATTAAATGTTAAGTTTCCCCGTAGAATTGGTTAAAACCTTTAATGTTAATAACGTTCATTAACCTATGCATTAACGCCAGGGCAGCGAACTCCAGTGATCAACCAGTGATCACATACGTTTGTTTATATTTTGCCACGCGTTATTCTACCCTGGCATATTTTCTTTTTTTGAAATCATTACGTATAGAGGCAAATATATCATTGACAAAATACATTCGTTCCTAAAGTGATTCTCATAATAATAAATGACAATTAAGACTCCTCCTTTTAAATCAGATTTCATACTGAATGTGATGATGCCCACAGCACGTAATTTGAATTGTAGAAAATAAAGATTCCTGTCCTTTTACATTTATATAACTGAGCCTGATATTATACCCACCGCGCGTACTTTAACCAATCGTAAATGGCATCGCCTCCGGGCAAACATTATCGAATGATTGAAATAAATGTTAAGTTCCCCCGTAGAATTGGTTAAAAACCTTTAATGTTAATAACGTTCATTATATGCATTAACGCCAAGGCAGCGAACTCCAGTGATCAACCAGTGATCACATACGTTTTTTTTAAATATTTTGCCACGCGTAATTCTAGTGCCCTGGCATATTTTCCGATGCGACCAAATATAAAGTCCTGGTTATTTCGCATGCAAATCCACTTCGATCAGAAGAATTCTCTTTGAAATCACTACGTATTAGAGGCAAATTAACCATTGACAAAATACACTCATTCCAAAAGTGATTCTTATAATAATAAATGACAATTAAGACTCCTCTACTTTTAAATCAGATATCATACTGAATGTGATGATGCCCACAGCACGTAATTTGAATTGTAGAAAATAAGGATTCCTGTCCTTTTACATTTATATAACTGAGCCTGATATCATACCCACCGCGCGTACTTTAACCAATCGTAAATGGCAGCGCCTCCGGGCAAACATTATCGAAGGATTAAAATCAATGTTAAGTTCCCCCGTAGAATTGGTTAAAAACATTTAATGTTAATAACGTTCATTATATGCATTAAAGCTAGGGCAGCGAACTCCAGTGATCAACTAGTGATCACATACGGGTTTTTTAAAGTTTGCCACGCGTAATTCCAGGGCCCTGGCATATTTTCCGATGCGACCAAATATAAAGTCCAGGTTATTTCGCATGCAAATCCACTTCGATCAGAAGAATTCTCTTTGAAATCACTACGTATAGAGGCAAATTATAGCATTGACAAAATACATTCGTTCTAAAAGTGATTCTCATAATAATAAATGACAATTAAGACTCCTCTACTTTTAAATCAGATTTCATACTGGATGTGATGATGCCCACACCACGTAATTTGAATTGTAGAAAATAAGGATTCCTGTCCTTTTACATTTATATGTACTGAGCCTGATATTATACCCACCGCGCGTACTTTAACCAATCGTAAATGGCATCGCCTCCGGGCAAACATGTTCGAATGATTCAAATAAATGTTAAGTTCCCCCGTAGAATTGGTTAAAAACCTTTATTGTTAATAACGTTCATTTTATGCATTAACGCCAGGGCAGCGAACTACAGTGATCAACCAGTGATCACATACGTTTTTATATTTTGCCACGCGTTATTCTAGTGCCCTGGCATATTTTCCGATGCGACCAAATATAAAGTCCTGGTTATTTCGCATGCAAATCCACTTCGATCAGAAGAATTCTCTTTGAAATCACCACGTATTAGAGGCAAATTAACCATTAACAAAATACACTAATTCCAAAAGTGATTCTCATAATAATAAATGACAATTAAGACTCCTCTACTTTTAAATAAGATTTCATACTGAAGGTGGTGATGCCCACAGCACGTAATTTGAATAGTAGAAAATAAGGATTCCTGTCCCTTTACATTTATATATACTGAACCTAATATCATACCCACCGCGCGTACTTTAACCAATCGTAAATAGCAGCGCCTCCGGGCAAACATTATCGAAGGATTAAAATAAATGTTAAGTTCCTCCGTAGAATTGGTTAAAAACATTTAATGTTAATAACGTTCATTATATGCATTAAAGCTAGGGCAGCGAACTCCAGTGATCAACCAGGATTGTTAAAATTTTGCCACGCGTAATTCTAGTGCCCTGGCATATTTTCCGATGCGACCAAATATAAAGTCCTGGTTATTTCGCATGCAAATCAATTTCGATCAGAAGAGTTCTCTTTGAAATCATTACGTAAAGAGGCAAATATACTATTGACAAAATACATTCGTTCCAAAAGTGATTCTCATAATAATAAATGACAATTTAGACTCCTCTACTTTTAAATCAGATTTCATGCTGAATTTGGTGATGCCTACAGCACGTAATTTGAATTGTAGAAAATAAGGATTCCTGTCCCTTTACATTTATATACTGAACCTGATAATGCCCACCGCGCGTACTTTAACCAATCGTTAATGGCAGAGCCTCCGGGCAAACATCGAATGATTAAAATAAATGTTAAATTCCCCGTAGAATTGGTTAAAAACCTTTAATGTCAATAACGTTCATTTACCTTTATCATGTTTATACATTAACGCCAGGGCAGCGAACTCCAGTGATCAACCAATGATCACATACGTTTTTATTTTATTTTGCCACGCGTAATTCTAGTGCCCTGGCATCGTATGCAAATCTACTTCGATCAGAATAATGCCCTTTGAAATCACTACGTAGAGGCAAATATACTATTGAAAAAATACACAAATTGAGTTGTACTATACCGAAGATTCATGGCATGTTATTTTCAATATCGTAGTGTATGTGCCATGAAAATTGCTTAAAAAGATCATGAAGGATACTGGTTAAAGAGACGGTATTTCAATAACAAGCCCTAGGTGTTATGGCAAGTGTTACCTATACGATAACGTTGATTTTACTCGATAGCATCGTTAAGATAACCGGTAAAATGTTACTTCGAGTTCCCAATGAACTATCGTGCACTTTGGAAAAAAGTGCTCTCAGAATTTCATTGCGTATTTTTGTGTACATTTTTATTATTGCCATGATACAATTAAATGAATTGTTCAGCATTTGTACTTTTTATTCACCCGTGGCGTAAAATCCATATCCATTTGAAATAAACATTGATGTTTCAATTTATTCTTTCTTATATGTCATTCAATTAATTCACACATTATTGCCCCTCCCCCCCCCCCCCCCCCCCCACACACCGACATACATGTTTTGGCTTTCTGAATATAATGTTTTCCCCTGAATTAATTCGGAATTGAAATTAATTAATTAAAATTAATTAATTAATTAATTAATTAAATTAATATTTATGTATTCATTTATTTATTTATTTATTTATTTATTTATTTATTTATTTATTTATTTATTTGAGCACATTGATAATTAAGTCGGTTAATCGAGCGATCTTGACCCCGGATGTGACCATTTCCGATTGGAGATGAAAGGACAATGATAATCACGTTATCAATCCCCCTAGTTCCAAGCCGAATTGCCTAAGGCCAATTGTTTGTCTCAAAGCTCCCGCGCGTTAGTGTATTGGTGCGCATTATATTTTTTTTTTCAATTTTTTTTTCAATTTCTTTTTTTTTTCAAAAAAAAAATCCAAAAAAAAAAAATCCAAAATTCCACCGATTTTTCAGATTTTCATTGATGCACATCATCTTAAATACAAAAGTTCACTTTTACAAGGATTTCAATATTTCATATTATAAAATAAAAATAAAAAAAATAGAAAAAAAACCCGCATTCCGCATTAGTTTTACAACAGGAGAGGAGCTTTGAGACAAACAATTAATTTAATTTGGCCTAACAGACTTACAAGAAAAACCATAATTTTAATGTTTCTGCGTATAACATGTATAACATCAATCCAGGTGAGCCGCACAAGATATCAAAACTGTAAATCTCATCTTTTTGAAAGCCGTGGAGATGTGTCTCAATCTGACTTTGTAGATTTGCATTTTATTTTCCTGCTTAGAAGAGACGTCGGATATGATTTTTGGATAGTTATCGTGGGTTGCAATTTTGTATAAAACCAATCATTCTCTGAGCTATTTTGAGATACTACTTACACGCGAATCGTCAGTATAGAATCAATCAATCTACCGATGTTAAGAATATGCATTAAAGCTAGGGCAGCGAACTCCAGTGATCAACTAGTGATCACATACGGGTTTTTTAAAGTTTGCCACGCGTAATTCTAGGGCCCTGGCATATTTTCCGATGCGACCAAATATAAAGTCCAGGTTATTTCGCATGCAAATCCACTTCGATCAGAAGAATTCTCTTTGAAATCACTACGTATAGAGGCAAATTATAGCATTGACAAAATACATTCGTTCTAAAAGTGATTCTCATAATAATAAATGACAATTAAGACTCCTCTACTTTTAAATCAGATTTCATACTGGATGTGATGATGCCCACACCACGTAATTTGAATTGTAGAAAATAAGGATTCCTGTCCTTTTACATTTATATGTACTGAGCCTGATATTATACCCACCGCGCGTACTTTAACCAATCGTAAATGGCATCGCCTCCGGGCAAACATGTTCGAATGATTCAAATAAATGTTAAGTTCCCCCGTAGAATTGGTTAAAAACCTTTATTGTTAATAACGTTCATTTTATGCATTAACGCCAGGGCAGCGAACTACAGTGATCAACCAGTGATCACATACGTTTTTATATTTTGCCACGCGTTATTCTAGTGCCCTGGCATATTTTCCGATGCGACCAAATATAAAGTCCTGGTTATTTCGCATGCAAATCCACTTCGATCAGAAGAATTCTCTTTGAAATCACCACGTATTAGAGGCAAATTAACCATTGACAAAATACACTAATTCCAAAAGTGATTCTCATAATAATAAATGACAATTAAGACTCCTCTACTTTTAAATAAGATTTCATACTGAAGGTGGTGATGCCCACAGCACGTAATTTGAATAGTAGAAAATAAGGATTCCTGTCCCTTTACATTTATATATACTGAACCTAATATCATACCCACCGCGCGTACTTTAACCAATCGTAAATAGCAGCGCCTCCGGGCAAACATTATCGAAGGATTAAAATAAATGTTAAGTTCCTCCGTAGAATTGGTTAAAAACATTTAATGTTAATAACGTTCATTATATGCATTAAAGCTAGGGCAGCGAACTCCAGTGATCAACCAGGATTGTTAAAATTTTGCCACGCGTAATTCTAGTGCCCTGGCATATTTTCCGATGCGACCAAATATAAAGTCCTGGTTATTTCGCATGCAAATCAATTTCGATCAGAAGAGTTCTCTTTGAAATCATTACGTAAAGAGGCAAATATACTATTGACAAAATACATTCGTTCCAAAAGTGATTCTCATAATAATAAATGACAATTTAGACTCCTCTACTTTTAAATCAGATTTCATGCTGAATTTGGTGATGCCTACAGCACGTACTTTGAATTGTAGAAAATAAGGATTCCTGTCCCTTTACATTTATATACTAAACCTGATAATGCCCACCGCGCGTACTTTAACCAATCGTTAATGGCAGAGCCTCCGGGCAAACATCGAATGATTAAAATAAATGTTAAATTCCCCGTAGAATTGGTTAAAAACCTTTAATGTCAATAACGTTCATTTACCTTTATCATGTTTATACATTAACGCCAGGGCAGCGAACTCCAGTGATCAACCAATGATCACATACGTTTTTATTTTATTTTGCCACGCGTAATTCTAGTGCCCTGGCATCGTATGCAAATCTACTTCGATCAGAATAATGCCCTTTGAAATCACTACGTAGAGGCAAATATACTATTGAAAAAATACACAAATTGAGTTGTACTATACCGAAGATTCATGGCATGTTATTTTCAATATCGTAGTGTACGTGCCATGAAAATTGCTTAAAAAGATCATGAAGGATACTGGTTAAAGAGACGGTATTTCAATAACAAGCCCTAGGTGTTATGGCAAGTGTTACCTATACGATAACGTTGATTTTACTCGATAGCATCGTTAAGATAACCGGTAAAATGTTACTTCGAGTTCCCAATGAACTATCGTGCACTTTGGAAAAAAGTGCTCTCAGAATTTCATTGCGTATTTTTGTGTACATTTTTATTATTGCCATGATACAATTAAATGAATTGTTCAGCATTTGTACTTTTTATTCACCCGTGGCGTAAAATCCATATCCATTTGAAATAAACATTGATGTTTCAATTTATTCTTTCTTATATGTCCATCAATTAATTCACACATTATTGCCCCTCCCCCCCCCCCCCCACACACCGACATACATGTTTTGGCTTTCTGAATATAATGTTTTCCCCTGAATTAATTCGGAATTGAAATTAATTAATTAAAATTAATTAATTAATTAATTAATTAAATTAATATTTATGTATTCATTTATTTATTTATTTATTTATTTATTTATTTATTTATTTATTTATTTGAGCACATTGATAATTAAGTCGGTTAATCGAGCGATCTTGACCCCGGATGTGACCATTTCCGATTGGAGATGAAAGGACAATGATAATCACGTTATCAATCCCCCTAGTTCCAAGCCGAATTGCCTAAGGCCAAATTAAATTAATTGTTTGTCTCAAAGCTCCCGCGCGTTAGTGTATTGGTGCGCATTATATATTTTTTTTCAATTTTTTTTTCAATTTCTTTTTTTTTTCAAAAAAAAAATCCAAAAAAAAAAAATCCAAAATTCCACCGATTTTTCAGATTTTCATTGATGCACATCATCTTAAATACAAAAGTTCACTTTTACAAGGATTTCAATATTTCATATTATAAAATAAAAATAAAAAAAATAGAAAAAAAACCCGCATTCCGCATTAGTTTTACAACAGGAGAGGAGCTTTGAGACAAACAATTAATTTAATTTGGCCTAACAGACTTACAAGAAAAACCATAATTTTAATGTTTCTGCGTATAACATGTATAACATCAATCCAGGTGAGCCGCACAAGATATCAAAACTGTAAATCTCATCTTTTTGAAAGCCGTGGAGATGTGTCTCAATCTGACTTTGTAGATTTGCATTTTATTTTCCTGCTTAGAAGAGACGTCGGATATGATTTTTGGATAGTTATCGTGGGTTGCAATTTTGTATAAAACCAATCATTCTCTGAGCTATTTTGAGATACTACTTACACGCGAATCGTCAGTATAGAATCAATCAATCTACCGATGTTAAGAACCCTCACGTATTATTACACTTTATCTTTCACTTTATTACATGACTCAAACATAAGGTGGTTACACGCTCGTTAAGTAGAGGAAAACATTAGGTTTTGATGGATGACGCTGTTTCCTAACGCTTTTTCACCAATTCATTAAAAACTTTATGAACACCATAATCAATTGATTGACTACTTGTAACTTAATTGAAACGCGGCGAATTTCGTCTGAAAATTGAAATTGTTTAAAAATTTAATGAAAATGCAATTAAAGAAATAATTTATAAAACACCCTTTGTATGAAAATGCAATTTCATATTATGTATAGGCCTATATGGGTTGATTCCTTTTTAAATATGAGGATCATAACATATAATTCAGTATAAAAGTGGCGTAAAGGCAATATCTGTTCGATTATCTGATTCACATCCTTCCATTATATAAACTTTTTTTGTGTAAATTTGTTTTCCGATGATGAGTTCACCATCATTGCTTCCCCCTGAATATCTTGTTTTCCCTTGAACTAATACGGTATTGATTGCCAATGGTTGCTGATTTATTTATTTGCTTAGTATTCTTAAGGAAATTGAACCCATTGATGCATAAGTCGGTTTCTCCGGTGGTTCTTGACCCGGATGTGACCATTTCCGACTGGAGATGAAAGGATAATGAAACAGTGCAGCGGAAACACAATATTCGGCTTGAATTTATGGTTGCCGTTAACAAAAATGGTCACGTGTCATCGGAACAAGCTAATTCAGGCACTACCAAAATATTTCCCCATTTTTTTCATTTGTTTACGCATGAACCAGTGTCAATCAATGTTGTTTGCAAAAAGAAGATATTTTTAAAGATTCAAATTCCACCAAACGGCTGCGTAATGATGTCAGTAAAAATGTGTATTGATTACCTCCCTTTATTACCTTCATTTATACTAGATACAATTGTCGAGACTACATCGAGACTCGATACGTTTTGTGCTCGATATTTTTAAAATTGAGGCCAGTAGTCACTAAATACCCTGGGGAATTTTAAGCAAATACATGATGGATACACTATGTCGAAACTTGATATCGATGCCGTATCGAGCGCTCGATACGACGGGGAAAATAGTTAAATAGATAATCTGAAGCTATATTTATTGCATTTTATTACTGGCCTACGGCAGTAAAGACTAGACGATTCTTTAAATTGTTCACCCCTAAATTGCAGTTGTATCAAAAACCTTTCATTGTTTTAATTATTATGAGATACTCCTTATATTACACGTGAATCGTAAATATAATCAATCCCCTGATGATAAGAATCCTCGCGTATTATCAGATTATTACACTTTTTGCCGAGTGCACCTTACGAGTGAAGGAAGTTACCTCGCTAGTACTTACGCGACGTAACTTAACAGGCACAGCTTTTACGCACGCGTACTTGTTGTCTTTCAACGCTCGTGTGTATACGCCAGCTCCTCGAGTAGGCGCGCGCCTTATGTGCTGCAATTAGTAATAGTGATGGAATTTTGATGTAATTTTGAGACCAAAACAAGAGAGTAAGAACGGAATAGTGACTAGCGAGACAAATATCCAAATAAATTAACATCGTCCCATTTCAAAAAAGTTGTCATAAGCGTCAAACGCTTATTCGTGTATCGAACAGTAGGCCTAATCATAATTACACGAATGGTTTTACGTAGAATGATACAAGTGCGTCATCACTCGTTACGTTAAACGTTCATTTAAATAATGCAATACACATCATACCACGTCCAATCGTTCCACGAAGTCCGTGAGAATGACGCCATTTTTGTGTCCGTAAATTTCAAACCGACTTATTTCTCAATAGGTTTGACCATTTATAAAACCATTAATGTTCAGCATAATACGGGTGTAATACAGTATTGTGCTCGTTACTGGTTTATCTCAGTCAACTTTATTTTTACCAATTTAATGTTTTTAAAACGATTTATAAACCTGTCACTCCCGGCCATTTCCTTAGCCACTATCTAAAGACCGATCAAAACAGTGCAGACACACGTGTCTTTCTATTGTCACGTATCCAATTTACATGTATATTCTATTTGGTTCATTTTTTCTTCAATTTGTCAATTGTTAAGAGCCAGTGTCAATCATTGTTGAATTCTGTATAACAGACACCAAAAGACATAACTTGTAATATACAGCGTGTCCCAAAAAACTGGGTTCAAAAGTTTGCGAGCTTATAACTAAAAAAGTAGAAAATATGGATAGTTCATATTTAGGGATATCAATCAAAGTATACCTGATCTTAATTGGTTAAACTCTGTAATTAATCAAACATAAACTTTTTTAAATACAAAGATTTTAATAGAGCGTGGTCAAAACCTATTTGTCCCACTTTTCAAGGAACACCCCGATGTGTTGCAATGCGCATTGTTGTGACTTTATCAAAGTTTTGCCGTTGCATTCATTCTTTACAAAGACTTGGGCAGTAAACAAAATTATCTTGGTCATAATAGCAATAATACAAGTTCATTATTTACATAAACATTAAAACAAAATGTGCTTTGTTATAGTCCGAGTTATTGTCAAGTTCTTTCGGAGAATAAACCCCATGCCGGGAATACAGCACATAGCGTACAGTTTCATGCAACGCACGGATGGTTTATTCCTTAAATCGGGACAAATGGGTTCTGACCACGCTCTATTCAAATCTTTGTATTTCAAAAAGTTTACATTGGATTGGTCTCTGAATTTACCCAATAAAGGTAAGGTATATTTTGTTTGATATCCTCAAATATGAACTATCCATGTTTCCTACTTATTTCGTTATAAGCTCGCAAACTTTTGAACCCAGTTTTTTGGGACACGCTGTAAAACACATCAAGGTATACCACGCATGATATTAACTGCATGTCTCATGTTCTTGAAATAAGAGGTTATGAATCCCCCTATTTCCCAGCCGAGAAATAATGTTGAATTATCAATGGTCCTAATAGACAAGAGAAAAAAAACCCACTTTTTAATGTTTCTGCATATAATACCAATCAAGGTAAACTGCTCGAGATATATAAATTGTAAATCTCATCTCCAAAAGAGTCGTGGAGAAGTTATCAATCTGCCTTTGTAGATTTGCATTTTATATATTATCCGGCTGAGAAGAAACGGCGGAGATGATTTTTGAACAGTTATCGTGGGTTGCAATATAGTGTATCAAAACATTCTCTGAGATACTACTTATACTCGAATCGTATAATTAATCAATCTACTGATGCTAAGAACCTTTAAGAAATACTATTAGTATTTCTTAAAGAATATAACACAACCTTCCTTGCGCCTTTGATCTGTCTGCTTCACCAATGCAGCCATCGAGAGTACTACAATAGTTATATTGTTAACGCCAGATAAGTAGAGAGGTTTCTAGTTAATCACCGATCTTTTTCCGATGCTTTTAACAATAGAACGAAATACCGTTGGAATATCGTTGTAAAATCGCTAGAAAAATGCTTTAAAATCACTGTAGAGTTTGGATATCACCCCTAAGAGACCATTCATAAAAACTTGTGGCGGTGTTCTGATGCAAACAAATTGTCATCGTAATATAAGCAAAAAAAGAAAGGAGTACCCACAAGAAAGAAAAAATAAGGTGGCTATATTTACAAAGTGAAAGCAAAATAGGTAGATTAATCTATTAAAAGTTCACTTATAAACAAAAAGTAACTGATACAATAATAATTAAAAACACACAATTGATTGTCTCCTTTTACCCTTTAAGTGGTGGATTGGTTATTGCCCTTTTACCCTTTAAGTGGTGGGTTGGTTATTGCCCAAAGGGAAATTTGAAGATTATTTAACTTGATCCACTAGAAATGTTAGCGAGTTCAAAAGTTCACGAATCAGCAATACTGGCCTAATATCCTTAATTGCAGCATAGCGAAATTTAAATCCTAGCGAAATGATCACTTGTTGCTTTACAGTACTCTCTGTGGTCTATAAATATGTATAGAACCCTGCCGCCATCGCCATACACATATGATGACAACAAACCACTATAGTCTGTGAACAAACATACAACAAACGAAGATAAAGACTCCATTTTTGTTATGAAAGTACTGTTAAGAGCAATTCAGAAAATATTCACCAGCAGAAGAACAATAAGGTATTGCCAAAATACAATTTAATTCGGGCCACAAGTGTTAGATATGTTGGTAACTCGCCAAAAAATAACTCTCCAATATATGCAGTATGCAGTAAGTAGTAGGCAGTATGCAGTAGGTAGTAGGCAGTATGCAGTATGCAAATCACAGACATCGACTATAATACTGACCCTGCTATAATTATAATAAGGGAACTCGTCTAGTGCACATCTTCTTATAATATTTCTTACTACTTTTGTTTTATATTTTGTTCCTGATGAAGGGTGATTGAAGGGTGGTTTATCCACTTGAAACGATTGTCTTATTACGTTGTTTTATTGCACAGCAATTTGTATTGCTTAGCCCAGTGGTGCATCCATGTTTTACTGTTATTTGTGCAGCACCGATTCTCATTACTGTTTCATCGCTTTAGTATCCCTTTCTATTGCTTGTTTCCCCACACCCAGATGGTATACTGTATCTTGCTTTAATTCTTTTCATCTTACCAAAAAATGTTATTCCATTGCTCTAAGTCCTGGTTCTTCGCATGTGAAAACCGCTTCAGTCAGAAGAATGCTAACTACGTAGGCAAATAAACGACTTTTTAAGATTCACAAAATAAGTTGTACTATTATGAATTCATGGATTGTTATTTCTATTGAAATTACATAAACAGTTCATGAAGAGTACTTAAATACGTGTAACTGTTTTGGAAGAGAGTTCTTTAAAATTCCTAACCCGACCAGCATGTTTTTAAACAAAAACGGGGAGAGGGGACAAGATGAGCCAATAAATGAATCGCCGCTCCTGAACAGGAATCGATCCGGGGACCCTTCGCACATCAGCCAACCGGCTATGCGTCATCGAAAACCGTCCACGCATGCGCTGTGGTATTTGGTAGGGTTATGGTTAAGGTTACATGCTAAAAGAGTTACTTTCGCTTAACAATAACAAATAAGCCCCTTGGATTTGACGCAAGTGTCACCGCGGCAAATCACGATAATAACATTGAATCTACTCGATAGCATCTTTAAAATAGCCCGTAAATTGACTGCAAGTTGCAATTAAACGGTCGTGCACTTTTGTAAACACTTTTCTAGGAACTGAAGTTCATTGCATGCATTTGAATATTGTTTTTTTAAGTTGTTCAATAAAACTTAACTTTTCAACCATTGCAATTATTTAAGATTCTGCGTTGTAAAAATCAGAACCAATTTAAAATAAACATTTCTATTTCAAAACTACCTTAAGGTATTTATTTACCAATTTAATTCACCAATTCAATTCACCAATATTGCTTTTCGGTATTGATTGCCAAATTTTGCTTGTTGGTTTTTTGAGTTATTTTGAGATACTGCTTACATGTAAAGAACACTAGCAACCAAAAGTATTAGAACACTTGGTTATGGTGTCAAAATCATCCGATATATTCAATTTGGAGGGTAATATTTCACTACGAGTTGAACAAATGTGTTGTTGAATCTTTTCTCATTAATAAATTCATGTTTCCTACAACATCTGCTGATTAATTTCCATGCAATTGAAGAAAACATGTTCCTTCTTGAAATCCTCATGACTTTAGACAAATTTCCTATTGGAAATAGCTCATGAATAATTCATCAACCTCATTATAGCCAATGTAATCATATGGTGGGTAGTCTGACAATTTTGACTTTCTTTCAAAAAACCTTTCTCAATTGTTTGTCAATGGATTCACACAAGTAAAACTAATCCCAATATTGTTGTCACTAGTCTTTAATCTCTCACACATATTGACACCTGATCTCTTAATTCATCTTCAAAGATATTTTGGAGGGAAATTTATTTTCATTTTGACACCTTTACTTTCACATTATAAATGTAAACCAACTAAGATCTCTGTACTTTCTCATAGCACCCACATAACCTGAGCACACTACACAGAGCTATCATTTCATCATGACTTTAGAATTTTTGCCAAGCTATTTGACTCAAATTAACTAAATAAACGTGTATCAATGCAAAAAAACCTTAATCACTGAAATATTGTTACAAATGTTTACCTTTTAAATAATAATGTCTTAAGTGGGAAATCATCCCAAATTTATTGTAACAAACTTTTACCATTAATTTTATAACCCTAGAATACCAAAAAGCTAACAGTAGTTCAATAGATTCCCAGTGTTTTCTCTCAATTTGCAGCTTGCAAGGTGTCCTAATACTTTTGGTTGCTAGTGTATAATCAACTCAATCGACTGATAATAATTACATATTATTACAGTTTATCTTTAATGGGTTTCATGACACATAGACTTAACATAGACATTTTCTTGATTATTTGTTATTAAGTATATTCTCAACGGTGCTGACCACGAATCTAAAATTTAAAAAAATGGGGTAGGGGCTTAGTTTTTGAGCTATATCCGTTTCAAAAATGGTGTGTTATCCAAAAATCACTACATTTTGAGGAAAAAAACAATGTACTGTATGAACATCATAATACATTTTGACTCTATTAACGTATATGAGGCTATATATTATTTATATGAAATGTGTTGAATTTCGTCTTCAAATAGAAGTTACTTAAAAAATCACCTTTTTATGAAAATGCAATCTAAGGTAGATGTTCTGATTTCTGGCCCAATTTCAACTTGATGTTTTCTATTTTAAATGGAAGGTCATCCTTTAAATTGCCACATTCCAAAGTTTGAGTTGCATAACTCCAATGGTTCTTATTTAATAGAAGCACACGGTCACAACAAATTCGCCCATTGAGAAGCACACAAGATGGCTGGTGGTTAACCACCTTTAGCAGTAATTCACCACATTTTAGCCTATAATTTCTAAACATTTCGGGCACTAAGAATTTACAGACATAATGAGAAAAATATGGGGATTCTTCTGATATCAAAATATCTTGATGTGAAAAAAAAATTCATAGCCTCAAAAAAGTGTTCGGAGCACACACCTTTAATATTATGTATGGTTTGAAAATGTGTAAAAGTATGACAATCATAACATTATAATTCAGTAACAAAAAAGTAGCTTAAATAGCTGGGGAGCGGAGGCCCGTTTTTTTGGTCCCGGTATGATGGCACAGGGAGACATATGTCAACATGTTCCTTGAAGTCTGTAGCATACAACTTAGGTGGACATCCTTGCCAACTCGGATGTTAAGTTGACCCTTGACCTTGATATAGGGTCAGAGTTCACATGTGTTTCAATGGGACATCAACATTTTAATTTAATTTAACACGGGAATTTAAAATAAATAATAATATTGACGACAAAAAGTATATCATATTGTTCGGCCGACTGTTTAGAACAAAAAAGTCAATCACAACTTTAATTGTCAGTCAATACTTTTTGACCTATTGACAATGACATGTCAGCAAAATCAGCCATTTCTTACTGTTTTTTTCACGAAATGGGCCAAAAATGACATGTACTCATTATTTTTTAAATATGATTGGCCCTTGGATGATCGGAATACATCTAATATTGCTGGTTGATATATAGACCTACTTTGGTTTTAAGACAATTATAAAATCTACCGGCAATGCAGTTTCCATAGCAACCACCAATTATGTCTAAAATTTCCATCCAATTAACCCAATTATTTGAATTATTCCAGGTGACTTTGCCGTATTTCTCAAGAACGGTCTCAGCTTTAAGACGGCATTCTTCTGGAGTTTAATGAGCAATTTAGGCGGTTTTGTGGGAGTGTACATCGGCATAGCTTTAGGCACCATGGAATCATTACATCAATGGATATTTGCTGCCACGGCGGGAATGTTTCTTTATATCGCACTTGTGGATCTGGTGAGTGTAGTTATTATTCAATACCAAAATGGGCAACTAAATTGTACTTTAACGTAATTATGTAATAGACCCTACTTTTAAAAGATACAGGTAAATTTGTTAAAGGTTAACATCTTTTTTTCTTTTTTAAAAATATTTTTGATGCAGTTATGTCAAAGTGTGTCAGATATGTATGTTTTTAAGGAATTACTCGCATGACGGAGAGGTTACAAAACACACTAGAAACTGCAATGGACAAAGCTAATAAGTTTTATGATATATAGGCCTACATTATTATATATTTAAACGTTCAACTTACTGATATAAAAATCAACACCCAGCATCTTGATTATACAGCTTTGATAACTCGCACCAATCCGAGCTTCTGTGTATAATTTAGAAGCCTCAACTGTTGTCATTTAAAACATGGCCTAAATCAAAACTTATATATTGATGTACCTGGCGTGGCGAGTCGGCTGAAACTGACGTCCACGTATTCGAAATTAGGATTCGAACACGGCGGGAATAAGTGTTGCCAGTTCAACTAATCGCGGCCTAAATGATTACTATTGAAATATCTGGTATGATAAATTATTAGTGTTAATTAGCATCATAACACATACGGTATATAAATATAATTGTCGCTTTTTAAAGATGAAAGTGTTGCATTTGATGCCGTATTTTTTTTTAAATAACAAATTCCCCTTGAACTAACCAATGTTTGGGCATAAGTTGAATAAAACCTCTTATGTCATCAGTGGTATTACATAATGACGTATAGCGTATACGTCACTATGTAATCATCAATATTTGTGACAATACATTGTCTTATTTGACAAGCAAGACTCTCTATTGCAATAAATAGGGCATCATTGTGTGACACCATTTTCTATCTTAAATAATTCGGAGACATTTTCGTTTTTGCATTATATGCAGCTTGAAGTATCTTTGTAAATTGTTTCAATCCATTTGATAAAGTTAACACCAAAATTAATATTCATTTAAAACTTAAAACTTAAAACATATATTTCCTGTTTTTGTTGTTGTTTTCTGTGTTTTTTAAAATTTAATCTGAAAGGACATACGTAGTATAATATGCCGACATCTATCTGCGTAAAAGGAACGAAACCACGAAATGCCTCTTTCAACACTTTAATTTAACTTGCTCTTTCAAATTTCCATCTTATTCCCCTAAAATCCTTATATGATTTACCTTTGGTTTAGACTTAATTACTTATCTTCTCCAGTTTACCTCGACCTCCTCCATTGACTTGAGAGCATGCTGGTCACCCCATTTCTCAAACATGTTAACTGTTTTCTCATTTTTTGGGGTATGCGTGTACGGGTGTGGGGTGTGTGTAGGGTGTGCAAGGGGTGTGTTAGGGCGAGGGGTGGGTGGGGTGCGAGTGGTGTGGGGGTGTGTGGGGGTGCACGCGTATCATCTATTTTATTGTATTTTTACTACTAACTGCCATTTTTAATGTCAAATTTTTCTATTGTTGTGTTTTATATTTTGTACATTATTACTTGGTACTTTTTATCGTGTGTGTATTTTATCTCTGTACAGCGCTTTGGTCTTTTTTAGAAAAGGCGCTATATAAATGCTGTTTAATAATAATTTTTGCCCTCTAGCGGTGCACATTGCATATGATATTACCTATGTTTGTCATTTAACTATACACCCGGAAAAAAGTATCGCACCACTCTTTCTTTTGTTGAAAATTGCAAATGTGGCCTCGAATTTTGCCACCATGGTGTGATATTAAGGATCATTTGTTTGGGTAAGCTGTCCAGCAAAATATTATGCAATAAAAGGGCCACATTTGAGTTTGTGTCATAATCGATGTAATCACACCATGGTGGCAAAATTCGAGGCCACATTTGCAATTTTCAACAAAATACCAGTGGTGCGATACTTTTTTCCAGGTGTAGTATAAAGGCGGTACTCTTTGCTCCCCCAGCCCTGAACAGCTCTGTTCTAAACTGACAATTCGAATTGATGTGTTTTCGCTTCAAATAGATCGCATCGGTGTGTGTAATATTTGTTTGGGAATATAATCGTGAATAATTCGAAAGTTGCTCGAAGGATTTTATATTACCGGTACTATATATCAATTATTTCGACATCGTCTTTTCACTAAGTGTAATTGATTCTTTTGACGGATTTGATCGGACAGTGAACTACTGCAGCTGTCATTGCATTACGTTGATGCGTTGTTAAACAGAGAATAGTACAACCCTTGAATAAGACGGAGGGATAGCTATATTGATGGATAAATACAAGTACAGTCAAAAGTCTTATTGTGATGGACGGACAATCGAGCTAAAATACAAATCTATCAGGAACAGTTATAGTTTCAAGGAAGTTTTGATTTGATTTTTTGATTTTTGCAAGTGCTGTAATAATTGAACTATTAATCAAATGCATATAAAAGAATTTGTGAGAAAATCACAAAATTCACTTTTTTGACCCAATTTTTTTTGGGACAAGATGACAAAATTATTTGTTAGTAACAAATGCCCAAAATTGATTATACTATTAGGACACTAATCTAGTGCTAATTTTCTCATTTTTTCTTTTAAAGCTGTATTTTTGGAAATTTTGACTAAAAAGTGGCAACAATTTGATTTGTTTTCATTTTTGTTCAACTTTTTGGCCATTTTTGGTAAAAATTTCAAAAATACAGCTTTAGATGAAAAAAATAAGAAAATCGGCACTAGATTAGTGTCTTAATAGTATAATCGAGCAATTTTGGGCATTTTTCACTCAAAAATATTTTTTGTTAGCTTGACCCAAATAAATTTGGTCAAAAAAGTTAAATTGATGCCAAAAATGGATTCTCTGACCCAAATCTCTTTCCAAAAATGTATACTTTAATATGCATTTGATTAATAGTTTAATAAATATAGCATTCACAAAAATCGAAAAGGGACTTCCTTGAGTCCCACCTTAAAAGAAACAGCTGAAATTGAACATCATTGTAAAATTTTATGGATGTTTTGGAATAGGAAGCTGGATGTTGATAATATCTTGATTCACTTAGACTGCCTGAGTTTATGAAACTTATCCACATTTGCTGTTTATAATCGACCGGGGCTGCCGTTTTATTACTTTCGTTGGAATATCCCTTTTGATGTTTATAATACCTATTGCCCTTTTATGGTTGAACATTTTGTTGTATGTCATAGTATCTTGGAAAAACTTTTCTACTTTATTTTATGAAACCTATTAACAACAGCCTGGTGCTGTGACGTCACCAGCGATGGTTTCCAGTTTTCAATACGATTTATTCCGTTAAAATATACAACCGTGTTCCAAGTTGTCGGCAATCAATTATTTCCTTTCATCTTCAGGCTGCTGTTAATCAGATTCTTATTTGATGCACCTGTACGTTTCAAAAGAGACCAACACCTCGACCCCCACACACACCCCCACATAGGAAAGGACAAGCGAACCATACATGATGCATTACTGAACATTTATAATTTTGATGTATTTTCCCCTTCTTATTCTGCATGGAGCCACTTGAAAAAGCAGTGTTAAGATCAAAATTAATTATTTGAATATTCATCATATAAGTGAATCAATATTGGCATGAATTCTTACCACATAGTCGATTTACCTTCCTCTCTATAGCGACGCCAACTTGCGTTTCTTTGAAGGAAAGCCAACAGTTAATTGCAACTCCTAAGAGTCGCCAGTGATTATGTACATTTCATACGACAACGCACCAGAGTCATGCCCGCAATAATATAAGCCGCGTCACTAAAATACGCACTGACGTCACTGCTCAGAAAAACACGAAATTGCGTATTAATCAATCGGGTTTTTCCCTCTTTCTTTGTCTCCTTTCAGATGCCGGAGATTACCCATGATCCAGCAGGATTCAACATCAGTGTGTTCATAATGCATAACGTGGGACTAGTGGTGGGATGGACATTAATGATACTGTTAGCATACTTTGAAAGCATAATGAGTGGAGTGATAAAAGCTCCAGTATCTGAGGCGGAGACTCATGTGTAGGATGGCGAAGAAGCAATTGGCGAAGAAGGCTTTACATACGGTGACTTGCCATAAGGTCTAAACCCTTTTGGTCTGATACCCATTTAGTCTAATACCAATCGGTCTAAGACCAGTTGGGCTAAACATCAGTTGGTCTAACATCCAATTAGTCTAATGACTATTTAGTCTAATAGCCATTTTTTCTAAAACCCAGTTGGTCTAATACCAATTGGTCTAATATGGTATAATTTCCACTTGGTCTAATATCCATTTGGTCTAATTTATACCCATATGTACATCATAGGAATGAAATGTGCTCAAGATGTCTGCTCTTGTGCGTTTGGATACGTCACGCCGCGTAGCATGACGTCTGGCACTATTTCACAGAACGCCTGATCGTTCCTAGCAAATAAAAAATGCTAAGCAATAGATGTTATTCTTAATTGGCGCATTTACGTCAACAGAGGGAGTGAAATCTAACTCAGCATGCTCAGAGCAATTATTGCGCCGATAAACATTACAATCTCGTACGTTTACTGCAATGTAAGGAACTGTGAACTTCTACATTTCCTAGATAGTGTCGGTTACCTGCAAACATTTAATTTCAAACTAGTGGAAATTGATAGTTTATACGTTCAAGTTTATTTCACGAATGTAATAAGGTCAAATATTGAACAGGTCAGAAGTATGAATAATTCTTAATGATTAGTGCAAAATTCACTCATTGAAAAACTATAGCACCTTCGTCTCGGCGAAATCGCTAGCCTCATTTTCGGAGCACTAATTGCTCTGAGCATGCTCAGTTGGATAGCACGGCCCTTTCTGTTGACGTACATTGAGAATAACGTCTATACATTCAAATAATATTTCTGTATCGCAAAGATGAACAATGTTATACTATTTTAATAATAATAATAATAATAATAATAATAATCAGTATTTATATAGCGCCTTTTCCAAAGGGTTTAAAGCGCTGTAATTTCGCCGCTGGTGAATCATCAGAATAAGATCGCATCATCTAGGGTGCAGCCAATTCAGGCGCAAACCACTATCCGCACTTAGATTGTAACATCCACCATTTGTCAATGCAGCTCCCCAAATACCATTGGGTCAAGGAAGTTTTTGATAACCGATAAGCTTGATATGTCATTCAAAAATGTAGACACAATGCAAAAGATCAACCTTGAAATTCAGATCGAAAGGGTTAAACAGTATGATAGATTAAATAAGTAAGTCGTAGTCCGCGCGGTTTTAATTTACGATTTTAAATATTCCATGATATCCTAAGAGCCCCGGTGCCTTTTTTAATTTTTGAAACTGAATTGTTGCTAATTTTAGTTGCCAATGATTTTCGAAAACTTTATTACCCCTAGTTTCACCCCAACTTTCGGTTATACGGAGAACCCAGGGTGCATTTTTCTTTGTTGAAAGGTTTACCATGTATTTGGTATTAAATGATAGCTGTATATCATTATTATTTCCCCCATGTTTAAACCAGCATTTTCCATAGCCTACATGATGTAATAAATCAATTACATGTGCAATGATAATTGTAGGGCGCCCTCTATTGGCCAGTCACAAAATAGGTTAAATATATGGAATGCCATTAGCGTAGTAATAAAATTATCAGTGTTTATCACCTGTAAAGTATAAACCATGTGTTCTATTCGAAAACCATGTATTGTGATACAGTATACATGGCTTATTGACCAAAAAAACACAACGTTGATTAATATTTTTCGATAAACAATGATGGTTCATCATATGTAAAATGAGTGTATTGGATAGATGGCTTACTATATTCAAACCATGCTGTATAATGTATAATAGCTCAAAAGTAAAATGTTGTTATAACGTGATTTTGTGTTCTTAACCCTAACACTCTTGAGTACTACGAATTACTACGATGCGGTGTGCTTGTGTCACCCGGCTTTAATTACACATTTTTTCACACATATCAAAAATCATTTCCCCGTGCCAATATTTCACATTAATCTGCTACATTCGTCGGGTGCATGACATGACATAAATTGCCCGCTTATGAGCGCTTTCAATTCGGTCTGGTAAACCTATTGTTATCAATTACTACGAGAGGATTGCCTGGTTGTATATTTAAATTCGGGGCGTGTACGAGCAGTACTTCTTGCTAACTGCATGGGTGAGTTTCCATTATGTTGCAAATTGTATCCACGCTCATGCGTTTAAACTACTGGGCGTTGCAATACAGCCGGTTGGTTGCACACGAGAATTATGTCATATAGCAACCAGCTTTGATGTAATGCGAATATTTAAATTTAGTGCCGGTTTTTAGAGCAGCAATTTATAGCGCTGCTAAGCGGGCCTTGTAGCGTAATGTACCACTTCTGAGAGGAGACTTATTCAATAACGGTTAAGATTGTCCAATTTAAATTATCTTGGTGTATAATTATATGTTTTCACTCATATCAGAATCATGTTCCCTTCCCACTTGATATGATTCCGAATGCCACTCCCATTAGTACATGAAATGTACTAATCCCTGGAGGGTGTCCAATTGTAATGATCTTGTTGTTTGACTTGTTTTTAGACACAACAAGTTCAAGTTAACAACTTACATAAATCAAATGGGTCGTAATAACCTCTTTTTATGACGCCGTTAATCTACGTTAACATGCAATCTACAATAAGCTTGTATTTGTATCATACCTTCGATGGCAGGTTACTAACCTGTAGGCCTATTATACGTCACAGGTGTTACTCAGACTCGTACACGGAACCTCAATAGGTCCATAGCGTACTGATAACTTTTTGTTTGTTCAGACCTATCGACCGAGTCCAAGACGGATACCGAGTTGGGAGTTACACCTGTTACGTAGAATATTCGCATATAGTTCATCCCACACTACAAAAGAGACACTGGCAATATGCTTGGTTTAATGTATATCTTTTTCCTGGACAATATTTAAGAGTAATTAGGTTTACATTAAGTTAAGTAAAGCATACTTAAATCACCATTTTAATTCACCTTTAAACAAGTAAATACAATGTCGCTGTATTAAATAGAAGATATTTATATAAATAAAAAATGTATATAATAAAAACAATCAATATAATGATTATAAAAATTGTGTTTCTATTTAATTGATATGAATTCATGGTTCCACACCACCAAGTAAGTTCCTTATTGATTTATGCGTGAGTAAGAGATCAACTTCATTTTAATGATGTTTTTTATAACTTTGGTTCAAACTGGTTAATTCAAATCATTGCTTTTATTGAAGATCTAGATGTCGTCTGCCTAAAAAAATGACTTTTGTAGGGGTTGACTAACATTGTCTTTTCCCGCCCATGCCAATTATATAATAGCTTTGGTCCGAGTTGCAAAACTGGATGAATCTTAACCAACTCAAATTAAACAGTGATAAGACTGAATCTTTTTGGCCTGTTCTATCCATAGCCTTAAAAAGCTTCCCAATCTTGAACTGAAACAGGGTTAACATGTTATCAAGCCTTCACCCAATGTGCGCAACCTTGGAGTGGATTTTGATAACATAATGTCTATGAAAAAGCAAGTGAACTCGATCATCTCCTCTGCTAACCCCCAACTTCGTAACATCAGAAGAATTCAGCGCTATCTTGACAAGGACACTATTAAAACAACATGTAGTCCGTGCTTTGATTTTATCTCGCTTGAACTATGCTAATACCCAACTATATGGCCTCAAATCTCAAGATCTCCACCGCCTTTAATCCATCCAAAACAAAGCAGCCAAACTCATATTCTCTGTTCCTAGACTGACTGATTCTGTACCATTAATGAACAATCTTCATTGGCTCCAAATTAAAAACCGGATACATTCAAACTCTGCCTTCTCATATATAAGTGCCTCAATGAATCTGCCCCAATGCAATCAGTTTAAAACCTGCTCTCTCCAGTGGTCCTGTTACCAGATCAGCTCAGGACAAAACTCTCCTTGTCATCCCTACTGGCAAGAAATCCATTGGTGACAAAGCATTTGCATTTGCTGGACCTTCCATCTGGAACTGCCTGCCACAGAGCGTTCGTGAAGCCACATCTGTCAACCAGTTTAAGAAGTTGCTAAAGACTCACTTATTTTAAAATATTTCTCTGTGTGTCTCTCATTAATATATATTATGCTGTTTGAATTTTTGATGGTTTTGTTTTTATGTTTCTGGATTTCTTTTGTGTGTTTAAATCTTTCATTGAATAATGGCGTTATAGAGTTAGGTGTATGTAAGTATGTATATGTAAGGTTGGCTAGAATATAAGATAGCTCAACATCGGTGGGAGCAGTGAAATAATGTAAAATAATAATAATAATCGGTATTTATATGCTGCGATGGAAATACCCACATGACTTTCTACCCGGGGTAGAGCGACCCGGGGTAGACCGACCCGGGGTTGATCAACCCTAAGTCGACCAACCCAGGGTAGAAAGTCATGTGGGTATTTCCATTGCTGCGTATTGATATAGCCCCTTTTCCCAACTGATTCAAAGCGCTGTAATTTTGCTGCTGGTGAATCATCAGAATCAGGTCGCATCAACTAGGGTGCTGCCAATTTCTAGCGCAAACCTATCCACACTTAGATTGTAACATCCACCATTTTTTTTAACGTAGCTCCCCAAATACCATTGGACTTTTTAATGGTTTTTTGTTTTTATATTTCTGGTGTTTTTTTTTGTGCGTTTAAATCTTTCATCGAATAAGTGCGTTATAAACTCTAGTATGTTTGTATGTATGTAAGGTTGGCTAGATTACAAGATAAGTGGTATTAGCTCAACATCGGTGGGAACAATGAAATCATGTAAAATAATATATACCAGTCCAGAAAACACGCGAGAATACGCAGGATACAACGTACACATGCAGCATTATAAACTTTTTGTTTTGTTAAAAACAAAAGTGGACTTGATACCAAATCTGTATGGACGGTATAATTGGTCTAGAACATTTTAGGGTTGCATTTTCTTGGTCGGGGTAAGGGGGTTTACACTGAAATCAAATTGGCTACCACTAGTTTATAGATAGTGGCCACTTCACTGTTGCCAGCTTGGCGTTTTGACCCTTTTTGGGTCGTTGTCGAGTTCCTTCTGGACGATCATTTAATACATATATTACACCCCACATATACTATAGGGTCAAAATATAAATTGTTTCAATTTCACTGATATCAACACCACCCGCATTTCTGTACACAGTTCGAGCGCACCCCCTATAGGGTGAAATTATTTGTAGTGTCAAGCGCGCCTAGGGATCGATGATTGATTTGAAATGTTATGTACTCGGGGCCCCTAGGTGGGAAAGTGTTGCTGAATAGCGTGATCGTTGGCGTAGCAAGGGCAAGGGGGGCCTGTGGGCACGTGCCTCCCGGGTTCCTGGCCTTCAAAAAAAGGAGAGAGATAGAGAGAGAGAATAAAGGGGAGTTTGTTGTTTGTTTCTATTGCTACATATAAAAGTGTATCACCGCACAGGTCTCAACATAGCCGGGCACTAATTTCTGTATCCCTGCCACTTTGTCTCAGTTGGTCCCCGTCATGCGTGTAACGGGTCACTGGGGCAGAACTTGCAAATTATACAAGCCAAAAGCATGGAGGGGCACCCCTTGGAACCTAAAGAGATAGACATTGTATGAGCAGTGACGTGTCCCGGGGGGGGGGGGGGATTTACTTATCTTCCATCTGTTTGAATCGAAATCGGAATCAAAATATGAAAATATGAACAAAGTATGAACAATTTATTTTCGCTGACCAGAAATTTCATTCTAAAAGCACATTTCAAACCAAAATATACATTAATTAAAGCCAGAACTAAGTATATTGAAAAACAAAATTCGCGCGCTACGGGGGAATTACAGGTTTTAATACTTTATTCTACCCAATTTCAATGTCAGGGTCCAATATTTTACACAGACCATAACGCTCATGACTCGTGACATCAAGGCATCAGTCGAGGGAATTAAAAGCCATTTAAAACTAAAATACAGCTTAATTATAGCCAAAACTGTGTATACATGTAATTTTTACGCGTGCGTGTTTTCAGGAACAGGTAACCGAGAAAATGTATGTCAAGTCATTTGGGAAATTACGCGTGTGTATAAACTTTATTCTATCCAATTTCTAGGCGTCGAAACCAAATTTTTATAAAAATAGTATTAAAAAGTATGAACAATTTTGGTTTAAGAATTACCTTTTAAAAGCCCATTTAAAATCAAAAAAAACATTCAAGAAGAAAATATCTTAATTCAAAGAATTTGCCCTCCTAGATCCTAGTGCCTTCAAAATAGCTGAAAACCTATAGCTCCAAGCGCTGCTCCCATTACACCCGCCGGGGCTTCACCTCTGGACCCCACCGGTGCCCTTTAGGCGGGCCCGGAGTCCCACGCCAATTTCGTCTCCCCGGGTAACAAGCATCCTGGCTATGCCCATGGTGCTCATGGAGGCACTGGAACTAAAAATAATTTAATTTGAAGACACCCTCGGGGTTGGAACCCTTTGAGCACGCCCCTGATGGTTTTGTTTATATGAAGCGCCATGGAAACACGAGTATCGTGTATATGGTTTTGAATTGATTTTATTAACATTTCACAGTCGTGGCCCTAAGGCCAAATTGCATGAAATTTACATGATAAAAACAGATTATTTAAAATGATTTTCTGTAGAAGATCAAAAGAAAATTGATAATTGAACATGTTGAATGGGACAATACATTAGATATCGTGTGTAAAGTAAATTAACTAGAGTATAGGTATCATCAAGTCAATGCAATGTAACGAAATCATGAGCGAGACACGTGTATTACATCTTCTTTAATAATGTAAATTTTTTACAGAAAAGTATTCATGCTTGCCTATAAGCCGAATTACCAAAACGAAGTTCATCGATTTGTTTTTTAGTGAATTAAAGCTATTAATCAAGGCCAAAAGTGTTTCGTCAATAGAAACATCTCGTGGATTATAGATGGGGTGACATGTGACGTCATGCCAGGCAGTTGGTCGGCAGTTGCTATTGTTCTTTGCCCGGCAGTATGCGCGCGCATCCTGTTTTGTTTAGGACCCGTGCTTTTAAAACTCGCGCCAAAGCTTTATAAAGGGCAATAAGGGTTCATGCCCTTTCTCTCAACCGATCTAAGCGCGGGGATAGCGCGATCAAAGCACGATCCTTTTTGTATTGTTAAAAGGATTGTAAAATGATCGGTGATTAACACTCCGCTGAGCCGCCTCTCTACTTATCTCGCGTTAACAATAGAACTATTGTAGAACTGTCGACGGCTCAATTCGTGAACCAGACAGAGGAAAGCGCGAGGAAGGATCGGTTTGTTTTCTTTAAGAAATACCAAAGCTGACCAGTGATTAATGTCACCCGACTCCCGCTGTGATGGAAAGAGCGATCAATTTGCCAGATTGTACTTTTGTCGGGTTTCTAGTACACTTGCCAGGTTTTATATAATTAATGTTCATTTCAGTATGCATCCCATCCCAGTAAAATGATAAATACTTTCAAATCCCAGATAAATACTTCCACCAAACACGATGGTAAATATATTACGCCCCCTCCGTTGTCACCCCTCCATTATACATGTACAGATATTTTACTTGACCTATCGCCCAAATTATTTCATCATTGATTTCAATGGATTGAGAGGGAACATGGGCTACTTTCACCAGACCATGGCAATACTGCGCGGAACACAACGACTGGGATAATAATATAGATTATTTCTAGAGCTGTCAATGAATAGAGCGAGAGTAAACAACATTCCACACCTGGGATGGGTTGGTAACCTAATTGATATGTCTAGACGAGGCCTTTGGTATTGTTTAGCTATTGATCGGTGGTGAACATAAACATTTTACGACCGTGGAAGGATCGGATTTAATGAAAGAGCGCGCTTAGATCGGTTGAGAGAAAGGGCATGAGCTCTAAGGCATAGAGCGTGTTTCTGCTGGGGAAGAAACCGCTAATAAACGCTAAGTTTGCCCAGTAGAAACAGGCAGAACCCGGCAATAATCGGTAATTTTTGGTAATCCCAAAAACCTTCACAAACCAGGTTTGGAACCGGCGATAAACCCAATAGAAACAGAAAGGCGATTCTTAGCGGTTTGCGCCGTGAACCGTGTCACGCTGGGTTATACACATTATTGTGAAGCACTTTTTTCAGGTGCGGTGGTATTGTTTGGTTTTACAAAAAGTCATATGTCGTGGCCCATCGACTAGGATCGATAAACTTAGCGGTAACTTTACGCGAGTAGAAACAGGGGGGAATAAAAACTGACCGATTGAAACTTAGCGTTTATTAGCGTTTACTTTTTGCAGTGCCCAGCAGAAATACGCTCTTAGCGTTTATTAGCGGTTTCTTCCTCAGCAGAAACACGCTCTATTTCATTTGACTTTTTCTGTAATATTAATCAAAACGTTAGATACATTAATTTTGTATCTTTTCTTACAATAACAATGTATTTCATACAACTGTACAACTGTGCACAGACTTGACAAAAGTCTATCAATATTTGTCCAGCCATGCACGCAAACGATAGAAGCAATCTTCAAGGACATGCTCACCCTAAGAGACCAATGTTTTGAAATCCGCGCTACAAGAAATGCCATTCATCAGTGTCCAGTGTGCAGTCAACGGTTTTAAGCATAATGGTGTATGTTACTTTAGGTGGGGTGTGGGGCGGGGGGGGGGGGGGGGATTAGCGTGTATGGATAATCAAGTATTGACCAATCCAAAATCAGGTTTAATAGTAAATGTAACAATGCTAATAATCATACAAAGACAACACAGTGAACTTTAAAACAAAGCTTTTTTGATTATATATGATACACATACTTAGGATTGGAATTTACATGGTTGTACACCACTCAGGAGGCACTATATTTACAATTCATTATTTGTGCTCTGTTGCACTGTAGCCAATAGTGTCCATCATTCCCGTCAATAACTTCCCTGTATCGTTGAAAAGTGGCACTTTACGGAAAACATCACTTTGGAGAAATGTGACTGTTTTAGGAAAAGGAAACAATGGTATTGAAAAGGGGAAACTTGGTGTGGGTAGCCAAGGGTTTTTCCTTTTCGTAAAAGTTTCAATCTCTCAAAACGCCTAATTGTGTGTGGATGTATGCACACAATCTGGTATAGAATCTTGAAAAGTGCCACTTGTTTTAAAAACATAATTTATGTGAAATGTGACTAGTTTGGGAAAATTAATAGTGATCTTGAAACGGAGAAACTTTCTATGGGTAGCCAAGTATTGTTGCTTTTCATAGGTGTGTCAATCTCTTAAAACGTTCAATTATGTCTAGAGTTATGCAAACAACCGTGATCAAATTTTAGGGGGGGGGGGGAACTTACTTGTTTTGAACCCTTTATATGGGTTTACGTTGACGGTTGGCCGCTGGTAAACCTCTTTCACCTCCCAAACGTTAGGCGAAATCTAAGAGCGTGTTTTTACTGATAGTCCGTTGGCAGAGAGAGGGTTTTGACCCTAACCTCAAAATCGGGTATGCGGGACTTTTTTTTGACAATTCTAGACTGCAAATAATTATGTGCTGATTCCAAATCCGGATGATGCCAAAATGTCAGCCTTGAGCGTTTCTAGATATTTGGACCTGAATAACACCATCTTTTAAACACCTAAAACATAAAAATGTAGACCGTTTTACAATATTATGGTCCCTCATGGTCGTTTTATATAGCATATTGAGTATTTACCAATAGCCTCAGACAATTCAGGAAATAACTGTTCGACCACTTTGAGGACTTCGTTAATTGATTGGTGGGGGGCGGGGAGGGATATCAGTTATTAGAACGTAATCTTAAACGTCACTGAGAACAAAATACAAGTGATTGATTTTATATGCGCTACTCTGCAATATGATGCTCTTAATATGCAGGCTGACACCAGACTAGTTATAACAGGTCGCAACCCAGTACCAGTTGAGATTGTGGATGGGAAGCGTTTGCCAAGGAATGATCTGCGAAATACACAAGAAGAAGCAGATGATATCCTTGTACATCAGACCCCCAGTGTGGCAGAACGTGGTGGCCCCCATAACATTCGGGTGATTTGTGATTATACTGACGTAGCCTATTTCTTTTACTTCTTCACTTTTATGTTAGTCACTCCCTAACCTGCACTCTTCTGATGGAATCGTTCAACCCCCGAAGAACAGTGATTGACATTGGTAAGTCAGCAAAGCAGCACCGAGAAGTTTCCAACAACATTCTTGCTTGTCACGCTCTATCAGGATGCGATTTGCTCAGCTATCGGGAATAGCAAAGACAACAGTGTTGAAAGTACTCACAACAGGAAAACATAATCTCGATAGCTTTGCCAACAATAACTCTTCTACCCATGAACTGGTTCAACAGGCTACCTCCTTCTATGCTAGTTGTTACAACACAAAAGAAGCCAAGGCCGCAACTAATATGTCAGAGCTCCGTTTCCAGGTCTGGACGTCAAGGATGGGATAACGCCACAAGTGCACCCAAACTACAATCAATTCCACCAACTACGGAGTCATTTACCGAAAAGGTCAAACGGGCATATTATACAAACTTCAATATGGTTATCTGCAGATTCATCAGACCCTTCAACACTCGATCAAATTAAGTATGGCTGGAACCGCGATGAACCAACAAAGACTCTCATCCCAGTACAATTACCACCAGACAGACCAGCAGCACCAGATGAAATTCTGAAGATGGCATGGTGTGGATGTGCTTCAGCAGAACCCTGCGCAACATCAAGAGGCGGTTGTGTACGTGCCCATCTTCCATGCACAATATTTTGTGCATGTAAGATGAATGATTGTCATAGTCAGTTGTCAAAAGTGAACACCGAGGATGAGGAACAGGAGGTACCGGTTGATTCCAATGAATAGGCTCACAATTCAATATGTTTCAACATTCACATCCGAATTTGATCATTGTAATTGTTGGAATATGCCATTTAGGAATTGAAATTGAATATTATTATAGTAATCAATTGAAAAGTTTAACATTATAAATTAGCATATCAATGCAATGAGGTACTCTTTGATTCCGATGAATATGCTTATGATTTCCAAATTGAAATTAAGTAATGTTGATTCCAATTTGAATATTATAATGAGGATTGTTTGAAATATGCTAGTGTATGCATTGGTTTATCAATGTACCATGTTTCGGGAGTTGAAGGTATAAACTATTTTGATTGAAGGGGTTGATATGATATCGATACGTTAAATACAATTTCACTATCAATTTGTTATCAGTAAAAAATATTTCTTTGTATGACATGTATGATGTACATGTATGTGTATTTCAATTACCCGCTGATTGACAATGGCGGCCATTTTATAATATGCAGATGAGGAATTGCAGCATTCATTTACAAATATGTATAATCTATGAAGCGAGACGTACAATTTGACACCTTATTTAGGTGATTTGGAAAGTATTTATATTTGACCCCAACTTGACCTTTACCTTATAACTTTAATAATATAAGTCATAACCATGTCAAACTATATATTTTTGTGATCAGTAAACAAAGAGCTACAACGTGATATATTAGTTTTGTCTGTAGAGTAATTTTGAAAATTATCCCCCTCACAGAACTTTACCCCCTTATTTCTCAAATCGCTCAACATCTACGAGTTGGCATCATCCAGATTTGAAATCAGCATGTCAAAGTCACCCAGAAACAATCATAAAACTTCCCGCATACTTCATTTTGAGGTCAAATGGCTCTGCCAACGGACTATGAGGAAGTTAACGATAATTACCGCTAAGTTGCCCAATAGAAACAGCCAGATAACGCTAATTAACGCTACATTTTGTAACCGCAAAAATCTTCACAAACCAAGTTTGTTATGGTTTTGATCATTTCAATGAATGGGATTTGAATTGGCGAGATGTGTATTTAATTCCGCTGATCGCTACATTGTCTACCAGGATTCGTTATTTTCAGTACAAGATTCTTCACAGATATTTGGCGGTAAATAAACTACTGAAAAAAATGGGTATTGTTAATTCTGAGCTATGCACCTTCTGTAATCTAGAAATAGAAGACATTCAACATTTCTTTTGGAATTGCTCTAGATTAACAACCTTTTGGAACGAGTTTCAAAATTGTATCTTACGAAATTCCTTTGACCTTAATGCGAGAGATATAATTTTGGGTTTTGTGGACATTGATAAAATAAAATATAATTTCATCTTACTGTTTGCGAAATATTACATATACAATTGCAAATGGGACAATAGCAAACCTAATTATATGGTTTTTGTTAGAATAATGAAGACTTATAAAGATACCGAGAACTTTATTGCGGTTAAAAATAATACTGTAGATAAATGGAGAGATAGGTGGAATGGTGTGTATTTGTAATGTTCATGTATTTATTCTTCTGTTTTCAATGCATTAGGGAACGTGGCGAAATAAGAATAAGAACAGTGTATTCTATGTGGTACATATTTGTGTTTATTAATATATATGACTTATATAATGTGGTTATAATTTTGAAAGATTCTGAATTGAAGTATATGAATATGATTTAATAAACGACAGAACATAATGGTTCTGTGAAAGAGAAAAAAAAAAAAGTTTGTTATGGGCCCCTCACATGTATCCGCGTGAGCTGGGCGGCCCCTTACCGTGTGAAAAATGGGTTCGGACGGCGCCACACACGATGGGCCGTTTCCCGTCCGTTGAACACTTTCAGGGGACTTTGCCGGTGGACCCGGTGTGGCAGTGGTGTACAAAAAAGGCTTTAAGATTGCATCCAAGACAGACACTGATCGCCATATCAAGAGCTTTAAGTACTCTTCTATTGTTTTCACCTCCAGATCCAAGTGTTTCACATTTGTCACTATATACAGACCTCGTTCTTCAACTAAGAATCGCCTCACCACGGGAATGTTCTTTGAAGAATTTCCCCAGTTTTTGCAGGATTTTGCCATTGCAAAATGGGACTTAGTGATAGTAGGCGACCTGAATCTCCATCTTGATATTCAGGATGATCCGAGTACTCGAACATTCTGTGATATCATGAACGGTCTTGGCCTCAAGCAATCTGTTACTGGACCTACTCATCGCTGTGGCCATGCACTTGATGTTGTAATATCTCGCGATAATGATAACCTTGTTGGAAACACTTGCGTCTACGATCTCATTTCAGATCATGTCCTTGTTGCGTGCACTCTTTGTGTCCGTAAACCTCCTGTTCCTAAAACTACTGTTACTTCGCGGAAATATAGAAGCATTGACTCTGCCAAGCTAAATGATGACATGGTGTTGAATAAACTTACCACTTCTCTTGCAACCACTGTTGATGCTACTGCTGATCAGTACAAAAGGTACTGACTGAGTTACTTGACTGTCACGCACCATCTCGTACCATAACTGTTGTTCCTCGTGTTTAACAACCTTGGTTCAGTGACTCTTTACTTCAAGCTTAACGTGAGCGGCGTAAAGCGGAGCGAAAATGGACCTCTAGCAAACTGACTGTTGACTTTGAGAATTTCAAAAAGTTAGGAAATAAATATAATTCTGCTCTGTACAGTGCCAAATGTGAGTTCTATAATGGCAAGATTCTGGATTGTGGTAATGACTTTGTGGTAGTGTTTGCAGTCATCAGCGACATCCTTAAGAACAAAACATGCTCTTCCAAGCTACCTGATCACAGCTCTTCTTCTGAACTGGCAAATCGGTTTGCAACATATTTTACCAGTAAGATACAAACCATCAGGATGAATCTCACATCAAATGCTTCTGTGTCTTCTGCTATTCAATCAACAGCATCCGCCTTGTCTTGGAAGGAGTTTAACACAGTTTCTGATGCTGAGTTAAGGACATAATCATGAAATATGCCACAGGGCTTATTGATCCTATGCCAACATGGTTGATCAAGAAGTTACTTGATTCACTGCTACCCATAATCACATCCATCGTGAATATGTCACTTAAAGAGGAAGTTGTATATACCATCTTCGATGAAATCAGCAGTGATTAAGCCTCTACTCAAGAAACAGAACTTGGATTGTAATGTCTTAAAGAATTATCGTCCTGTTAGCAATCTCTCCTTCAAGTTCTTGACCGTGTTGTGGCTAAGCAGCTAAAGCAATGTCTGATCACAACTTGCAAGAAAAATTTCAATATGCATACACACAATTCTATAGTACGGAATCGGCTTTGCTGAGGTCCACAATGAGCAATGGAGAATCAGGGTGTCACCGTGCTAGTTCTTTTGGATCTTAGCAGTGCATTTAACACTATTGACCATGAAGTATTACTTGCTAGAATGCAACATCGTCTTGGAATAAGGACTTGGACTGGTTCAAATCATATATTTCGGAACGGACTCAATGTGTGCATATTAATAGAAAGTCTTCTGCTCCACAACATCTACAATATGGCGTACCGCAAGGGTCAGTACTTGGGCCTCTACTGTTTTCCATCTACATTCTGCCACTTGGGGACATTATTCGTTCGTAGACACCAAATGGAGTTACACATCTACGCGGATGACACTCAAGTTTATCAGTCTGTCTGTCCAACAACTCCCAATACTGCCATGCTTGCTGTATATAGACTTGAACAGTGTGTAAATAAAATCAATGAGTGGATGTCAGCTAATTTTCTCAAGCTGAATGCTGATAAAACAGAGGTTATTATGCTCGGTTGGTGATGGGAAAGAGAAAGTATGACCCCATATCTCATGATCTTGTTCACCTTCATTGGCTTCCAGTTGAGTATAGGATTGATTTCAAGATTTTAGTCCGCACTTACACATCTTTCTATTAACAAACACTATCTTGTAAACTTGCTCCATGTTCAGATTGGTCACAGGTGTCTACGCTCCACCTCTTCTGGACCACATTTGGTTGAACCAAGAACTCACCTTATCACATTTGCTGATCGTGACTTTTCATCCTATGCTCCTCCTCAAATGAACCGGCTTCCAGATCATATCAGAAATGCAGATTCCATCAACATATTTAAACGACTTTTAAAATGTCATCTTTTTTGAACATGCTTTTGTAATGTAGTTTTCTCTTAGTATTTCATTGTGCCAAAGCGCCTTAGTACAAGTTCCTGGTTCTGGCGCTATATACATTTGATTGATTGATTGATTGATTGATTGATTGATTGATTGATTGATTGATTGATTGATTGATTGATTGATTGATTGATTGATTGATTGATTGATTGATTGATTGATTGATTGATTGATTGATTGATTGATTGATTGATTGATTGATTGATTGATTGATTGATTGATTGATTGATTGATTGATTGATTGATTGATTGATTGATTGATTGATTGAGGAGGGTTTAATATGCACCCGGTGAGAACGGTAAGCTAGAAATGTATGAGGACGGCGAGCCTGGTACCAGGCCGGTGAGGACCCGGTATAGACCTGGTATATAACGGTATGGGCCCGGTGACCCAAAAAAATAAAATGCGCCCGTTGACTTTTTACTTTTTTAACATCGAGTAATGTTTTACTCAACTTTTGATTAATTAGTTTGCTCTTTATTGGGTGATTATTTTACTCAATTCATGTTGATTAAATATGTGCTCAAGTGTTGATCAAAATGTTGAATCAAAAATTATCTCGAAAAAGTGTACTCTAGGTCCCGGATTCCGGTCTGTACTAGTATCGGGCGATACTGGAACGCCCAGTATCGTATGATTTACTGGTACAAAATCAGTGCACCAGTAATGGTCGGTACTGGAACATATAAAATGTACTAGTATCGGGCGACACTGGAACAAAATTATGTACCAGTATCATTCAATACTGGGACAAATCATACTGGTAGCATGTGTACTAGTATCGCCCGATACTGGAACATAACAACATTCCAGTATCGCTCGATACTAAAACATTTTATATGTCCCAGTATCGAGCGATACTGGCAACTTTTATGTTCCAGTATTGTACGATACTGGTATACCAGTATCTGGGATCTAAAGTGCACTTTTTCTAATTACTCTCTTATGAGTAATTTTACAATAAAATTCAACCATGCGGACGACGATGGTCTTGAATCTGTGGGGTCTTCGGGAATAAATATTAAATTAATATAATGTTCTACTTACAGTTCATGGCATGTGTTAAAGCTTAAGCACACAGCTCTGTGGATAAGAATAATCTGCTAGAAACGCCTTCAAACATATAAATGGCGACGATCAGTCTCAACTGCACATTAGCACAACAAGTCATACTTAGAGTAATTTGTCATCAGTTGGTATTATTTATCATTGGGTATTTCGCATGTTTCACTATCTGTCCCCATCCTAAGTATGACTCCTTCTAAATATGATTTTTGTGGTAATTTACGTATCGTTTACCAGAGCTCAAAACACTCACTTCTTTGGGCTTGTTCTTATCTACTCTTCCTCATCTATCTTGCCATTTGTTTAAAATGTTGTATAAATACAATATTTCCTTGAAATTTAATCAACGGGAATGTTGTTTTGCTGTAACCCCACCCCACCCCACAAATCATTGATACGGGCCGCCATGCACTTGTACAGCAAGATAAATTGGCAATTTCTAGCAATACAATTTCCCCATACGTTGGTGCGTTTCCTGTACTAACTGCACACTACATATGTAATCTGACTTAAGGCCCTGTCACACCATAGCGTATGGCCTGAACGTGGCCTGAACGTATGCCGACGTATTCAAAAAATAGCTCGAAAATTGTCAGAGTCCGAGAACGTCCAAGAACGTCCAACTTCCCAACGAATTGCGTCAACATCGGTGATGGAATGGACGTATCCATAGCGTGTTTAACGCATACATAGCGTATGACTAACGTATTGATAGCGTATCACTAACTTATAACAAACTTATGACAGCGTATCACAGCGTATGCGATCGGCGAGCGTATGACCAACGTATTCGTAGCGTATGTCTGCCGTGCTCGACGTATCCTCAGCGTATCCTCGGCGTACAACGAACACGTGACTTATGCCGTTGCAGAAATTGAGTTTCGTACACGGCGGGACAAGTGTTGCCAGTTCAAGTAAACGCAGCCTAGATGATAACTATTAAAATATCTAGAAGGGTAAATCTACATGTCCAACCTATAACTTAAGACGATTAACGTACCTCTAACGTATGTCAGCGTATGTCTAACGTATGTCAGCGTTTGTAAACGTATGTCTAACGTACCACGAACCTATCGGGAACTTATGCAGAACGTAAGTTAAGCACACGTTGAGTACGTCGAGAAATTTTGAACATGCTCAATAATTTTTCGCGGGCTCGACGTGTTCCAAATTTTCACAACGTATCACAGCGTGCTCTTAACGTATACGACGTATCCCAAACTTACCCCTAACTTGTATCAGCGTACACCAACGTACGCCAACGTACGCCAACGTATTTTTCGATATTTCGCATACGTTGTTATACGTTCAGGCGATACGCCATGGTGTGACAGGGCTACCGTACAGCTAACGCGCATTCGGCGTTTTGGGAACTTATGGAGGGTTTGAGTATATAAATCAGGGCTGTCAACTCTCCCGCATTAGGCGGGAGTCTCCCGCATAGACACTCTTTCTCCCGCACTCCCGCATAGCATATATAAACTCCCGCATCAAAAATAAGTCAAATAAAAAAAGGAAAGAAAAGAAAAGGGAAAGAAAAGAAAAGGGAAAGTAAAGAAAAAGGAAAGAAAAGAAAAGGGAAAGAAGAGAGGAAAGAAAAACAGATGTCTATCGACAGATAGACATTGCATGGGTTTATATATTTAATTCTATCAAATTTCAAGGCTTCAGTCGAAGGAATCGAAACCATATTCTTTACAAATATTATGAATGAGTACGTATGCAAGATCGTGTGCTATGCGTGCATATGTCCAGAAATATCATTCTAAAAGCCCATTTCAAACCAAAATACACATTAATTATAGCCAGAACTGAGTACATAGGAAAAGAATTCGCGCGCTTCGCGCTCATGTTTTCCGGAAACAGGTAACCCGGAACTAAATTCATTCGGGTGGGGTTGGGATTATACTTATTCGGTGGAAATTAAGAGGTTTTTAGTAAAATTCTTTCGTCAAGTGGGGAAATCAAAAACCCAATTCGTCGAAAATAGTATGGAAAATCATGGTCGGAAAATAAATAAATAACGAACCTAAAGAGAGGGGTCATATATATAGCTTTTGGGGAACCATTTTCATATTTCGTTCTAAAAACGCTTAGAAAAACCCAAAAGAACCGTTCAAATACGCAAAAATTTCTGCTCGCTACGCTCGCATCACATGACTTAACAGTTTCAGTTTTAATCAATCGGGATATTTTTTTCGCAATTCATTTTGGGGGTCAGGGTTCTGACCAAATATGTCTGATTGAGTCGTGGGCCAAAGAGGTTAGGAACCAATGATCTATAAGCCTACTACTTAAATCAAGAAAAAATAATCTTTTTGCACAACTTCCTTTTTCTCGCATAGCCTATAATGAAATAGCTGTCTAACTTAGATAAAAAGCCAATATTGATTGGAAATGATGGCATTTCAATAGAAAATCGGTCAAAAGTACACACCAAATTGCCCAAATGGGTTCGAGAATTGATTTTTATCTTCAAAATTATGAGGGCGGCACATCCCCCCTCAGACTCCTCCCTGTCCGCGTTAGTTACCGCGGAGGGCGGTGCTTTGCACCTCTTTGGTTACTCACAATAGTTACTCACTATTTCAGTTTTTTAACCTTGATTTTTCCCCCACCCCCTATACAAATAACCTGGCACCGCCCCTGGCTGTAAGCCTACCTTTTGGACTGTGCGATTTTTTTTGGACTGTGCGATTTTTGTTTGACCGTGCGATTTTTTTGGACTCTCCCTCCCAGCGAATCCCAAAAGTTGACAGCCCTGATATAAATGGGTCCCTTGAGTATCTCATCCTCAATTCTTCATGGCCTGTCTTGGCCTTCTTGCTTTTTCCTCCTCCTCGGCCTCGGCCCCTGGTTGCTTGCTTCTTCTTGGGAGGCATGTTAACTGCTTGATGACATCGGCGGGAATGATGTAATGTGAGATCGGCGCGGTATTTATACGTGCTACAGCGGCATAATAAGCCACGTGTTCGTTGTACGTCGAGGATACGCTGACGATACGTCGAACACGGCAGACATGCGCTACGAATACGTTAAGCATACGTTAGTGATACGCTCGCATACGCTCGCATACACTGTCATACGCTGTCATACGTATGTTATAAGTTAGTGATACGCTATCAATACGTTAGTCATACGCTATGTATACGTTCAATACGCTATGGATACGCTATGGATACGTGACAGGGCCTTACACGATCGCCCGGCATAAGGTGAATACGTGCGAATACGTAGAAACTCGTTGGAAATACGTCAGGCATACGTTAGACATACGGCACATATACGTTATCAACTCGTTATCACTACGTTGGCTGTACGTTTCCCCCCAGCCTACGTTCATCAACGTATACCAACTTACGAGTAACGTACGAGTAACGTACGAGTAACGTACCACTAACGTACGTCAGCGTATGTCAACGTATATTTAACGTACCACAAACTTACCGGGAACTTATGCTGAACGTATTAAGTACACGTTGAGTACGTCTAGAAATTTTGAGCATGCTCAATATTTTTTCGTGGTCCAAATTGTCACAGCGTATCACAGCGTGCTCTTAACGTAAACGACGTATCCCCACCGTACCCCTAACTTATATCAGCGTACGCCAACGTACACCAACGTATTTTTCGATATTTCGCATACGTTGGCATACGTTGAGGCGATACGTTATGGTGTGACAGGGCCTTTACACTTACAAAATATTGAGCATGCTCAAAATTTCTCGACGTACTCAAAGTGTGCTTAATACGTTCTGCATAAGTTCCCGGTAAGTTTGTGGTACGTTAAATATACGTTGACATACGCTGACATACGTTAGTGGTACGTTACTCGTAAGTTGGTATACGTTGATGAACATAGGCTGACGGGGAAACGTACAGCCAACGTAGTGATAACGAGTTGATAACGTATATGTGCCGTATGTCTAACGTATGCCTGACGTATTTCCAACGAGTTTCGACGTATTCTCACGTATTCACCTTATGCCGGGCGATCGTGTAAGGCCCTGTCACGTATCCATAGCGTATCCATAGCGTATTGAACGTATACATAGCGTATGACTAACGTATTGATAGCGTATCACTAACTTATAACATACTTATGACAACGTATCACAGCGTATGCGAGCGTATGCGAGCGTATGACTAACGTATGCTTAACGTATACTTAACGTAGCGTAGCGTAGTCGTAGCGTATGATGATGGGTTGATATGTTCAGCACGACAGACCATGAAGAAGTGAGGATGAGATACTCAAGGGACCCGTTTATATACTCAAACCCTCCATAAGTTCCCAAAACGCCGAATGCTCGCTAGCTGTACGGTACATATGCTAGCTGTACGGTAGCCCTGTCACACCATGGCGTATCGCCTGAACGTATGACAACGTATGCGAAATATCGAAAAATACGTTGGCGTACGTTGGTGTACGTTGATACAAGTTAGGGGTAAGTTGGGGATACGTCGTTTACGTTAAGAGCACGCTGTGATACGTTGTGAAAATTTGGAACACGTCGAGCCCGCGAAAAATTATTGAGCATGTTCAACATTTCTCGACGTACTCAACGTGTGCTTAACTTACGTTCTGAATAAGTTCCCGATAGGTTCGTGGTACGTTAGACATACGTTTACAAACGCTGACATACGTTAGACATACGTTGACATACGCTGACATACGCTGACATACGTTAGAGGTACGTTACTCGTCGTAAGTTATAGGTTGGACCTATATATTTACCCTTCTAGATATTTTAATAGTTATCATCTAGGCTGCGTTTACTTGAACTGGCAACACTTGTCCCGCCGTGTACGAAACTCAATTTCTGCAGCGGCATAAGTCACGTGTTCGTTGTACGCCGAGGATACGCTGAGGATACGTCGAACACGGCAGACATACGCTTCGAATACGTTAAGCATACGTTGGTATACGCTCGCCGATCGCATACGATGTGATACGCTGTCATAAGTTTGTTATAAGTTAGTGATACGCTATCAATACGTTAGTCATACGCTATGTATACATTTAATACGATATGGATACGCTATGGATACGTCCATTCCATCACCGATGTCGACTTTTCCTACGCAATTAGTTGGGAAGTTTGACATTCTTGGACTCTGACAATTTTCGAGCTATTTTTTGAATACGTCGGCATACGTTCAGGCCACGTTCAGGCCATACGCTATGGTGTGACAGGGCCTTTAAGCATTCTCCTCCATATCCACATTTCAGCTGCCAATATTCTGTTCTCATCGGTTTTGCACAATGTCCAACTTTCAGCGCCATAAATGAGTGCACTCCAAACGAGGGTCTTGACCAATTTCATTTTTAGATGATTGGAAAGGTTTTTGTCATTCCATATCAACTGCAGGTCTATCATTCTTTTCTTGGCAATGGCAATCCTTGATTTGATGTCATTTGAGCAGTTGGCATTAGCTCTCTTTGTAGATCCATTGTAGTTCAACTCTCTCACCGTCGATCATGATGTTATACTGTTCTTCTGGATCACCTCCTGCAACAAGTAACTTGGTCTTCTTGACATTTAGCCTCAAGTTCATTTCCTTTCCTACATCATTCACACTGTTGGTTAGGTGTACAATTTCCTCCTTTGAATTGGCAATAAGTGCGGTGTCGTCAGCATATCGTAAGCTTGAAATATATATGTGTTCTCCCTACTTTGATTCCACATTTTGAGACCTCTGCATCTCGCATGCACTTCTCGGCGTAGGTAACAAAAAGGTGTGGCGATATTATGCATCCTTGTCGTGCTCCTTTTCTAATCTCAATCTCTTTTGTCTGTTCATCATTCCATCTTATTGTTGCTCTATGGTTCACATACAGAGATTTCAAGAGTGCGACGAGATGCTTGGGGAAGCTCATTTCCAGAAATGCCTGAAAAAGTTTGCAGTGGCTTACTGAATCAAAAGTAGTAGTAGTCTATGATCATAATGAATACTTTTTAATCAATGGCAATAACTTTCTCCATCGGAATTTGTAAACATACTAGCTTGTTCCTATTCCAACTTCCTCTTAATACCCACTCAGTTAATCTTCTTAAAGAGTGTGCTAGAGTAAACAATGATCAATACGTGTTTCTTAAAGATAAAAGCTCAGATAGGCCACATGTTTTTTTTATTATTAAGATTCGTGATTTAAAAGCATTAAAATTCATGATTTTATCGAGCAAGTCAAATTTCTGCACAATGGGGTTTCCCAACACCAGTTGATCTCAGTTGAAAATTCCCATAGCGTTACACTGCCGATAATGAGCTAATTGATATTCATGAGATGATTTTCTAAAATTATGAATTGTAATGCTTTTAAATCATGAATCTTAATAGGAAACATGAATTTATTGGTATAAAATGTACAATGAACACAATGAAATGATAACGGGGTCTGATGGCTTTACATTGTTGACAACACAGGGATAACTTGCAAGCTTCCAGGGGGCAAATACTTTTGCGCGGCAGTGTATATTTTGTGTGTTACTGTAAAACTAGGTGAATAGGGACATGGGGGTGAATAGGGACAACAATTGGAAAAGTGTTTGAAATCTTTTTTTGTTTTGTATTTCATGTACCGGGTGGTTCAAAAAAAAGTTGACCCAAGTTCAAAGTAATTTTTCAACCACATTTTAAGTTTCAAAGAATTTGTTTTTACTTTGTCTTAATCAGCAGTAAGGTTTGAAATTATCCTGAAAAGATGGCACGTTTAGCTTGTTTGGTTCTTCAGATATGGTTCATTACAGAAAACATGTACAAAACTGACTTGTCCACGGGAGCGTCATTTAGTTTTTGTCTTAAACAAAACAGCATGCTCTAGTTACAGAATTGAAAAGCCCGCCCTGACAAATTATCCCAATCTCAATGCTTATGTGCCATTCACATTCAACAAAAAACGTAGATACGTATTATAGGTAGGTAATGTCAAGCACCAGACAGATGTTTCAGATGTCTCCTTTTTCTTTTTCTCCTATTTTTACAATTTTTTACCAATCGTGTGTAAGTCCACTTTGTGCATTCCATCTCTACTAAAGGACGCTCCCGTGGCCAAGTCAGTTTTGTCCATGCTTTCTGTAATGAACCATATCTGAAGAACCAACCAAGATAAACGTACCATTTTATCAGGATAATTTCAAAACTTACTGCTGATCAAGACTAAGTAAACAGAAATTGTCTGAAACTTTAAATGTGGCTGAAAAATTACTTTGAACTTGGGTCAACTTTTTTTTGAACCACCCGGTATAGGCTACTATTTATTGTCTTTTTCCAAATGTTGAAAGAGCAATATAATAGTGTTCAGGAAATGGTTCAGTGGATGTGAAAGAACAAATGTGGAGCCCAGCGTTTCGAAAATAAAGGTGTCCGAAAAAAACACTGAAAAAATGGTGTGGTCAAAACTTTTCTACTCCTAACTGCATAATTTGAGCAAATTAGCTTGAAATGCACCAGGACATAGCTTTTAAGGTTCTTCAACATACTTTTTGACATTGGTAAGAAATTCTGACAGGATTTTCATTTCAAGCTTTATAGCATTTTTTCTGTAAAATTTATAAAATCTGGGGTCAATAGGGACACCAACGTTTTGAATGAAAATATCATACCCACTCCATATATTTAATTTTTTGATAGAGCAGTTTAGAGGCTTATTATGTGGACATAATATCGTTTCAAAAGTTTGGCTCATATGGGTACAAAACAGGAATTATGGTCTGGATATGTGTCTGTATGTGTCTCTATTGACCCAGTTCTATGAACGCTTGATTGAAAGGTTCAATTTTTGAGCTGTTATTATTGAACCTTTGATACCTCATTCAACACAATCGAATGGATACTTTTAAAGTTATGGTGATTTTAATGACCGCGCATAACAACAGCAAAGTTGCACTAGGTATAGGAAATCATTGATTTGTGTGTGATTACGCACTGAGAAACTCACAGCTAATCAGCTAAGACTTTTATTTTTCACAGCTAGTCACACCCTTTGTCCAGCAAATTGCGGTTATCACTCAAGACCCATTCATCTGGCTCGTTCAGATAACACACAGTAATCACACACAAATCAATGATTTCCTATACCTAGTACAACTTTGCTGTTGTTATGCGCGGTCATTGAAATCGCAATAACTTTAAACGTATCCATTCGATTTTGTTGAATGAGGTATCAAACTGCGGAGAAGAAATTTGCTCATTTAATGTATATCTCAGATTTACGGTACCGATAATATATTTTGAATTAGCCAACCTCAAAGTACCTGGTCAGGGACTTTATGTGCTAGGTGTACTTCGGTGCAATAGGTGTACTAATAGGCCCAACATTGATTATTTCAGTAAACAGGTATACCGTACCTCCTGATAGCAAGGATACATTTCAGCAATTTTCTTTCTTTCGTAATACGTGTATGGCAGGCCCAATGTCCAGTAACTCGAAAAACCAAGTTTTTCGCCGAAAAACTTGGTTTATCGATTGAATTTCTCGAAAAACTTGGTTTATCAATTGAAAAACCAAGTTTTTCGGACAGCTAGGCGAAAAACTAAGTTTTTCCAATGAAAAAACAAGATTATCGATTTGAAAAACCAATATTTTCAATTGGCTAGAGAAAATCTTGGTTTTTCGATCGAAAAACCAAGTTTATCATAATGTAATGTCCAATAATTCGAAAAACTTGGTTTATCAATTGAAAAACCAAGTTTTTTGACGCGGAACGTAAAATAATTAGAAACATTTGGGTTATCAATTGAAAAACCAAGTTTTTCGACGCCTAGGTGAAAATCTTGGTTTTTCAAATCGATAATCTTGGTTTTTCAATAGATAAACCAAGTGTTTCTAATTATTTTACGTTCCGCGTGGTTTTTCAATTGATAAACCATGTTTTTCGAATTATTTTACATTCCGCGTTGAAAAACTTGTTTTTTCAAAATGATAAACCAGGTTTTTCGAATTATTGGACATTAGGCGTCAAAAAACTTGGTTTTTCAATTGATTAACCAAGTGTTTCGAATTATTTTACATTCCGCGTTGAAAACCAAGTTTTAGGATAAAAAAACTTGGTTTTTCAAAATGATATACTAAGTTTTTTTAATTATTGGACATTAGGCGTCAAAAAAGGTCAACCGGAGTTGTTTAACGGCGTTACTGAAAATAAACCACCATCTACTAATTAATTTAATTTAAATTGACCACTTACACGCATCAATATATATCTGTCTGCTATTCAATAATTGAGCCGGAACAACTATATAAAATCCGCAATTGCTTTTGCAAGCCTTTTTCGTTAATCTTTGTAGATGAAATTCAGCATTATCTTTTTTAAATGTGAGTAACGGAAAACCGTAGGTATATTATACAAAAATATATATTCTTATACGAGTATATTGGGTGTGGTTTTGGATGTCAGCAGGCGATTTGATTGATTTTCAGCCGATACGCACTATTTATTCGGAGACAATAGTGTATAGTTTGGGGCGGGGCTTAATTCATTCAAACTAGCGGGAACCGCGGGACCCGCTAGAAGATTTCACGGGGATGTAAGTAAACAAAGCGTAAGAAAATTTGATACAATATCAAGAACATGTCCTACATGTATACATAATCTAGACGGGCCCTAAATAAACCGAATATCGCAGATGCTTTTGATAAATCCAGGTATACATGTGCCTTGTTTCCAGATACCTATGTAGGCCTCTCATGTGACCTGAAATGCAGGTACCCGTTGTCCCATTATATCCAGGAACCCCATAAGCCTAAGCCCTACCCCCAATCCAGTTACCACTAATGCACCAGATACCACATAATCCAGGTACTGCAGTGTGCCGTTATATCGAGATAACCATACTTTATCATATTCAAGTAAATTAAACGCGGGTGCCGAAGATAGCGGGCAGTAATAGTCATGTCACAATAGGCAGAGGTGAGTAATATCAAAGCGTTGTAAATGTTTATAAATATCAAGAGTATGTTCTTATATAATTCAGGTACCTAAAGTGCCCTTGATATAATGTAAGTGACATGGTGCCCTTAATTCACCATGAGCCTAGGCCCAATGTTCTCTTAAATAATACAGATACCCATGTTCCTAATCCAAGTACTCCGCGTGTTCTTAATACACCGGTTGCCCCATAGGCCTTGGCCCTACCCCTCACAGATGGCCTTAATAACCCAGGTACCGCATGTGCCGGCGTTATATCCATACCAATGTGCCCGTATTATATCCAGTTTATAATGGAAAGCGCAGGTATAGGTGCCGAAGCTATAGCGGGTGGTTATTCACATCAAAACGTAAGATGAGGGTATGTATCCTAGGTGCCCTTAATACTGACATTGGTACCACAGTGCCCTTAATAATCCAGATATACCATGTGCTTTTAAGAAATCCATGTACGCCATGCATGTATAACACATGGTGCCCTTGATTATTCAGGTACCACCCCACGTATATACTTTAATAATCAAGATTGTGTATTAGCGATCCAGTTTAGGACCCCCTGGACTATGTGGTTTATCTTGAATCGAATATTAAGGGCACCCATGATGACTGTGTATGCGGCTATTAGGGCCTACGTGGATTAATAAGAATACTTCAGAGTATCTGGATTGCCTTAATATAATTATAGAACAAATGAATGGGTACCCCATGTGACCTTTAACCCAGCAGCTAGACTACATTGGCGGCACTAACGGTTGTGGTGGGGGTGGGGGCGGGGGTGCCCAGTCGTGACCCCCAGTCCCCCTGTCAGCTCATGTCCCTAACCATTTTGTACCCCAAATAATAAAAAAGTTAAATTGTAATGTCAAAACTGAAAGTTACTTAAAATTAGCTTTAAAAGGTCTCCCCCGATTCTTTTATTGCCCTGCCACCCCGTTTTCCTCCTTCAAAATGTTGATGCTGGTGCCGCCACTGCCCATGTGCACATACTGTATCCAGGTAATTCAGTAGACCTACGTGCTGAGCGTTATAGTGGGTTCTATAGTTTTATAGTTGGTCGTTTAGTTTTATGGTCGGCGGAGACTATTATCAAGATCACTTGTACCATTCCATGCTTGTACTTGAGTACTATGTTTGTGTGCCATCCGGCCTATTTACATTAAATACATTATTCCTCCAATAGGCCTAAACGTATGTAGTCCCATTGTCATGTTGGTTGTGTTTTAAATAAGGCCTCCCGAGATACTACCTAATACACCCTTAAAATCCAGTTATCACAGGTGGCCCACCTGCGCATAGTATATCCAGGTAATTTGAGACTGTCTCCATTTCATAGTGACCCCGTAATCCAGATACCACGGGTGCCCTTGTGACCCCGTAATCCAGTTACCACGGGTGCCCTTAATAATCCAGACACCCTATAATAATCATGATAATATACCACACGTTCCGTTTATCTAGATGCCCCATGTGCCCTTATATCCAGATTATCAAGTAAGAAGTGCGGGAGGAGGAGGTGGCTTTAGATGGGGTAATACCGCACGTTCCGTTTATCCAGATACCCCATGTGCCCTTATATCCAGATTATCAAGTAAGGGAAGTGCGGGAGGAGGAGGTGGCTTTAGATGGGGCAATACCGCACGTTCCGTTTATCCAGATACCCCATGTGGCCTTAGTAAGGCCGCCTTATTATATCCATAGGGAAGTGCGGAGGAAGGGAGCTTAGACCATATAATAGGTATGATGGGACAATTCCGTAATTAACGTGCTATAAGCCGCACGGCGTATAAGCCGCAACACCTCAAATTAAGATTCAGACCTCATCGTAGTATACAGTAAGCCGCACCGCTGTATAAGTCGCACAAAGAAAATGAAAGGGGTGTGGGGGTTGGGGTTGTTAAACGCGATCGCGCAGCAACAACATAGGAACGGTTGGTATGGTACCGCCAGTTTCTTTATCGTTAGCAAATTCCGCGTTCATCTATGTTACTAATGTGAAAGTGTCACTTTAAGATCTGTGTAAGAGTTTTTGTTTACATTTAGAAAATGTCGTAACATATTTTTATTTGTCGGACGTATAGTCCCGTATAAATGCTTGTTACTCATGCGATCTTTAAGAATTACAAACGGCCGCATATACAGAAATGTAGCTATATCCCTGATGAAAATATTTTGGGTGAAGACCATAATGTCATCACTCACTCCGAAAACCACAATTTGTGTCCGATCAGTAGCTACCCGAGTAAAAGAAATTCAACCTTTCGGATTATCATCTGTGATCCTTTCTGCGCATGTCTGAAAACGGGAAAATACTGGCATTGAACTATCTAATTAGCTCGTGTATTAGAGGCGCAATTACCACGCTTTTTCAGTTGAAGAGGGACGCGAGTGTACAATTATTATTGAACTATCTAATCAGGCCATGTTCCGAAAATTAGTATAGATAATAATACCTTTAGTGCGCATGATCATCGCGTTAGCGTGCGCCCTACACAAAGGCGCCGGTGTATGCGTTGTGCGTATAACGCAGTGTTGCGCGCGTGCTAAAAACGCGATTATTTCGAAGCAAGAAGTTGGTAAACAGCTCGCTGGACTTGCCGATTTTATAAAGGGGGACATTTGTTGTTGTTTGATTAAGATAAATCTAACAAACTGCGTTATTTTATTTTAAAAAATCGAAATAACCAAGAGAATAGAATATAGTTCTTAGCTGTTTTACTATATACGATGGTCTTATAATGTATAGGCTGTACCATATTTGTGTCGTCGTGTAAATATTGGAGGAATCACGATACAGATTATCTGAGCAATTACTTGAGCTTGGTCTTGTAATACTAGTTGACCTTTTGCTTTTGCTTGAGCTTTTGCTCGACAAGTATTTAGCAGTGTTTATTTATTCGGTTCATTCACGATGGAATCCTTCATTGAGCTGTTTTCAACCTTATTATTATCATATCAGATCCTAGATGTTAACATTGATCTGGCGGCGGCGCATCGCATGTGACTCGCGAGAATCGAGTATTACCCTTGCTTCGTAATAAGGTCTACAGAAAAGTATGATGTCACAGCTCCGCCGCGCCGTTAAGAACACATTTAAACAATATAATGCTAATAACACCCCCTTTCTCCCCATAATAAGATACAACTCGGAGAACTAGACAATTGCCTAATACATAGAATTATTACTCTTGTCATTTAAATGTCTTGTTTGAAATCAAGAACAAAATGACAACACTTTTGAAAGAAATATTTATATGTGTTAACGACTAATGCGATCCCACATATTACACCTAACGTTAACTTATTCATGTAATAGTGAATATTGAATTTCATTTAATAGTATTTCAATGATCTCCACTATATTTATTCAACGTTAAATCAGTGTTAGACTTAATCACAAATAACTATTTTTGTTCATAAATTTGATTACATTTTCGCCAGACTGAGAATACAGAACAGAGCATATCTTTCATAGTTTTGAAATCATTCATCTGAAAATAGAATTCATCTTCTTGACCACATTGAAGTTTCTTACTTTTACTGACGTGTTAAAAATATTGTCATACTACTGTCTGTCTCGTTTTGTCTTTCTCTCTTAACAGTAAAGTGTATATGCACGTAGATAGTCAATGGTTTAGTACTTTCGGCATTGATTGAAAGTCGCAATATCGTGTCTTTCTCTCTTAAAGTGAATCGGTCATGGTGAGGATTCTAACGAAAATTGAACAGCGCGCGGCGACTATTTGAATCTAAACAAGTTGACATTGGCGCAGTCTGTAATTGTTCTACGTATGTTTATATACATGCAAGCGGTATTGTGTGCGGCTCTACAACAATCTCCTAACCCAATGTGAACGGCGCGCTCAATCAACCATCCTTCATTTGATTGAACGCATTTTCTATCGTGTGATATAAGTGATGTATTAGTTATTAGCTACGGTTTAGCTGGACCAACAATCACCGTCAGCGGTTCTTTTCCTTACCACGACCGCTTTCCTTTAACAGTACTGCGCCAACGCTATTTAAAGTTATATCTAAAGTGTATAATGCACGTAATAGAGACTGACATAGTGAATGGTTTAGTACTTTCGGCATTGACTGAAAGTTGCACTATAATGTTAAAGACATTACCAGGCTTAAAATATTACCAAGTGTCTATACAATTAATTTTGTTTCATGTAATGAGGATAACTAAATTCTGTATGGTTTGTGTTATACAAAGTTGAGCATAATATACTGATATTTTCTTGATTTAAGTATAGATTGTTTAAAAGCTCGAACAGGGGGAGTCTGAATTGGATTTTGTTTTCAAACTTTTGAACCCATTTGGTGTGTACTTTTGAGCAATATTTTATTGAAAAGCAATCACTTTATTTTCGATCAATATTGGCTTTTTATATAGGCCTATGCCAGAAAGAAGTTATACTATATAGTTACCTCCAAAATATCAGATTTCTCGTCAACGTACGTACGCGTATGTATCCGACCAACTTCCAATAAACTTCAATTGTTCTTATGTCCCTCGCATGCTTCCCCTCCCGCCTTGCTGTACCCCCTCCCCTCTATTTTTCTTTTGCCGTTTCATTTGTCCGCTCTTCTTCCTCAAATTAAAGATGTGTGTGCCCTTAATGTTTTCGATACGTTGCTCGAACAGGGGGAGTCTGAATTGGATTTTGTTTTCAAACTTTTGAACCCATTCGGTGTGTACTTTTGAGCAATATTTTATTGAAAAGCAATCACTTTATTTTCGATCAATATTGGCTTTTTATATAGGCCTATGCCTGAAAGAAGGTATACTATATAGTTACCTCCAAAATATCAGATTTCTCGTCAACGTACGTACGCGTATGTATCCGACCAACTTCCAATAAACTTCAATTGTTCTTATGTCCCTCGCATGCTTCCCCTCCCGCCTTGCTGTACCCCCTCCCCTCTATTTTTCTTTTAGCCGTTTCATTTGTCCGCTCTTCTTCCTCAAATTAAAGATGTGTGTGCCCTTAATGTTTTCGATACGTTGCATGGATCATTCTCAGAATATATCCCGGCGCACGCGCTGTCGGCTAATAGAAAAAAAGAACCGTCAACGGTATCAAAGTATTTCGCACGCAATACAGTATTAATTTACGTCCAAATATAAAACCTCCGGAAGTTGTTGCATATAGCATTGTGATGATGATTGCAGATATTGTTTTTCTCTCGGTGAACGTTCGGGAATCCGGAGCAATTGTCCTCTCAACACATCTTCAATCACCTCGTTAAGGGCAGACATGGAAGCCTGGATGTGGATGCGTACTATATTGGAATTGTCTCTAATTATTGTTGGAACGCCGGGCAACGTTCTCATCATTGCTGTATTTGCCTGGAAAAGAGACAAGATCAGTGCGCATATCTTCATCCTTGGTCTCGCTATTGTCGATCTAACGCAATGTCTTACCAGACCATTCACTTTAGTGATATTTTTACCACATAACGCCAACTTGGTACACAATAATTTGGCAATTTGCAAACTACAATATTTTCTTCCGTTTCTATCGATATTCGTATCCGTGCTGTTAACGAGCGCTATCGCGATCGATCGATATTTTGCAATCTGCAAACCACACGCTCATATTATGACTATTCGCAGGGCAAAAATGACAGTATTTACTTGCTTTGTATTGTCAGTAATTTTTGCTTTACCGGCGCCAATAGCATTTGGTCTGGAGAACTATCCTTTCGTGGGAAATCGTTGCGTCGTCACATCACCATATTGGATTCTGACGCTTCTGTTTTGCTGTTTCTATTTTGTCGGTATAGTAGGAGTTTTGGTTATAATTCTGTTGTACGCACGCATATACTGGGTACTTCGTAAGCGCAAACGTGTTGGGATATCACCAGCTATGCCTGGCGGCGAGGGATCAACCCATAATGCAACTACTGATTCGACAGTCAGAAGCGTAGACTCGTTACCAGCGATAGAGGGTATAAACAGTGTATCCTATCCAACAAACATGGCGGTTTCCTCATCTGCAGCCTTCAGGGAGAATCGGAATCACAGAAGACCTATTCCAGCGCCCAAAGTGAAGTCAAAGACGACAACGATGTTAGTGGTAACAACCATTGTGTTCATCTTAACTTGGATCCCCGTAATTGCAACTTTTAATTTGAGGCGTGCAGAACTTTTGCCATTGAAGAATACAAGTATATTTGCGTATACTCTGGTGAGATTTAGCAAAGTGCTCATGTTGGTAAACCACATGGTTAACCCATTTATATACGGCGTAGTGAGTAAACGGTTTCGAGAAGATACCATCAAAGTTATGCGTAAAATACAACGGCAGATGTGTGCAAACTTTACTTAACACTTCATGGTATCGATCGCAGAGCTGAATCTCTCCTACTGTCAAAAATATATTACCTTTATTAACAACGGCCCCCATCGCTGCGTACAACATTGTTATTATATGTAAATTCATATATATATATATCTATACAGTGCACAATTATTCAAGTTAACCATTAATATAATGGTTTTCTGTAACTGTCTACGACAATAATTAATCATTAATGGTAAAATCACTACAATAATTGCAGGATCGTTTTGATAGCCATTATCGTAGATCATTGTATGCCGTTATGTTTGTATGGCTGGACAGTTAAATGCACCGTCATCATATCAATATTATTCTTGTACAACATAGCATTCGAATGGAGGTAGTCACCTTACACGGTGATCTTGAGCGACGATGGGAGGCTATCTTTTGTTCACAACAAAACCACCAAGAAAGTGAGTTAGTTACAACCACTATAAAGTAGATAAGTGCCTGCAACATCATTGTGAACCATATTGTGACGTTTACATACCAACTCGTGAAACTCAGGCATTTTGTGACATTTAGCAAATGACTCATGTTGGAACAACAGTCGGTAAACGTTCATTAACGGTTTAGTTCGTACATGGTCATGAAATACACCAACAGATATTTGCGAACTTTTTTGTTGTTGATTGACAGATCGCAGAACTGAATATCACTTTCCCACCCATCGACGAGTACACCGTCCTTGCATCTGGCGCTCATTCATCCCACTTGGCTATTCATTTACCATTATACAAAACAGATTATTTTAATGAATTTTTCATGGTGATTGCAAATATGGTGATGGAATTCAATAATTGTGACATTTTGAAACATTTTGTGACATTATTGAACTCTCGTCTGCAGACGACTGCCGCATGGCAAGTATTAAAACAAATAAACACTCTCACAGAAAACACACGCCCTTTTTGGGGTCATATTTGCCTTATTGGTATCGAAGACATCTGGGATTTGTACATTTACGAATATTCACATACAGCAGGGAAAAAGCACAATGTTTGAGAATAGAACTACACACGAATATAAGGTGTTTTTTTCCAATAATGAAAATGCCATATATCAGCAATAGCTGATAAAGCCACTAAAGCTCCCCACCTGTCCACCAAAGCTTCTCAATACACAAACTGAATCCTTGCTTTATTGAACTGAATGTATATACATAAGGGAGCTAAAGCAGATTATCAAATACATTGTAAATCGTGAGCATATATACATATTGCATTTCCAACTATATCAGTATGTACCATTATATCAATGGGTGAACTAATGATTATCAATTTTCATTTCATTTTCTTTCAATTATGGCTAGAAATATGAATTTAACACATCACTGATAACAAAAAGTGAGTCAATATCGTAAAGCTGATTTCATTGTTATATAATGTTATAGAATACAGTGACACACACATGTATAGGTATTCTCTGACAGGACATGTGCAACATTGACCACGTCTACAATGGCTTTCATATAATTTTAAACACTCAGACCGAGTTAAAGTATTTTCATCGAGGATAGGTAGAACTCAGTTTAAATAAGGACGTTGTGACATATCACAGTGCCCTCTAGAATCTCTTGCAATAAGGGGGGGGGGGGGGGGGGGGGGCAACAGTTTTATTAACTGATTGTATTGAATTGAAGTGTGCCTCTTCTGGCAGTTCATTTGATGGATACATGTAATTACACTGTTCCCAGCGGGAAAAATGACGTTGAATAAACGTCTTATCAACGTTGATTATTAACGTTGAAATATCTTTGAATTAACATTGTATTGGGAAGTTTGGACCGACCATAGATTTCAATGTTGATTCAACGTCATATTTCAACGTTAATGATTAAATTATGGTCGCGTAGTTGAAAAGCGCATTGACAGTGGTGGAGTATTTTTGTCTTGTTTTGTTGTGTTTTGTTTTTTTCTTTGAAGATATTATACATTATGAAAAAGAGAGGCCTCCGGTAATATAACAAAACGCTAACATTAAACAGCTTCCAAGGTTTCTTTGTACCTCTTGATCCCCACAAAACTGGAGGAGATGCCCGGGCAATCACCAGTGAGACGTCCAAGGTGAGTAATAACAAGAAGAGTCTCAACACTGAAAATATTATTTCGTCATTTGTTGAAGAAATTGTGTCAAACGGATAAATAAAGATTGTAATGCAGGAAACTTGTCATGTTACGATTCTGTTACTGTGGCCTACGAATCAAACAAGATATGATACGAATCATTGGAATTGCGATACAAATTAAAAACAATGGAAAACTAATTCGATTGATTTGACAACCCTACCATTGCTTACTTGACAAATAAACATCGTCAGATAGACAAAAAGTGCCGAGGTATTGCTTGCATTACAAATTGCATGACAACTTAATTTGAGCAGTACGAAATAAAATGCAATAAACGATACAAGTTTGTAATACAACCACGGTTTACGGGGTTTCCTGCGATGTCTTGCAGAATTCGCGTTTCTTTCCTCGCGTCCGCCATTGTAATTGTGAGCCGGTGGCCAGCAGGCAGAAGTCACATTATTTACATCGTATTTTAAGGTATTGTAACTGATAATTGTAAGTTTTCTTGTGTAAAACATAGTGCATGAAAGATTAATCATTCAGGGCGCCTGGCCGAGATGATGTATGTTGTGGTGTGCTGTTTACCTTGTCTGCTGAGATACCGTAGTCTGCAATGTATACGCTACCCGGGATGCTTGAAGTTGTAGTTACGGTATGTCCTGGCAGACTATCTCAGCAGACTAGGTGTGGCCAGCAGGCAGAAGTCACATTATTTACATCGTATTTTAAGGTATTGTAACTGATAATTGTAATTTTTCTTGTGTAAAACATAGTGCATGAAAGATTAATCATTCAGGGCGCCCGGCCGAGATGATGTATGTTGTGGTGTGCTGTTTACCTTGTCTGCTGAGATACCGTAGTCTGCAATGTATACGCTACCCGGGATGCTTGAAGTTGTAGTAACAGTATGTCCTGGCAGACTCAGCAGACTAGGTGTGGCCAGCACACATACAGCCATGTAACATAAAACCTCGGCCGGGCGCCCTGAATTATTTTATCTTGTCTCTATTTTAAATAAAAGTTACAATAATCAGTTACAATTACCTTGAAATACGATGTAAATAATGTGACAAATTAATGTTTGTCACATGACAAATTACACTGCTAGCATGACAAATACATTTTGTTGCAATACAAATTAATTTGGTTGCAATACAAATTATATTTTTAATTTGTCAAATAAGATACCTTTTCATGACAAATTATAATTTGTCATTTCATGCTGCATGACAAATTATTTAGTTGGAAAGACAAATATTTAATTTATCATATAAGACAGTCTGCATGACAAATTTGTTTTTGTCAAATGACTAAATAATGTTTTCAGTGAACAAGACAAACAGCGCTCAGAAGAGGTGAATTTCAATAACGATGGAAAGTGTCGAGGTTATAGTTTCAACCACATCTTATATTAATGGTTGAAATGGATGCATTAACAGTGGTGGTGTTTTTTTTCTTTTTTTTCTTTCTTTGAAGATATTATATATTATGTAAAAGAGAGGCCTCCGGTAATATAACAAAACGCTAAAATTAAACAGCCTCCAAGGTATCGTCCCCTTGACCACAAAACTGGAGGAGAGGCCCGGGCAATAACCAGTGTGACGATGGAAATGTAATATAAATAGAGTTGTACAGGTTGTGTCAAAACCTGAAAAATGCTGAAGTGTCAAGGTTATAGTTTCAACTAAAGGTTGGTTGATATGGATGCTTCAAATTGATTTAACTTGGAGTTCATATCAGTATTATTAATTGAATACTCTCAAACATTCATAAATCAGATTATTTGATATTCCAGAATTACCTAATGTTTATGATGAACCAATACCAAAGAAATTAAAGGTGTATTTTCTGATCAATTTTGTTTGGCCTTTGATTTTTTTTTCACATCAAGATATTTTGATATCAGAAGAATCCCCATATTTTTCTCATTATGTCTGTAAAATCTTAGGGACCAGAAATGTTCCATTTAGAAATTACAGGCTAAAATGTGGTGAATTACTGCCAGTTTGTGTACTACTCAATGGGCAAATTTCTTGTGACTGTGTGCTTCTAAAATAAGAACCATTGGAGTTATGCAACTCAAACTTTGGAATGCGACAATTTTAAGGATGACCTTTCATGTAAAATAGAAAAAATCAAGTTGAAAATCGGGCCAGCAATCAGAACATCTACCTTTAACACTAAAGGTTCCTGACCAGGTGTTTTAATGTTAGCTAATTTAAAATCAGTAATTAATATAAAAACCCCTGAGATATACATTAAACGATCAAATTTCCTCCCCACAATATGATGCCTCATTCTTAAAACTCGAGAAATAATTCAATTCTGGAAGTGGTAGGCTACATTGAAACTGAAATAACTTAACAGCACACCCCCACACAAATCACTTTATTATGAGCCAAAAAATTACTCACTCCACAACTCACTACAACATACAGTACGACTAAATCACTCCACAACTCACCATAAAACCCCACAACTTGCCGCCCTAAAACCCCCATCCACAACTCGCTACTTTAATAGGCAAACCCAAACGAGAGATAACGATTAAACCAGAGATATCTCCGTGGTGAAACTGTTTAGTGTACAAATACAAAATAATCCCGATTAGAATGGAATATACTGAGAACTATTGTCCTATATTTGACCCGATGGGAAAGGGTAGGCCTACAAATAAATATACACACACCAGAGAGATGTTATTAGTAATAATATCTCTCTGGATGATAAACGGTGGTGCTCGCTTAGTTATACCACATACTATGGCACGCAACCCGTCAATACCGCGATCGCGTGTGTCATCACGATTAAACCACACACACCCTGGCTCCTATCACTGAGGCTATCAAGGGGGCACAGCACTAAATAAACTGCCCATTGGATTACATGTAAAGTAGGGCTAAAAGAGTCGCTATTTTGGGCCCTTAGTAACTCTTTTTGGAATGTCTCGAATGCTTTATTCTAACAAACAAATATTAAAATGTCATAAAATCGTCAAGAACAGATACCCTTTCCAATTAGATTTTACGATATGATCATTTAAACAGCACCACCCCTTATTTTCAGCCCGGACGCTCGCCTTCTAACCGCCTCCGATTACGTGTGTTCATCCACGTGATAAATTTTCGATACAATCGAAAATCAATATTTTGCAATATCCTGATCAAAGTACAAGAGATTATCTTTCATTTTAATTATGAAATGCTACCCTCACGCCAAACTGATTCCCAAAGGACCCCATTAATCACAAAATGGTTTTTTGTTTTTACCATTACACAAAACGAGGAGTGATTTAGTTCAACGATAGGCGTTATGAAAATCACAGAGATTTAGGAATACCACAAGATATCCCTCCGCCCAGTCGATACGTCATCACTATTTATTCAACCATTAGAATTAGATCATGTACTTAGTGGCCGGGAAATACGTGTTCGGACCACTTTTCTCAGCTTTAGTGCTCATAATCGCTTGTTATACATGTAGATAGCAGGCTGGAAATTGTTCATAATCTCATATTATAGTTTGCCAATAGATTATTTTAACCCCAATATGTGCTACTGTTAGGTGAGATATATGCATACGAATGCTTTATATCGGCTGCTCTAACACCAAGGGAATATCATAGTAAATGTTATGTTGTGAGATTTAATTTCCGGTGTATATTGCTTGCACTGTAACGACAAAGGTTAGAAGTCTGATTGGATTATTTTACATGAAAATTTAACAAATTGCGATAAAATGTGCACCAGGTTATCTGTACTATAACTAACCACTTTAAGGGGGCACAGCACTAAATAAACCGCCCATTGGATTACATGTAAATTAGGGCTAAAAGAGTCGCTATTTTGGGCCCTTAGTAACCATTTTTGGAATGTCTCGAATGCTTTATTCTAATAAACAAACATTCAAATTACATAAAATAAAAGAAGTGTTACACCTTCCAATTAGATTTAACGATACGATCATTTAAACAGCGCCACCCCTATTTTCAGCCCGGACGCTCGCCTTCTAACCGCCTTCGATCACGTGTGTTCATCCACGTGATAAATTGTCAATACAATCGAAAATCAATATTTTGCAATATCCTGATCAAAGTACAAGAGATTATCTTTAATTTTAATTATGAAATGCTACCCTCACGCCAAACTGATCCCCAAAGGACCCCATTAATCACAACATCGTTTTTTGTTTTTGCCGGAACTTACTACCATTACACAAAACGAGGAGTGATTTAGTGCTGTGCGCCCTTATACATTTATGATTTCTCAACATAACCCGTCAATACATAATAATACAGCTACAAATCACAATCGCGGTTACTTTCTAAGAGCGCCGCGGTTTGGTAGCGACATCATCGGTACATGTAGTGACACCTTCGGTGGGTTGAATTGTAGTATCACAGTGCGTTATAACACGAGGGCGGGCTTCACTCAAACACGTAGTACAAGTACGTTAGTGGTTGAATACTTCCATGCGGGTTACCACAGCGCGCTGAAAACCCCTTTACTTAACTTAACCGTGTGGGCATTTTTGTAACATCTGCGCTAGAGATATCGAAATAATGTATTTAACCAGGCACCAACTCTAAGTGCCCATTTAAAATCCCGAACAAGGTACGGGTTCATACCAACAAACTCCCAACTCATTCACAACTCATCATTTTTCATTAACAGTTTAGTTAGGGGGGGGGGGGGGGGGGGGGGGGGGGGGGGGGGGGGGGGGGGGCGTACCGCGCCATTTTGTCCCGAAGCAATGGTTATGACGTCATATTTTTGTCGATTTCTGAACTCTTGTATTGGATTTACGTGCAAAAAATATGCCCTTGGCATCATACTTTCCCAGGTGTGCAGTTCATTTTAAATTTCAGATGTTCTAAAATGGATGGTTTTCTAAACAATTCGAGAAAGAAAATCGAACTGCACACCTCAGAATTGCAAAAAAAGCGTAAAACAAGTCAACTTTTTTGTGCCTTTGAACAGAGTGGCGGCCGGGATTGTAGAATTTAAATTATTTGCAATATATATTTCCAATTAGCACGGTTAGTGTAGTGGATAGAAAGTCGACATGAGGAGCGAAAGGTTGTGGGTTCGAGCCCCATTAGGAGAGCCCCATTAGGAGCACTTTTGTTTTATATGCTGGATTTGCTTATCATCATCTGTATGCTTGCCCACGCGGACATCACACTGCTGGCGTTCACCGTATCAGTTACGCCATTTTTTTCTCTCGAAAATGTCAAAAAAAATTACCGTTCTTTTAAAAATAAGGATTATAATCAAATTACAAACACATTTTGTGCGAGAGCAACACACACATTTGGCAAAAATGGCACAATAAAAATCCGTTCGTTATAAATAAATGGACATGGTTAAATAATAAAACTATCACAATTACAGTTGCGTGGGTAGGTTGGCCATGTCGTTGGCAATCGGAAATCACGGGTTCGAATATTCAATTTATTTTTCTATTTTTTAAACTTGATGGTAGATTAATGTAACATCATTGTTATGTCAATTTTTATCAATTATAAATGCCGCCCATGCGTTTATAGTTTTCTTTTTATTTATTTATCTATCATAAATGTATCCTTGATTTATTTAACTTTGTATCTAAACAATTAAAATGCGTAAACAATTATATTATTGCTCGATAAATAGAGTGATTTAACTTGAGTTCAGTTTGATAATATGATAGCAAAACTTGTTGTAAAACCATTTTACCAGTGTGTCCAACAATTTCTCCTTTGCACACTTTGGTATTACATTCAGAGATGTCACTTTTAGCTTGTTATCTTGTTATAGCTAGGCTCAATTATAAGCAAGTTTGCGACCGGGTTTGCGACCTCTATGATTTTAGGCTGGTAACACAATCCCACAGTGCATTTCGTTAAAACAGTGTAAATTATTTTTCCACGATACGTATCACGTGATAACCACGATCGATTTCGCAAAATATTGCAAAATGGCGCGGTACCCCAGCCCGCCCCGCGATAATTTTTTTCGTACATCATTTTAACCAAATTAATTTATTCCGTTTTAATACGAAATAAAGCGAAATTCACTGAATAAAACGATTTTTTTACATTTTTTAACAAATGAACTGATTTTGGTTAAAATGATGTACGAAAAAAATAATCGCGCCCCCCCCCTACAGTTTAGTCTAGTAATGTCACAATCCACTATCTTTTTTATACAAGAGAAGATTTCGGTAGTATCCCTATACAGCGTAAACCAACTCTGTATCACACCAGAGCACACGCGTATCAAATATCTTTATACAGGTTCCCGTACCAAAGTGCTATTTTTGAGCCTGTGTAAGAGGTGAAAACGGGGGTGAAAAGGGTGAGTCGATAGTGATTTCCAGGGGATCCCTTGAATAATATACATGTTCCCTACCTTCTCCTGCTCTTTTTTTACAATCGATTCACTAACTACAACGAAAATGATGAATGAAGAGATGGGCAAATATGCTGAAAATTGAGACCAGCAAACTTTTTTCGATGACGTCAGTTACGTCAGATTGTGACACCGATGAATCGATTTAGTCAAAATAGGTAATATATATAGACCGCCGTTTCATCGGCGAAAACCCCTTCAGAAAAGAAATTAGGTGGCGCACCTAACGCAAGTACACCAAATTTCAGAATTCATTAGGTACCATTAATCCTAACCTTATTCCGCATTTCCCCTAAATTAAAAGTTAAAGTTCGCGTTCAAATTACGATGTTCAAATTACGATAACGATCAAAATTCGGCAGCTTTGCAAATGTTTACATGGTGATAATTTGCGAGCGATTTGATTATCTTGAAACAATCCAATCCCTAAAATCCATATGAAATCAATAAAATCGGGTTTATTTGTGAACCAAACCTATTTTCTTGCATGCAACAGTGCTATTTTAATATAAAACGATGATCAGGTCGTATCTAAAATAATAAATAGGATTTCTGAACCAAAGTGTTAGGTGTTATTTTTTCATTTTGCAAACACCACATGTCCGATGTAAAATACACTTTATACTATACTAAAATACTACCAAATAATGTTGTACACGTCTATTAGCCTGTTACTGTAAACTATTTTGTTCAACCACACTTTTGACTCATAATTATGTAAAACATAGCAAAATTGATCTATAAACTTGAAAAAAATAGTGTTTCGAAACAACCAAAACTCTTCGAAACTCTTGCGTGACACATCTTTGAAAAGTCCAACTTCATTCCACTCGGTACAACTGCAGAATACTACGTCATGAATCCAGGCACGTAAACCAGCCATGGGCAAATTTTGTTGAAGTTGGATCTTTTTACCAGGGGAGAGAATTGGGGGGGGGGGGGGGGGGGGTGGTTGGCCAAAGTGGACCTTTTTGAACAGAAATATGGACCTTCAGTCAACTAAAGCCTTTTTTTACGTTCATAAAAATCAGTGTTCGGATCTTCTTGGGGAATTTGAATACTTCGTAGCCAAAGGGGGACAAGGGCGATCGCCCTCAATATCAGAGACGTGTCAGTTAAGATTTGCCACTGTCGGTTGAGATTGGCACCAATTGAACAAATCCTGTTTTGCGGTTTTTGAGCACTCAAATATCGTGAGCTCAGAGAACAATCGGCAAAAAAGAGATTTTGGTAAAATTATGCTGAAAGAACCATCTTTTTCAACACATTTAGTGAGTGAAGTCAGGGACTGATTGTGTATTTTTTAAATATTTTGTTTCTCAAATAGGTATGGACAGATGGAGCGGTCAGCTCCATTTTCATACAAACTCAGTTTTGCTGAACAGCCCTCAATATGTTGATGTCTATACATTTGGGTTTTTTCTGGGGACATCTTTGACATTGAATCTTGGTTGTAACCATTGGGCACTAAATGCTTTCTTTAGAAATAGTATAAAGCTCCAAGGGATGCATCAATTACAGTGGAATTGTGGAATATTGCATTACCAATATAGCAACTTATTTACCATGTAATTGATGTATGCTGTATCATAGATGATTTTATTTCATATGTATTTCTCGAAGTGCTCCGAGGAACTAAAGGTGTTCCTCCGCTGAGTTCCAAACAGTAAGTGAAAATAATATTATAACATGCAAGTGACATGATTGTCGGCTTGATGGGCACCTGTCAGATTATTCAATTTGCAGGTGCATAGATGAGTAAAGATTATCTGGTAAGAGCTTAAGTGCCGCCAACTATTGTTAAAGCAATATAAAACCCATCACCAATAATTTCCACAAAGAAGACTAAACCACCCTCAACTTGACAATAAAACCTCTAATTATGAACTCTAAAGAATCTAATGAATAACCAATTTCAATGTCTGGAAACCAGGTGTAACCACTTAACTTAAACTAAATAAAATAAAGCCCCCTATACTCCATCACAATATGGAAGAACTCCGAGCCCTTAACATATTCAAAAGTAAAAATTGTTGGGATCTCGTTGGCGCACGGAGATAATCCAGGTCAAAGGTCAAGTTTTGAGCCATTTTCGCACCTTCGTAAATCCGTGCGCCATCTATAAAACACCTTGGAAATGACATATATTTGCAAAGATGGTTTACCTTGAATAAAAAATGAAGAAACTGGTTTAGGATCTCAGAGATTTTGTTTTTAATGATTTTTTACAAATTTGCTTAAGAGCAACTTGCACTGCATGCGAGTCAGTAATAGCCCTTTGTGCATTGTCCAATTTCTTGTAAATCAGTGCGCCAACAAGATCCCATCAACTTTTTGATTTATTTGCTTAATTTGGCCACCATTCAATAGATACCACTAGAAAAAACTTTGGGATTTTGATGGCAGTTAATTCTACATGATCGCAAAGTTGAGGTGTCATCAGCTTTATTCTCGAGCCTTTTTGGGCCATTTATCAGATTATCAGAATATCCGATTCCTTTGGTGAATTTTGACATGTCATATAGGACATTGTTTTTCATGCATTTTAAACCATTCTCAACCCATCAACATTAATCTGTTGCATGATGTTTCATGAATTGCATATTATGTCTTCAGAATTCAACAACCCTGTCGAATTCGGAAGACATGACTTACATATTTTAAAATCGACATTACAGACTAACATAGATGTGTTCAGAATAGTCCAAAATGCATATACCTATATGACATGTCAAAATTCACCAACGTAATCTGATATCCTGTTAATGGGATCTAGTTGGCGCACTGATTTATAAGAGCTTGAACAATGTATGTAGGGTTATTACTGACTCGCATGCACTGTAAGTTGACCTTAAGCACATTTTTAAAAATCGTTTTAAAAAAAAATCTTAAAGATCCCAAGCTGGAATCTTCATTTTTGATTTAAGGTAAACCATCTTTGCAACTGGAGATCATTTCCAAGGTGTTTTAAAGATGGCGCACAGATGTACGGAGGTGCAAAAATGGCTCAAAATAGTAACATTTGACCTTTGACCTTGATTATCTCCATGCGCCAACGAGATCCCAACAATGTTTCCTTTTGAATTTGTTAAAGGCTCCGAGTTCTTTCATATGCACTTGTTTATTGAATGGGATCATGTTGGCGCATCGAATTATAAGATCTTGAAACTGCATAAGAGCGCTGTTCGTCAAGGGTTCAAGGTCAGCGTAATATGACACACCAACGAGATCCCAACGATTTTGTTTCACTTTTGTTATGTACCTAACTGGAGGTTTCAAAATATGTTTTCCATTCGTTGGGATGTACGTAGCGCGCATAGATATACTTATGGGGAACGTAGTAATCGCTTTACTGGGTTTTTTCCCTGAAATTTCAGTGATTTTTAACGACCGAACCAAAAATGTTAGGAATTTTAAAATTTGGCTATGGTATAATGGTATGGTAATGTATCAGTGATTTTTTTATAAAGTTGATCTGAGGACCCATGAATCACAACACCCCACAAAATGGTACACTCTTACAGGCAGAGACTGTTAACGTCATTGACATAAAGAGAACTTAAACATTAACGACATCGGGAACTAAGTCTACCAGAATATAGTAATATTGTTTCTTCAGTAAACTGGTAAAATAACTATCGCAGTGGGCATCCATAGCAAATAAAATGGCTACTGTAACTGTTGTAATAGGCATCATAATAATTGAAATATTGTGGACAAATCAACCCATGCATATGCCAAAGTTAAATTTTGAATTGGTCGGTTCGGTCCGTGCAGACACACTCCAAGTCATTAATTAACCATACCTTAGAATTAAACTCGTTATCATCTCGCAAATCCATTGGAAATCTCAGTAAAAAAGTATAGTCCCGCACTAAGCCCGCACGCCGTTGATTTCTGCCACACTGATTCACACGCATGCAGCGGCGCATGGCCGGCAAAACACGAGCGTACACATTTACCTTTACGCGATGCAGGGAGACGCTGTTGTTTTTGAGCTGGCTTCAAAAATGGTTCCATACGCGCGGGCAGTACCGGCCCTTGCACAGGACACGGCGTGACGATCTTTGGACGCACCGCGAATTGAATTGGACCAATTAGGTGGTTTTTCTGCTGTTGTTGATCCTAAATGCGCACGCTAAGTCTAATCCTAAACCAGGTGCACATCCCGCAACGTGTACAAACACTTTGTTGAAAATAGAGTATCAGGTTTAAAATGACAATCGTGATTATATGGCTGAGCGGTATTTACCTTAATTTAACTCAAATTAAAGATTTGTGTGCCCTTAATCGATACGTTGCATGCATCATTCTCAGAATATATCCCGGCGCACGCGCCGCCGGCTAATAGAAAAAAAAGAAATCAAAGAAAAGAAGTATTTCGCACGCAATACAGTATTAATTTCCTCCAAATATAAAACCTCCGGAAGTTGTTGCATATAGCATTGTGATGATGATTGCAGATATTATTTTTCTCTCGGTGAACGTTCGGGCCTCCGGAGCAATTGTCCTCTCAACACATCTTCAATCACCTCGTTAAGGGCAGACATGGAAGCCTGGGTGTGGATGCGTACACTATTGGAATTTTCTCTTATTATTGTTGGAACGCCGGGAAACATTCTCATCATTGCTGTATTTGCCTTGAAAAGAGACAAGATCAGTGCACATATATTCATCCTTGGTCTCGCTATTGTCGATCTAACGCAATGTCTTACCAGACCATTCACTTTAGTGATATTTTTACCACATAACGCCAACTTGAAAAACAATAATTTGGCAATTTGCAAACTACAATATTTTCTCCCGTTTCTATCGATATTCATATCCGTGCTGTTAACGAGCGCTATCGCGATCGATCGATATTTTGCAATCTGCAAACCACACGCTCATATTATGACTATTCGCAGGGCAAAAATGACAGTATTTACTTGCTTTGTATTGTCAGTAATTTTTGCTTTACCGGCGCCAATAGCATTTGGTCTGAAGAACTATCCTTTCGTGGGAAATCGTTGCGTCGTCACATCACCACATTGGATTCTGACGCTTCTGTTTTGCTGTTTCTATTTTGTCGGTATAGTAGGAGTTCTGGTTATAATTCTGTTGTACGCACGCATATACTGGGTACTTCGTAAGCGCAAACGTGTTGGGATATCGCCAGCTATGCCTGACGGCGGGGGATCAACCCAGAATACCACTATAGATTCGACAGTCAGAAGTGGAGACTTGTTACCAGTGAGAGTGGGTATAAACAGTGAATCCCATCCAACAATCACGGCGGTTTCCTCATCTGCAGCCTTCAGGGAGAATCGGAATCACAGAAGACCTATTCCAGCGCCCAAAGTGAAGTCAAAGACGACAACGATGTTAGTGGTAACAACCATTGTGTTCATCTTAACTTGGATCCCCGTAATTGCAACTTTTAATTTGAGGCCTGCAGAACTTTTACTATTGAAGAATACAAATATATTTGCGTATACTCTGGTGAGATTTAGCAAGGTGCTCATGTTGGTAAACCACATGGTTAACCCATTTATATACGGCGTAGTGAGTAAACGGTTTCGAGAAGATACCATCAAAGTTATGCGTAAAATACAACGGCAGATGTGTGCAAACTTTACTTAACATCATATGGTATTGATCGCAGAGCTGGATCTCTCCTACTGCCAAAAATATGTTACCTTTATTAACAACGGCACCCATCACTGCGTACAACATTTTTATTATATGTAAATTCATATATCTATACAGTGCACACTTAATCACGTTGATCATTAATTAATTGAATGGTTTTCTGTTTAACTGTCTACGACAATAATTAATTATTAATGGTAAAATCACTACAATAATTGCAGAATCGTTTTGATAGCCATTATCGTAGATCAATATCATTGTATGCCGTTATGTTTGTATGGCTGGACAGTTAAATGCACCGTCATCATATCAATACTATTCTTGTACAACATAGCATTCGAACGGAAGTAGTCACCTTACACGGTGATCTTGAGCGACAATGGGAGGCTATCTTTGGTGCACAACAAAACCACCAAGAAAGTGAGTTAGTTACAACCACTACGTAGATAAGTGTCTGCAACATCATTGTGAACCATATTGTGACATTTACATACCAACTCGTGAAACTCAGGCATTTTGTGACATTTAGCAAATGACTCATGTTGGAACAACAGTCGTTAAACCCGTCCACTAACGGTTTAGTTCGTACATGGTCATGAAATACACCAACAGATATTTGCGAACTTTTTTGTTGTTGATTGGCAGTTTAAATCGCAGAGCTGAATATCACTTTCCACCCATCGACGAGTACACCGTCCTTGCATCTGTCATGCGCTCATTCATGGATACATTGTATATTTGTATATTCTTGTTAATTATACTAGACTCACTTCTAAACACTTTCCACTTGGCTATTCTTTTACCATTCACAATTATTTTAGTGAATTTCTCATGGTGATTTCAAATATGGTGATGGAATTCAATAATTTTGACATTTTTGAAACATTTTGTGACATTATGGAACTCTCGTCTGCAGACGACTGCCGCATGGCAAGTATTAAAACAAATAAACACTCTCACAAAAAACACACGCCCTTTTTGGGGGTCATATTTGCCTTTTTGGTATCGAAGAAATCTGGGGTTTTGTACATTTACGAATATTCACATACATCAGGGAAAAAGCACAATGTTTGAAAGCAGAACTACACATGAATATAAGGCTTTTTCAATAATGAAAATGCCATATATCAGCAATATTTGATACAGCCACTAAAGCTCCCCACCTGTCCACCAAAGCTCCTCAATACACAAACTGAATCCTTGCTTTATTGAACTGAATGTACATAAAAGGGAGCTACAGCAGATTTCAAAAATACATTATATTTGTTGATTGTAAACTTTCAAAATTGTTCTTACTCGATTAGCGTGACCAACTATCACTTTACATCCGTTGTTATCTAAGAAATGCTATAGGAAGGATGAACTTCATGAACGCCATTCTTCGATTTAATAGTAATTGTAAATCGTGAGCATATATACATATTGCATTTCCAACTATATCAGTATGTATCATTATATCAATGGGTGAACTAATGATTATCAATTTTCATTTCATTTTTTTTCAATTATGGCTAGAAATATGAATTTAACACTTCACTGATAACAAAAAGTGAGTTAATATCGTAAAGCTGATTTCAGTGTTATGTAATGTTATAGAATACAGTGACACACATATGTATAGGTATTCTCTGGCAGGACATGTGCAACATTGACCACGTCTACAACGGCTTTCATATAATTTTAAACACTCAGACCGAGTGAAAGTATTTTCATTGAGGATAGGTAGAACTCAGTTTAATCATCGGTCAGTGTACGTCGGTCAATGAAGAAAGTTCCTTTCACAATCCCCGCTGCTTTATTCTGGTTAGGAAGCTCTCTATCCAGCCGAACAATCAATTGCAATGACTCTCACCCCAAAGCGTGTTCCGTAGGAATAAAACTATCAAGCGAGAACACTTGTCGTAGGAGAAATATACATACGTAGACGTCGGGGAAATCGAATTTAGGCAGAAATTCGTACAGATGACATTGACCTCAGGTCAACTACAATACATCCTCACACTAAAGTAACTTACGAGGTAATAATTATGCTCTTAACGTTAAAACTATAGCTCCTGCGTAATAATATTAAAATATACATTTTTTAAAGAAATTTGAGATATTACACCTGAATATTGACTGAATATTGAGACAGCTATGTGTCAAAAACTATAACAAAATCTGTTTTTCATTTTAGAATTTCGTTCTTCTGTACGCTTACGTGTAGCAATAAGCAAATTATTGATTAACTGGTACCGATAACTCACCGGTCGGCGGTCGCTGGTAGCATTAGGATCGAAGATGCTTCAATCAATACGGCCCATTATACATACCTGTCAAACTATCAGGCTAGGTGTTTAAAACCCAAGTGCGAAAATGAAAAATGCACTTTGGTTGATTCTTTTCGGTGTAGCGTAATAATTGTTGACCGATCTTCACGAACAATGTGTCTAATTGAAGAGAAGAAATTTTTCCATAATTGTGTCAATTAATATTTCAAAGTTGGAATCCTATTTTAGAGCTACGTGCGTATTGTATAATATATAAACCTTGTGCCTGTAAGTAATATATTGGGAGTAGACAAATCGAAACACATCGCAATGTTGAAAATGATTGATAATATCAACAAAACATCCAAACGCTAGCGTTTGTACAGATTGTTTCCCTAGTACTGACAAATTATTCAATTTAACCTTTCAACGTGAAAAGGTAAAACATCTGATCGCCGGTGTGGAAACTCCCACTTCTACCAAATGGAGTCGAGAAGTCAGCTTCGAAGATTGTCTTTAGCATATGATAGCGCGCCTGATCGCGCCACTGAGGAAGCGCTCGCTACCAGCACCTAGCAGTGTAGTATTTTGTAGTTCTCAGGGACGTCAAGGTTAATACCATGAATATCACAAGGCTTATAATCAATGACTTCCGGGACGCGACTTTATTTTCCGTAATATTTGTATAAACCAGATTTAGCTTTCTTTGAATAAGTTCATCTGGATTATTTGTGTACAAATATAGAGAAGTAAAATATATGTTGCTCACTTTTAAAGGACGTTTCACTACCACGCTGTATACCAGCAATATACACCTAACACAAAAAGTCCCCCTGACCCGGCGCTTTGATGTTGGCTAATCCAAAATCAATAAACGGTACCAAAAAGCTGAGATAAACATTAAATGGGCAAATGTCGTCTGTGATGCTATTTTCACTCTCCTCTTTTATAGTTTGCTCAGTTCTAAATTGGCGAATGAATACAGAAAAACGACGGGCGCATAGACTAACTACTATGCGTGACGCGTGTGTGTGGCCATAATCACCCTCATACGCTTGGATTACTTTTTTGCGTTAAAAACCAAATATTTCTCGCCAATTTGGAACTGATTAAACTATAGGAAATTGAGTGGAGAGGCGTTTGGAACCATCGAAAAGATCTAGGCCTACAGTCAACTAAGTATTTTTATATATGCGTGTGTGTTTGTTTTGTGGAATTGTTTGTTTGTTTATAGATGTTTGTTTCTTTGGGTGTTTATAGGTGTTTGTTTGTCTGTTGAGGTGCTTGCTTGTTTGTTTTGGCGTTTCTTTGTTTGTTAGCAAACTTAAATATGAATACATCACGTCAAATATTATCTACTTGACTCTGAGATTCCTAATGATTGGCCGCTACAATGTAGGCCTACCTATAATCACGTGATGTGTGTTAAAATCATGAACAAGTGTCCATTGGGAGTCAAGTCTTAGCTGAGAAAATGACCCATCGCTCGAAGTTTATTTGAGCAGAAAATTTACTAATCAAACCATAATAATTGTACAATTTATATTGTTCTTATAGGTTCATTAAAATGACTCCAATCGTTCATGTTCATCAATTAGAAGATAATCATAATACAATGTATACAGCCAATTATATTCACTCATAGTAGCTTTGGGCAGGTATTATTTATTCAATCAATACTCGATTCTTATTTCTTCTTTGGAGTGACCTTTCAGTAAAGTACCGCGGAGTTGTTTATATTATTGTCTCACGATAGAGTGAGGGAGTGTATGTTTGCATGCTTTTTGTAACATCTTGTTTTTCATGTTTTAGCACAATATAACGTGGCGGCTTTTAACCAAGCAACTACGTGGTGAATAGAAGAAGAAAAAAAGTTAAAAAGAAAGAATCTATCGCCTTTTACATACTCAAGACGTGATTGCCTTTCGAGACAAATATCTTTCCAAATGAAACGTTATAAATGATTACGTTATGCAATTTTATTGGGGGGGGGGGGGGTGGGGCTAATATTACTTTTCATGTGCAATGTTGTTTGGTAGGTGGGGGTGAGTTTGTGTATGAGTGCATGCTTAGTGGATACATGTGTTGTCGAATTGTGTGGTAAAGGGGGTTTATGTGTGGAGGGGTGAGTGTACACTAGTGGTGTGAGGATGTTTTGTTTCATTTGCTTGTAAATTGTGTGTGTTTGGATTCTTAAGGGATTTTATAATTTTCGTGTGGGGATTTGCAATCATAATTATGTATTTTATATGTTATCGCTGTTTTATCATGTATTTATATGCATTTTTGATGATAATATTATATGTTTTTATATTATAAAAAATGCGCAATTTGGCCTTTGGTCACGACGTTATTTTATAATAAATTGAAATTTGAAAATGAATTGAAATTGAATTGAATTATTGTTAGATGATAAAAGAAAACTTTCCACACAATCGCGGTTGTTACTTTGATTTCATTTTGGCCCAATATTAAAGAATATCGTGTATTTGAGCTATTGTATGTTCTTATTGTAGTGCGTTTTTTTAATTTTCAAGAAATCCCTCCGTGATCAGATTAATTTGTGGTACTCTAGGTCGATAAACATTGGACAATATTTACGATGAAGGTAATAGTCAGCAATTACATTTTTTAATTCAGATTTGTCCAACATTTTCTTTTTTGATATGATATTGATAGTTCGATTTTTTGATTGAAAGTATTCTCATAAGCGAAAGCTAGCAGCAAACTTTAACACTTTCCACGCGGCAGGCGGCTGCAGACGACATTCCAAAATTTCACAATTTTTTTTAAAAATGTCAAATTTATTGAATTTCATTACCATATTTAGAATCACCATGAGAAATGCATTGACATAAGTACAAACATGCCTATGCCTAGTATTGGTTCAGTAATACTTCAGATAGACCTTGCTATTTAGGAAAGTTTTTTGAAAAATCTGTTTTGTATATGGTAAAACTAACAGCCGCGTGGAAAGTGTTAAGTAAAATGCTATCAATAATGCTTGACTTGAAGCTGCTCGCGGCCTCCGTGGCCTTGCTGCGCCTCGAGTCATGAGAACATTGACCATGTGACAGGATGACGTCACATTTTCTATTAATATTCTCAGTTGGGTTCGTTTTTATGTCGACAAAATGCTTAAACGCATCTGCACAAATGACACAGTATATATGGTACAAATGTAGACACTATTCGACAGAAATCGGTTGGTATAAAATGATACGTGCATTATTATAATTGCTATAAGGGACCGCTCATTATTTCCACCGGAGGCGGGGCCGGGAGAAAAGAGGGGGGGGGGGGGGGGGGTCACATGGTTTTGGTCAAGCAAAAAAAGGGGGGGGGGGGGTCATATGATTTTAGATTATCGGAAGGGGGGGGGGGGGGGTCATATGGTTTTGCATTTTGAAACAGTAACAATAAAGTCGAAAATTTTCGCGGGCTATGCGCGCATTCCTTGGTTCACAAATCTTGTCGGTTCATTTTAATTTCTCGTCCCCAATATGAATAACCAAGCTACGCCACTGTCATTTGCAACAATAATTACAACAATGCAACATTTTTATCCATACTGAATTAAATTTAACAGAATTGCTGTAGGCCTACTAGTAATAGTATGTATGAAGTACAACATATTTTGATGCTGGAATATTGTTGGCAAAACTATGTACCTATTACATAATAGTATGTAGTAGGCCTACGGTAGTTTTGAATGTTGATTGATGATTCATGTATTATGTGACTCTCTATTGTTTTGATGTATAGATATATTAAATGAAAGTCAAATATTGACAAAATGATTTTGTTTCAAACACATGCCTTTGTGTACACCAACATGAAGTTTTTCTAGTGTGATTTCCATATATATATATGACTGTATGGACTGTATGCAAATCAGTGAAAAGGCGGGAGTATATAATATTTTACTCCATATTTGTATAAAACAAGCAAGATAAAAACAAATCAAGGTTTTGAGGTGTGTGTGTGTGGGGGGGGGGGGGGGGGGGTCATATGGTTTTGGTAAATCACACAGGGGGGTCATATGGTTTTTATGTGATAGGAAGGGGGGGGGTCATATACTTTTCTGAGGTGGTTTGTCTTTGGCTCCCGGCCCCCCCCCCCCCCCCCCCCCCCCCCCCCCCCCTCCGGTGGAAATAATGAGCGGTCCCTAAGTACATCCGGGTCACGAAAATATGTCGCGGTGATTCCAGGTATCTTCTTAATCTTAGCAACCTCTTTAGTCGGCGTCCTAGATACAGAGTAGCCTCGACAAATTTATCAGCAAGACGAATAGATAATACCATAAGCAAGGTAAATAGTTTGACGAATGTTTATATAGATGCAATTGTGATAACGAAATCCGCATACATGGCTCAGTTAAAATTTATGACTTTCTTGATAGACCTTACATGCATGTTGCACAAGTCGGTATACACATACTTGTGGCAGAACCGTTTAGTAATAAATAAGACTATCGGCTACCTGGCATAACTGATAAAGTCCATCTAATTGATCCGAAACATACGTGTTATAGAATTAATTACTTGTTGTCGGGTACGTTAATATCAACAATGAATTCATTACTCAGTCTGCTCATTTTGTCTTGCTATTGTCTTATTGTTCTACCGTCATGCTTAGCTTTCTTGCCAAATCACATAGGATCACCACCATACCTCAACGACGAAGACTATACACTGTCAGACATCACCGAAATAGGAATACTTTTGAGTGTTGCCAAGTATTTTGAGCAGACCCCACTGGATGGAAGACCGCGTATTAATCCGGGAGATCTAACCAATCTGGTCCCGTTGACACCCTCGACTCTTTATGATGCATATTATGGAGGTAAATAGATTTACGACAAAAGAAATACAATTTTGCTCTAGATATGAACGGTTGAGAAAGGTTGCGTTCACACTATAAATGTATTCGATAGAATATATGGTAAAACAATCTGAATTTTCTTTGAAAACAAAAATGATTTGAATCATTTCTTCATATGAGTCATGATATAGGGGGAAATATTTTGCATTGAGCTCGCTACCACTAATCACAGCCTATTGACCATATACAAGTTGCAATATCAAATAAAGGTGCTCGCTAAACCTTCAGAAAACGGTACAACGGCACAAACCTAAAATGTTCCGGCACAAAATGTTAAATAAGATTGTGCCATTGTATTTTAAACACAGCATTATAGGTATTATATCATCGACTTCACAAATCATTTTCAGAAAACGGCACAACGGCACAAACCTAAAATGTTCCGGTACCCGCCCGGCCTTACTTAAATTTTCACAGCCATGTTCATAAAAAAACCGGCAAAACGGCACAAATTGTTAAAAATAAGATTGTCCATGGTATTTTACGGCACAACGGCACAAACCTAGAATGTTCCGGTTTTTTCTCGGCCATGTTCTTGAAAAAACCGGCAAAACGGCACAAAATGTTAAAAATAATATTGTGCCATGGTATTTCACGGCACAACGGCACAAACCTAGAATGTTTTCGGTTTTTTCACAGCCATATTCTTGAAGAAAACACGGCAAAACGGCACAAAATGTTAAATAAGATTGTGCCATTGTATTTTAAACACAGCATTATAGGTATTATATCATCGACTTCACAAATCATTTTCAGAAAACGGCACAACGGCACAAACCTAAAATGTTCCGGTACCCGCACGGCCTTACTTAAATTTTCACAGCCATGTTCATAAAAAACCGGCATAACGACACAAATTGTTAAAAATAAGATTGTCCAAGGTATATTACGGCACAACGGCACAAACCTAGAATGTTCCGGTTTTTTCATGGCCATGTTCTTGAAAAACCGGCAAAACGGCACAAAATGTTAAAAATAATATTGTGCCATGGTATTTCACGGCACAACGGCACAAACCTAGAATGTTTCGGTTTTTTCACAGCCATATTCTTAAAAGAAAACACGGTAAAACGGCACAAAATGTTAAAAATAAAAAGTATGCCATGGTATTTTAAACACAGCATTATAGGTATTGTAACATCGACTTCATAAACCAATTTCAGAAAACGGCACAACGGCACAAACCTAGAATGTTCCGGTACCCCTGGCCTTACTTACATTTTTAACAGCCATGTTCTTTAAGAAAAACGGCAAAACGGCACAAATTGTTAAAAATAAAAAGTGTGCCATGATATTTGGAATTACAGCATTATAGGTATTGTAACATCGACTTAATAAATCATTTTCAGAAAACGGCACAACGGCACAAACCTAGAATGTTCCGGTACCCCTGGCCTTACTCAAATTTTCACAGCCATGTTCATGAAAAAAACGGCAAAACGGCACAAATTCTTAAAAATAAAACTAGTATGCCATGATATTTGGAATTACAGCATTATAGGTATTGTAACATCGACTTCATAAACCAGTTTCAGAAAACGGCACAACGGCACAAACCTAGAATGTTCCGGTACCCCTGGCCTTAATCAAATTTTCACAGCCATGTTTATGAGAAAAACGGCAAAACGGCACAAATTCTTAAAAATAAAAAGTGTGCCATTATATTTGGAATTACAGCATTATAGGTATTGTAACATCGACTTCATAAATCATTTTCAGAAAACGGCACAACGGCACAAACCTAGAATGTTCCGGTACCCCTGGCCTTACTCAAATTTTCACAGCCATGTTCATGAAAAAAACGGCAAAACGGCACAAATTCTTAAAAATAAAAAGTGTGCCATGATATTTGGAATTACAGCATTATAGGTATTGTAACATCGACTTCATAAACCAATTTCAGAAAACGGCACAACGGCACAAACCTAGAATGTTCCGGTACCCCTGGCCTTACTCAAATTTTCACAGCCATGTTCATGAAAAAAACGGCAAAACGGCACAAATTCTTAAAAATAAAAAGTATGCCATGATATTTGGAATTACAGCATTATAGGTATTGTAACATCCACTTCATAAGCAAATTTCAGAAAACGGCACAACGGCACAAACCTAGAATGTTCCGGTACCCCTGGCCTTACTCAAATTTTCACAGCCATGTTTATGAAAAAAACGGCAAAACGGCACAAATTCTTAAAAATAAAAAGTGTGCCATGATATTTGGAATTACAGCATTATAGGGTATTGTAACATCGACTTCATAAATCATTTTCAGAAAACGGCGCAACGGCACAAACCTAGAATGTTCCGGTACCCCTGGCCTTACTCAAATTTTCACAGCCATGTTCATGAAAAAAACGGCAAAACGGCACAAATTCTTAAAAATAAAAAGTATGCCATGATATTTGGAATTACAGCATTATAGGTATTGTAACATCGACTTCATAAACCAATTTCAGAAAACGGCACAACGGCACAAACCTAGAATGTTCCGGTACCCCTGGCCTTACTCAAATTTTCACAGCCATGTTTATGAGAAAAACGGCAAAACGGCACAAATTCTTAAAAATAAAAAGTGTGCCATTATATTTGGAATTACAGCATTATAGGTATTGTAACATCGACTTCATCAATCATTTTCAGAAAACGGCACAACGGCACAAACCTAGAATGTTCCGGTACCCCTGGCCTTACTCACATTTTCACAGCCATGTTCATGAAAAAAACGGCAAAACGGCACAAATTCTTAAAAATAAAAAGTATGCCATGATATTTGGAATTACAGCATTATAGGTATTGTAACATCCACTTCATAAACCAATTTCAGAAAACGGCACAACGGCACAAACCTAGAATGTTCCGGTACCCCTGGCCTTACTCAAATTTTCACAGCCATGTTCATGAAAAAAACGGCAAAACGGCACAAATTCTTAAAAATAAAAAGTGTGCCATGATATTTGGAATTACAGCATTATAGGGTATTGTAACATCGACTTCATAAATCATTTTCAGAAAACGGCACAACGGCACAAACCTAGAATGTTCCGGTACCCCTGGCCTTACTCAAATTTTCACAGCCATGTTCATGAAAAAAACGGCAAAACGGCACAAATTCTTAAAAATAAAAAGTGTGCCATGATATTTGGAATTACAGCATTATAGGGTATTGTAACATCGACTTCATAAATCATTTTCAGAAAACGGCACAACGGCACAAACCTAGAATGTTCCGGTACCCCTGGCCTTACTCAAATTTTCACAGCCATGTTCATGAAAAAAACGGCAAAACGGCACAAATTCTTAAAAATAAAAAGTGTGCCATTATATTTGGAATTACAGCATTATAGGTATTGTAACATCGACTTCATAAATCATTTTCAGAAAACGGCACAACGGCACAAACCTAGAATGTTCCGGTACCCCTGGCCTTACTCAAATTTTCACAGCCATGTTCATGAAAAAAACGGCAAAACGGCACAAATTCTTAAAAATAAAAAGTGTGCCATGATATTTGGAATTACAGCATTATAGGTATTGTAACATCGACTTCATAAACCAATTTCAGAAAACGGCACAACGGCACAAACCTAGAATGTTCCGGTACCCCTGGCCTTACTCAAATTTTCACAGCCATGTTTATGAGAAAAACGGCAAAACGGCACAAATTCTTAAAAATAAAAAGTGTGCCATGATATTTGGAATTACAGCATTATAGGTATTGTAACATCGACTTCATAAATCATTTTCAGAAAACGGCACAACGGCACAAACCTAGAATGTTCCGGTACCCCTGGCCTTACTCAAATTTTCACAGCCATGTTTATGAGAAAAACGGCAAAACGGCACAAATTTTCTAAATGTAAACAAAAACTCTTACGCAGATCTTAAAGTGACACTTTCACATTAATAACATAGATGAACGCGGAGTTTGCTAACGATAATGTATTTATTATTTGACATTCACCAAACATATAGGTATGGTCAAAGTACACAAAGATAAGGAAACAAACAAACAAACAAACAAATGTACATAAGTATAAAATATAGATACATATATATCATATACAATTTAAACTCCTGAAGATGTACGCAACTCAAATGCAGAGTTTACAAAATTAATAACTGGACGAATGCAATCAAATTCGTTAACCCTCATTATAGTCAAGAAAATGTCATTGTTATCAAGTTATCAAGATCATATATTTCACCAATTTCAGATATCATTTTAGTACGCATATCATTATAGAGCGGGCATTTCATAATGAAGTGAAATTCATCTTCGATGACATTTAGATTGCATGACATGCATATCCTTTCATTTGGGGATAAAGAAACTGGCGGTACCATACCAACCGTTGTTGTTGTTGCGAGACCGCGTTTAACATGGCGCACCGCGATTCGGCGCACACGTAATGACGCAGACAAAGTGTGTACGCGTTTGTGGCGCAAACTGTACATTGTAAACGGGGCATGCAGTGAAAGCAGGCAGTCCGTACGGTTGCTCCGCGGTGCATACCGTACAGTACAATAAACTGTAACGAGAGCAAAACACAAACAAAACATTAATCATGAAGCCAAAACCTTTTATTTTAATAAAGAAACTGGGAGTAAGGCGCAAACCGTATCCAGGATAACATATTTAAAGTGACTGAAGCGGTTGAAGGAAAATACATTTGATGGAGTCACTCATGCAGTTTTAACCTCATGGCTGGTCATGAAGCTATGGGCTGTGGATCATGGTCGACCCCCACCCCCCAAACACACCCATCCCCCACACACACCCCTTTCATTTTCTTTGTGCGACTTATTATACAGCGGTGCGGCTTACTGTATACGATGAGGTCTGAATCTTAATTTGAGGTGCTGCGGCTTATTCGCCGTGCGGCTTATATAGCATGTAAATTACGGGATTGTCACATCATACCCTAATGTCTAAGCCCCCTTCCCCCGTACTTCCCTTACTTGATTAAATATGGATATAGTAAGGCGGCCTTACTAAGGCCACATGGGTATTACTAAGGCCACATGGGTATCTGGATAAACGGAACGTGCGGTATTGCCCCATCATACCCTAAAGCCACCTCCCCCTCCCCGCACTTCCCTTACTTGATAATCTGGATATAAGTGCACATGTGCATCTGGATAAACGGAACGTGTAGTTTATTATCATGATTATTCTAGAGTGTCTGGATTAGTAAGGCACCAGTGGTATCTGGATTACGGGTTCACTATAAAACGCAGATATTCTTAAATTACCTGTATATACTATGCGCAGGTGTACCACCTGTGATAACTGGATTTTAAGGGTGTGTTAGGTAATATCTCGGAAGGCCTTATTTAGAACACAACAAACATGACAAAGGGACTACATACGTTATGCCCTACATGCCTATTGGAGGAATAATGTATTTAAGTAAATAGGCCAAACAAAACCCGGATGGCACACATATCAACATTCTAAAGGAGGGAAACGGGGTGGCGGGGCAATAAAAGAATCGGGGGAGACATTTTAAAGCTAATTTTAAGTTACTTTCAGTTTTATTAAAATACAACTTTGTATTATTTGGGGTACAAAATGGGTAGGGACATGAGCTGACAGGGGGTAACTGGGGGAGGGGATATTAAGGCAATCCAGATACTCTGAATATTTTAAGTATTCCTACACCTGAATAACCATTCCTGAATAACCATTCAGGTGTCCTTATTAATCCACGTAGGCCCTAATAGCCGCATACACAGTTATCACGGGTGCCCTTAATATTCGTTTCAAGATAAACCCCATAGTCCATGGAAGTCCTATATTGGATCACTAATACACAATATACATGCATGACATACATAGATTTATTAAGGGCACATGGTATATATATATGGATTATTAAGGGCACTGTGGTACCAACGCCAGTATTAAGGGCACCTAGGATACATTGAGTATCAACGACATACTCTTGCTGTTTTACAATGCCCTCATCTTTATACGTTTTGATGTGACTAACCACCCGCTATTATAGCTTCGGCACCTATACATGCGCTTTCCATTATAAACTGGATATAATACGGGTATATTGGTATGGATATATTGACGGCAAATGCGGTACCTGGGTTATTAAGGCCATCTGTGAGGGGTAGGGCCTAGGCCTATGGGCAACCGGTGTATTAAGAACACGTGGAGTACTTGGATTAGGAACATGGGTATCTGTATTATTTAAGAGCACATTGGGCCTAGGCGCATGGTGTATTAAGGGTATCATGTCACTTACATTATATCAAGGGCACTTTAGGTACCTGCCCTGGGTACCTAAATAAGGACATACTCTTGATATCTATATAAACATTTATAACGCTTTGATATTACTCACCTCTGCCTATTGTGGCATGACTATTACTGCCCGCTATCTTCGGCACCCGCGATTAATTCAAGTTACTTGAATGATAGGCCTACATTAAGGCACCTGGGTATTTTTAACAATTTGTGCCGTTTTGCCGGTTTTCTTCAAGAACATGGCTGTGAAAAATGTAAGTAAGGCCAGGGGTACCGGAACATTCTAGGTTTGTGCCGTTGTGCCGTTTTCTGAAAATGATTTGTGAAGTCGATGGTATAATACCTATACTGATGTGTTTATAAATACCATGGTACCATCTTATTTTTAAGAATTTGTGCCGTTTTGCCGTTTTTTTCATGAACATGGCTGTGAAAATTTGAGTAAGGCCAGGGGTACCGGAACATTCTAGGGTTGTGCCGTTGTGCCGTTTTCTGAAATTGGTTGATGAAGTCGATGTTACAATACCTATAACGCTGTAATTCCAAATATCATGGCACACTTTTTATTTGTAAGAGTTTGTGCCGTTTTGCCGTTTTTTTCATGAACATGTCTGTGAAAATTTGAGTAAGGCCAGGGGTACAGGAACATTCTAGGTTTGTGCCGTTGTGCAGTTTTCTGAAATTGGTTGATGAAGTCGATGTTACAATACCTATAATGCTCTAATTCCAATTATCATGGCACACCTTTTATTTTTAACAATTTGTGCCGTTTTGCCGGTTTTTTCAAGAACATGGCCGTGAAAAATGTAAGTAAGGCCAGGGGTACCGGAACATTCTAGGTTTGTGCCGTTGTGCCGTTTCTGAAAATGATTTGTGAAGTCGATGGTATAATACCTATAATGCTGTAATTCCAAATATCATGGCACACTTTATATATTTAAGAATTTGTGCCGTTTTGCCGGTTTTCTTCAAGAACATGGCTGTGAAAAATGTAAGTGTGGCCAGGGGTACCGGAACATTATAGGTTTGTGCCGTTGTGCCGTTTTCTGAAATTGGTTGATGAAGTCGATGTTACAATACCTATAACGCTGTAATTCCAAATATCATGGCACACTTTTTATTTTTAAGAATTTGTGCCGTTTTGCCGGTTTTCTTCAAGAACATGGCTGTGAAAAATGTAAGTAAGGCCAGGGGTACCGGAACATTCTAGGTTTGTGCCGTTGTGCCGTTTTCTGAAATTGGTTGATGAAGTCGATGTTACAATACCTATAACGCTGTAATTCCAAATATCATGGCACACTTTATATTTTTAAGAATTTGTGCCGTTTTGCCGTTTTTTCATGAACATGGCTGTGAAAATTTGAGTAAGGCCAGGGGTATCGGAACATTCTAGGTTTGTGCCGTTGTGCCGTTTTCTGAAAATGATTTGTGAAGTCGATGGTATAATACCTATAATGATGTGTTTATAAATACCATGGCACCATCTTATTTTTAACAATTTGTGCCGTTTTGCCGTTTTTTTCATGAACATGGCTGTGAAAAATGTAAGTAAGGCCAGGGGTACCGGAACATTCTAGGTTTGTGCCGTTGTGCCGTTTTCTGAAAATGATTTGTGAAGTCGATGGTATAATACCTATAATGCTGTAATTCCAAATATCATGGCACACATTCTAGGTTTGTGCCGTTGTGCCGTTTTCTGAAATTGGTTGATGAAGTCGATGTTACAATACCTATAATGCTGTAATTCAAATATCATGGCACACTTTATATTTTTAACAATTTGTGCCGTTTTGCCGGTTTTCTTCAAGAACATGGCTGTGAAAAATGTAAGTAAGGCCAGGGGTACCGGAACATTCTAGGTTTGTGCCGTTGTGCCGTTTTCTGAAAATGATTTGTGAAGTCGATGGTATAATACCTAAGAACATGGCTGTGAAAAATGTAAGTAAGGCCAGGGGTACCGGAACATTCTAGGTTTGTGCCGTTGTGCCGTTTTCTGAAAATGATTTGTGAAGTCGATGGTATAATACCTATACTGATGTGTTTATAAATACCATGGCACCATCTTATTTTTAAGAATTTGTGCCGTTTTGCCGTTTTTTTCATGAACATGGCTGTGAAAATTTGAGTAAGGCCGGGGCGGGTACCGGAACATTCTAGGTTTGTGCCGTTGTGCCGTTTTCTGAAATTCGTTTGTGATCCTTCTAGATCATCCGATCTTTCTATGAATCGTAAATTCATTTTTTCAAACATCGATAACAGGTACTATTTCGTTTTTGGAAAAGAAAAAGTAAATAATGTCGTTGCCAATCAAATTGCAAAGGGGGAAAATTGCTTGAGCACCAAGTTTTCGATACAACATACATATCCTATGGGTGGCAATTGTCTCCCGGTTTCAAAAATAAATTTCCCCCTATATCATGACATATATCCATTTCTTGACTTGGTGCAATGATAAATGATCATGTCATTGTATATCATCTTACTCTATTCTAGGTGGCGTGTCGTCTGCAAAATTAGAGTTGGCAATTGAACAGATCATATCCGCCAATGTAGAAGTATCCAGATTACAGGCAGGGATCGCAGAATGGCATTTCAACGCAGAGCAGATCACGCAAGGTACTAATGGTAGATTTGACTGCATGTTGAATTTTTTTTTTTTTATCTTTTAAGTTTATTAATCGTTCTTTCTTCAGTTACAAATACTTCATGATTACAAATCTCCACTCTTTTCTATCACAATCACATACATGTATATCAAATCAAACATGTTCAGTTTAAATTACAAACCTATTACATATTTTTACTATTCCTTGTATCTTCTATGATATGCAGCTTCAAAATATGATATAGTTTCAAGTTACACATCTCATTGTTACGCACAGTCATCTGATAAATTGATGCTATTTAAATGTCAATCAATTTTCTGAACCTCAATTCTGATTTGAAAAGAAATAACAGATTGGGATGATTCCCATATCTAAATTTACTAATTGACAATTTCGCTATCATAATTATACTAGTAATGAAATCTCTCTGTGTTTTTTTCTGTACATTTCTGAAACCCAAAGAGTACATCAAAATGTGTTAGAACTACATGTTTTGATACTTTTAAAGATATAATGTCATTTGCTTCTAACCATATTGGTTGTATCTTCTTACAGAAAAAGAAGAAGTGTTCTACATAATCCTTTTCATTACATATATCACATACATCATTATTTTCTATTTTCATTTTATGCAGAAGAATTTTTGTGGGGTAGATATTACTAGTGATTTTCCAATTAAGTGATATCAATCTGCCCTCTCTTGTTGTAGATGGAATATTATTCCATATTTTATTCCAATTAAAAGAGAAGTTTGGATATTTTCTCTGCCAGAAATGTTGGCATATTGGAATCACAGACACTTTTTTCATCAGTTCTTTTTTAAAGGTTTTTACTGTTGTCTTATCAATGTTAACATCTCTATCAGTACATCTTAAATAAATACACTTATCTTCTGTATGAGGGTGTTTGACACATTTCCAATCTTTAGGAATTGCATTGATAAGAGCTAAATATTCCATCAATAGCCTACCATTGTGTGGCATTTTATTTCTTAACTTTACTACATCTAACATTTTCCCATCTTTACCAAATAATTGATTGATCTTAATGATTCCTGATTTTATCCAGAGCTTAAAGTGAATCGTCTTTCCATTGTATCTAATGTGTTCATTGTTCCAAATTACTTGGTTGTTATGATTTTCTATACTCTTTATTTGTTTAACCGTATTGCATTTGAACCATATTTGTATCAACATTTTATAAAACGACGGCAGTTTGTTTAAAATATCGATACATTGTTTACTTAAAGTTGTTAGAGAACAATTACAATTGAATATATCCATACCTATATCAAATTTTCCAATGTGAAAGAAAGCAATATTTTTCCAAGCGGATATGTCATTGTTTAGCATTTTTTTTACCCATGACATTTGTAGTGAGTATAAGAATGACTTCAAATCTACCATTCTTAATCCACCTTGGTCATAATTTAACATCAGTGTTTTACGTTTGACTCTTTCTCCTTTCCTCCATACAAATTTGTGAAATATACTGTTTAATTGTGTAATGATATGTTCCGGTAAGACAATGACTGAACTTACATATGTTAATTGAGATGCCATTAAGCATTTAACTATTAGTATTTTGCCAACCATTGACAGTTGTCTATATTTCCATGCTTCTATAATTAATTTGACAGAATTCACTTTTTTTCCCCAATTTTCATTTATATTGCTAGCACTTGTAGTACTACTGAAAGTAATACCTAAGGTTTTAACATTATTATTTGGATATACATTCCATTTTAATTTACCAAACGTATCTCTTCTTAGGCTATTTGATCCAATCCATATTGCCTCTGTTTTATTTTTATTGAGAGAGAGACCTGATATAGACTTAAACTTGTCCAAGACTGCTATGACCTTATTAATTTGATCTTCATTTCTTAAAAACATTGTTATATCATCAGCATACAGTGATATTTTGGCATCCTTTTTCTGGTAATTTATGAAAGGCAGTTTAATACCTTCAATATTTTCGTCTTGCCTTACTTTACATGCTAATACCTCAATACATAATACAAATAATAATGCAGATAAAGGACATCCTTGCCTTACCCCTTTGTTTATAGGGAAAAATTCAGAAACATGTCCATTATGGGTTATACAGCTACTTATATCATTATACAGAGTTTCTACCCATTTGATGAAACTAGGACCAAAATTTAATAATTTCAGAGTTGCCATCATATACTGCTTATCAATACTATCAAATGCTTTACTAAAATCTAAAAACATAATAACTCCAGGCATGTTTGCTGTTTGTGTATACCTTAAAACGTCTTCAATTAGTCTAGCATTTTCACCTATAAAACGCCCTTTAATATATCCTGTCTGGTCAGGATCGACAATCTTGGATATGATAGTTTGCATTCTATTTGCCAAAGCCTTCGTAGCTATTTTATAATCGACATTCGTTAATGTAATTGGTCTCCAGTTTGACAGTAAATCACGTGGTTGGTTTTTGCCTTTGTGTATTAATGTTATTATACCTTTCCTTTGACTTCGACCTAGTTGGCCATTTTTATAACCTTCATTTAATGAGTTCATAACTAAAACACCTACTTCATTCCAAAAGTGTTTATAAAATTCTGTGGTCAATCCATCATAACCCGGACTTTTGTTAGTTTGCATATCGTCAAGTGCTTTTTTACATTCCTCTAAAGTAAGTGCACCTTCGCATACCATTTCACATCATCTTTGTCATACTGTACTATTTTATTAGAATTTTAGATCATAAATATCGGATTTATCAAACTCAAGATACTCTCCAGAATGTCAAACATGGTGATTTCACCTTTTTGACAAAGTGCTAAAAAATGTGTGTGCTATTACAGCTTGTTTGAAAAATAATATAATATTGTGTGTCTTTCTGTTGTAACTGTTATTAGTTATGGGTGTTCAAATCATTAATAATTCTTCTCCTTAATTCAATTTAACGGGTAAAAGAAGTTTGTCACACTTGAGTGACCCCATGCATTGTTTTATTTGACAAGTGTTTAGGGACTTCTTAATGAAGTGGTATTTGGTGAATCACCAGTGGCTTAGATTTCATTTTCACATTGGAGAATTGATTTCGTGAGGTTAAACACTAAGGGACTATATCATGTTTAGCAAGTTTGTAGGAAATTGCACCCCAATATGAAAAAGAAGTATTAGCCACAGTACTGCTAATTACCCTTGACCACGTCTTTACCTGTTTAAATGTCCCTCAAGTTAGAAACAAAGCTTGGGGTCGCTCATGCGTGACGATCTATTTTTACTCTTCAAATTGAATCAAAATGAAGAAGTATTAATGGTTTGAACAACAATATGATACAAGTTCAATAAAACAATACAAGTTCAATAAATGTTTTCATAATCAAAATCAATGAGATTAGATCCGTTGTTTTCCTATCATATTTGCTATACTGTACCCTTTCATTAGCATTTTAGATCATGAATATCGGACTTATTTAGTGTAAGACATGGTGATTTCACCTTTTTGGCAAAGTGCAAAAAAAAAAAAAGTTTTTAAACAGCTTGTTTGAAAGAAACTAATGCTTCTCTTAATCTCTTGTCTGCTAATATAATTGGTTCCTTTATATTTTAAACTGCTGTTGTATCATATTGTTGTTCAAACCATTAATACTTCTTCATTTTGATTCAGGGTAAAAATGGATCGTTACGCATGAGCGACCCCAAGCTTTGTTTCTATAATTAGCTAGGTTTGAGGCTAAACTTGAGGGACATTTAAACAGGTAAAGACGTGGTCATGGGTAATTAGCAGTGGCTTAGACTTCTTTCTTATATTGCGTTCATTTCATCGCGATTGGACAGTTGCAATTGTCTTCTTTATGGACTCCCGGATACAGACATTTTAAAGCTCCAACGCGTACAAAACTCGGCTGCACGCCTGGTTACCGGTGCCAGAAGACGCGACCATGTGACGCCAATTTTAAAGGATCTACATTGGTTGCCAATCAGAAAGCGAATTATTTTTAAACTTCTCCTTGTTGTATATAAGTCCCTGCACAATCTTGCACCTACCTACATCAAACAACTCATCACACCTTACCATCCTTCTCGAACTTTAAGATCAAGATCAAAAGGGCTCCTTCAAGTACCACGTGCGGCCAGATCTGCTAAACGGACTTATGGCAGTAGAGCCTATTTCATCGCTGCACCGAAGGAATGGAATGCTCTTCCCGAACATGTCCGACGTGCTGCATCTGTGCAATCCTTCAAAACGTCATTAAAGACATATCTTTTTAATTTATAAATTTTGCATAGTAGACTGCATTGTACATTATATTTAATATCCTTGCTGGTCATGTTTGCAGATCAAGCCTAAGAATGTGTTTTTCATTCTGTTAATGTACTGTAGTTTTAATGATTACTCATTTATATTTGTATCATAAGTTGTTGTTGTTGTATTTGTACTTTATGTAATCTATGATGTATAGCTTCTTTATTATGTTCTTATATTTTTTCATTTATGTATGTTAAGCGCCTCGGGGTTGTGTTCACAATGTGAGGCGCATTATAAATGCCCTTTTATTATTATTATTATTATTATTGGGGATGCGATTTCCTACAAACTTGTAAAAATGATATAGTCCCTGAGTGTTTACCCTCACGAAATCCATTCTCCAATGTGAAAATGAAATATAAGCCACTGGTGATTTACCAAATACCATTTCATTTAGAAGTCCCTGAACACTTGTCAAATAAAACAATGCATGGGGTCACTAAAGTGTGACAAACTTCTTTTATCCGTTAAATTGAATGAAGGAGAAGAATTATTAATGATGTGAACACCCATAAACTAATAACAGTTACAACAGAAAGACGCACAAGATTATATTGAATATTTAATATAAGGGAATATGAGAATACACAAGTTTCTTTCAAATAAGCTGTAATAGCACACACATTTTTAGCACTTTGTCAAAAAGATGAAATCACCATGTTTTACATAATGGAGTGTATCTTGAGTTTGATAAATCCGATATTCATGATCTAAAATTCTAATAAAAAGTACAGTATGACTAAAATTATGTAAGAACAACGAACCTAGTCCCATCGATTTTAATGATGACAAAAATTATTGAACTTTGGACATCGATGGGTACTAATCATTTTAGGACAGCCTGTATGTATCCAGATATATATTTTAATTGTCAATATCAATGTTTTACTTTCCCATTGATATGTATGCATTTACGGAAGCTAAGATCGACTTGCCCTACGTGAATGAAGTGTTTTAAACTATACGATATCTTAAGTATCGCATCATAAAACCTTATCGCTTTACACCTGTAAGCATGGCATCGTAAATATGCACCTGTATACTTTAAAGAACTTATAAACAAAAACTAGATATACCCTCCCATTAATATTGAGTTTGACATCGTCAATATTGAATTCTCACAGCACCGCTAATTCCATAACATCCGTACATACACCTAGCACAAAAAAAGTCTCTGACCAGGTACTTTGATGTTGGCTAATCCAAACTCAATAATCGGTACCAAAGATCTGAGATATACATTAAATGAGAAATTTTCTTCTCCGTAGTTTGAATTAGTGCAAGAATCGATTTGGTAGTTGTGGTCGATTAAACAATCATAACATCAATAATATCCACTCGATTTTATGAATGAGGTATCAAACTACGGAGAAGAAATTTGGTCATGAAATGTACATCACAGATTTTTCGTATCGATTATTGATTTTGGATTATAGCCAACATCAAAGCGCCTGGTTAGGGACTTTTTGTGCTAGGTGTATATATAGATCACTGGTAGCACGATACAACAGCAACAACAACACAATAATGTACCAATGAAATATGCGTTTGTATGCATCAATAACAACAGAAAGTACATTCAGGAAACAAGGTAGTCTTCAGGTGTTTCTTATAAATGTGTAAGGATTCACAGAGTCTGATGTTGCTGAGCAGTCCATAGTTTAAGACCAGTAGCGGTGAAAAATATATCCGCGGCAACTAGGAAGGTTCGATCGGACTCGAACCAACTGCTGAACGGCAGATCAAACCACTGTAAAACATCCTGTTTTAATATTATGTTAATACGTGCACTTTCTACGCCCATCGTACTAGTCACAAAATGTCCTATGCTATTATATTAAAGAGCAGGATTTGTCTGCTATTGTGTTACCTGTTTTCCGGGTTTATTTCCGGGACCAGTACGTGCAAATATGTATCAGGCTCGCTAAGTTGTGTCCTAATCATTATTTTATAAAATTGAATCAAATTTAAAAGTAGTAAGATAAAATAAATCTTAATAATTATGTAGAACTAATTGCTGTTATTATACGTATTATATTTTGTGTTTAGAAATGTCCCTTTACATTTTCTCCCATTTCAGCCAATAAACGTATGATTCGTTTACGTAACAACATTATATCCATTTTGAACTCGAGTTCTCCAAATTACGACACCGCTCGAACCTATACTGGACAGTTTCTACATATGTACCAGAGTTTTTACAGCAATACAGACTGGGTAGAGCTAATTGTATGGTTGAATTACATAGCTCTCATGCCAGATGCACCACTTTTTCCTTATACAGATTTAGGTAAGAAAAACAATTACGAATCAAAGTTCAGATTTCGATTTCGATATCATAAGTGTGATCGACCAAAACGATTGGGTGATACACATTCGATACGTAAATATACAATGTAACCCGATAAGTTATCTTTAATTATAGCTCTCTGGTATGCCCGTTTCTTTACTTGTGATTTCTGTTGAAGTTATCCATTCAGTTATATATATGTGAGGACATTTTAATTTATTGTATGATTCAAATCGTACTTTTCTTAAACAAACAGGTATTCAAGGCAGGCCGTATTTTCCCGTTGCCCCACCTGATCAAAACACATGTCGTAATTGCGTTTTCTCACCCGGCAGGTAAGGTTTGACCAAATATTTCTGATTAAAGATTGAAAGATCTCGAAAAGAGCAGCACCAATACGGGAATTAACAGTTCAAAGTTGTACGTACAACCGGTAGTAGTATCAGGTAGCACTATCATAATGTGTTTGTATGGCAATAATCATATAAATGATATCTAGATTAGAGATGTGCAGACGTAAATTAAGTTACCCGGAAACGCAGCAATGTCTATTATGCAGCGTCATGTCTCGAGAAGACCATAACGGGCGGATAAAAACTAATTCTTAATGACATGATGGCTTTATATATTATGTAAAACATAATCAGAAATTCGTAAAGGGCGGATGAAAACTAATTATCAATTACATGATGGCCTATGTTAAACATAATCAGAAAATCGTAGTGGGCAGATGAATACTAATTATTGATTACATGCGGAATTATATGTAAAACATAACGAGAACAAATATGTTGAAAGAACGAGGTATGGTGCAGGGATAGCACTGGATCAAAAATGTGAGAGGTCCCATGACATTTTTCGGGACCCCGTAGGACTTCAAAAAACAAATTTAAGGGGTCCCTCAAGAAAATGAGAGGTCCCGAAGTATGGGTATTTGAAAATGGACGAAACTGATTTAGGAAAATTAGAGGCCACACTATGAGTCGATGACTTATGGTTTGGTTAGTTAAGGGTCGACGGGTATGATCGATGATGAGGACAGTTTTATTGAATTTATATTGTGAGCGAAGGATGGATATATGTAATTTACAGAATTTCTTAAGGTTTCCATTTCTATACATCGTCAAATGTGAGGGGTCCCTTCAATTTTGATCGGGACCCGCAAGGCTTTCCAATTTGAAATCTGACGCGTCACTATTCAAAAGTGAGAGGTCTAGGACGCGCAGACGCGTCATAATGCGACCCTTGGTATGGTGTCGAAGAGAAGTGTAACATGATCAAACTGGAATGAGCCACATTTTCAGAATTTTGATTGCGACAAGTTTTACTTTGATTTTACAGTTGGTAAGTAGGTTATATCCATGGTTATATCACTTTATAAACTTTAAGTCTATACTTTTAATAGATCATCATAATGCGATTAGACAATACGGTTAGATCATACTGTATCATTTTAAAGTGCTCTCAAATGATGCATACAAATCAAAATTGAAATTGTCAACATGTGACTTATTTTACGTGCGAATAACCTTTAAAAATTAAGTTTTAAATTATATACATGTTATATTCCTTATTTATATTCTTCTTTGAATTATCGAACACAAATCAAATAGTCGCGAATGTGTCTAATAAATAGATTAAATAAAATGAAATCAACAAATCAACAAATAAGATAATCAGTACGATAATATCAAATTCACATATTACATTATGAGTCGGTCGGGCCCGTAGAAAAAGGAACTGTTTTGTTGTTGTTGTGAGATACATTACTAACCATGTACAGTTTCGTTTGATTTTCAGACCAGAAGGGGATTGTGCGTATAATATATGGGATGCCCGGATGGGTGTGTATCTCACTAGCGGCTTCAGAAGTGATCAAGATTTAACCAAACCAGAAAGTAAGTCAATTATCGTGAAATATATACTTCAAGGCGACAACAGTCTCTTTGTTGGGCGACAAGGCAACACAAGTCACTTATGGGTCCATAACTTAATACGAGAAAGGCATATTGAGACACTTTCCAATTGCATGTTATTCAAGAGAGATTGGCATAATACGTTCATGAAACTCCTTGATCGATTTCTATTCAACAAATCAAGCGTAATTTGAGAAATATGATAACACTATTTCATAACATGATTAAAGTGCTAAAAATGTAACATTTTTTGTAACATTTTGTATAAAAACCAACCGTGAACAAAGCTCCACTAGATGACTTAAACAAAAAAATGGGTTATTGTCGTAAAGCTTCGCTCGCTCCAAGGGCTACTTTGAAGTAAACAAAATGTACTCATGTTCCCTTTATTTCCTAGGGGTGGCTTACACACATTTCATTGTAGTTTAGTATTTCATAATTAGTGTATGATTTGTCTTTGAATCGTGGAACATCTTTTTTATGCTATATCGATTTCAGTTTGTTTAACACTTTCCATGCGGCTATTACATAGTTTTACCATAATTATACACACAAACAAATGTAGAGTCCTTTCCTAACTTTCAAAGTCTATCTCAAGAATTACTGAACCAATACTAGGCATGTTGGTACTTATTTTAATGTATTTCTCTCATCATGGTGATTCCAAATAATGGTGATGAAATTTCATGATTTTGACTTTTTTGAAACATTGTGTGATATTTTGTAACCGTCGTCTGTAGATGACTGCTGCGTGGAAAGTGTTTAGTAGGCACACACATACACCTAGCACATAAAGTCCCTGACCAGGTGCTTTGAGGTTGGCTAATTCAAAATATATGATCGGTACCAAAAATCTGAGATATACATTAAATGAGCAGATTTCTTCTCCGCAGTTTGATACCTCATTCAACAAAATCGAATGGATACTTTTAAAGTTATGTCGATTTCAATGACCGCGCATGCAACAGAAAAGTTGCACTAGGTATAGGAAATCATTGATTTGTGTGTGATTTACCACTGTCACTGAAAACTCACAGCTTATCAGCTAAGACTTGTATTCTTCACAGCCAGATACACCCGTTGTCCCGCACATTGCGGTTATCACTAAAGACCCATTCATCTGTCTCGTTCAGATAGCACACAGTTATGACAGTAATCACACACAAATCAATAATTCCTATACCTAGTGCAACTTTTCTGTTGCATGCGCGGTCATTGAAATCGACATAACTTTAAAAGTAGCCATTCGATTTTGTTGAATGAGGTATCAAACTACGGAGAAAAAATTGCTAATTTAATGTATATCTCAGATTTTTGGTACCGATCATATGTTTTGAATAAATCAACCTCAAAGCACCTGGTCAGGGACTTCATGTGCTAGGTGTATATGTTATGTATGTTTCTCATAAATGTAAACATTTGTTAATTAATCCTATACAGCAAACGATGCTTATGCATATTTCGGCAAGTGTTCACACGGTGGCCCAAATGATGTAAGCAAAGGCAAAACAGCATCGGGTGGTATAAACAAGGAGGGCACAGAACCAGTACTAGCCCCACACCATTATCATCATGTTGAAGCAGCAGAGCTGGCGATACTTAGCACGGAGTTGTACTTCATGTCACCGGGTATTTACCATTTCCCTCCAACCAGACTAGATCTAGATACATAAAATACCACGCTAACTTCAAAGGGCTAATCCAGTGGCGTAGCTAGGATTTTTTTCAGGGGGGGGGGGGCAAGATTTCTAAAATTTTCGTAAAAGGTTGCCCCAATTTGTTTTCTAGTCACTTACCTCGTGAATTTCACGTAAGTGGGGTCACTTACCTTTTTTTTTTAGTGGGGTGGGGGGCGGGGGGCACAAATTGGTTTTTTTCGTCAGGGGGGGGGGGGGGCATTTTCCCCCCTGCCCCCTTGAGCTACGCCACTGGGCTAATCCTTTTGAAATCCTTACAACCCCTATAAACGAAAGACATAACCTTTATTTTGCACACAGGGAGTGTAGATTTAAAAAGGAATCACCCATGCAGGTATCCCCTTTTGAAATTCACTCTCCCTGTGGAAGATTAATGTCATGGTTTCCAAATGCAGTGTAAGGATTTCATATAGTGGAATAACCCAATGTCCAGCGATATTTTTTATTGACGGCATTCAAACACTGAACCGTTTTGGATTTGCCTTACGTAGGGTTTGTAAAACCATTTGAGGGTAAAATTAAGCTTTGATCTAACGCAGCTGGGGTATCGTCATACAAGTATGTATTTTAACATATTAAAGATGATTGATTAATGTTCCAATGCATAATCACTGTTATGCCGGCGATTTAGCTATTAGCCGGTCATACATTCTCCAATGCCCAGATTAGGCAGGCCAGTAGTCATGCCTTACAGTGTAAAACCCACACGTGGCCTTGATTTATATTCAACAATGACAGCAGGTTAACAGTCTAGAAACAGATACTGTATGGCCTCATGATCTTTGGTCTGTACTACAAAAGTGTTGAAAAGGTGTAACATGATGGAGGCGTTGTATAACAAAACGCGAACAAGGATGCACTTTCGAACGGAATGTCCAGGTCCCGCCAAACACAAGATATGTTGTCTAATTTATCGTAATCTGCGCATTTCAGAGCATGGCCTTCTTAATAACAGCGGTGAGGAAGCCTTCCGAAAACTATTGAACTTGGGCACGGGTGCCACTCTAGCGTTCGTTATTGATGTATCGGGGAGCATGCGCGATGAGATTTTGGCTGTGCAGGAGGAGGCAATTGAAATTATACGGCAAACCAACGGCACTTATGATGCTCCGTATAACTACGTAGTGGTACCATTCAACGACCCTGGTAAGTTAAAGTACAAATTAACAATAGTTAACATCAGTCAGGTAGCACTGCAAAACTACTAAAGTGATTCGACGTATTATGCATGCAATAGTCGCCATAGTAATACGTTGCATCACAATACGTGCAAGCACCAATGAAAATTGATTAAGACAAGTTTAAATATACCCATAACAATAGATTTATATTTGCATTAGTCTCAGTTTAATTGGTATGGGTGCTTGTACGTATGGCGTAGCAAACTATTGTTTTACGTTCAGTCACTTACCAGTCAGCTGTAGAACGGGACCCCGTTTCAAATGAGGGCGCTCTAAAACGACGGGTGTACGTAACCAAGGTAACGCACACCCGTCAATTTGCGCAATGATTGAATTTTCGCCTTTTACCCCAATTATCTGCATAAAAAGTAACTATCGAGGGCAGCATAAGGTACCAGAACTCCTTGCGACATCCAGTTCAATGATTTCATTTAACCTTTGACCCATCATCACACGACACAAGCTAAAATTATGTCTTTTTTGACCGGTTTGCTGCGATGAGACCACCATTTTATAGACGAGATTACACCATTTTATAGAATTTTTAGGGCAAGTGTGATAATTTTTACATTAAATATAAGCCCTATAGTATTCAGAAGTGATGCCTTTGTAACGGTTATCTCTGTGATAAGAGAGTTATTTTGTTGTTTACAATCGGCAAAATCGGCTTTTTATGAATCTTGAAAATAACTGTGACGTGAGGCCGTTCCCTTAGAAACGCCGTCCCGTTCCCAAGCCCGCCCTCTATTGAAAAGTGTGTTTTGTTCGTATTCCGGCGGGCGACGGACTTCCGTCACTTGATGAATGGCCGTGTATAAAATGACGGCAGTGCGTCACTAAATAGTACGCCCTCAATTGAAACGGGGCCCCGTTCTACAGCTGACTGCTTACGTGTGAGCCATACGTAGTCGTTTGGCAATGAGGACTGAATTACAATCCAAGGAAAAGTGTACTATTAGGTCCGAGATTCTGCACTGTACTAGTATCGTCCGATACTGGAACACCCAGTATCGTTCGATACTGGTAACGTTCGATACTGGTACAAAGTCATCGATCCAGTATTGTCCGATTTTGGCACATATAAAATGTTCCACTATCGGGCGTTTCTGGAACACAATGATGTATACAAGCATCGTCCACTACTGGGACAAATCACTACTGGTAGCAACTGCACCAGTATCGCCGGATAGTGGAACATGTTTATGTTTGGGACACAATTTGGTATTGCAGTATCGACCGATACTGGAGCAGTAAAATCGTACCAGTACCGAGCGATTCTGGCAGCACCTTTTTGTTCCAGTTTTGAACCGTTAAACGATATTGGTAAATCACTCTGGGACCTAAAATACACTTTTCTCCAATCCAATTTAAAGTGGCTGACAGTATTTACGACAGAAACAAACTTGTGTCCATTGAACAAGAAAACAACATTTTAGGTTGGAAATTACTATTGGAGGTTATTCACCACTTTTTCACTTATAACATCCAAAGGATAGATCTTTAAAGTTTAAAGCCTCATATTTTGTAGGAGAAAAAACACCATGGGCTCTCTTCTGATACCAACATCTCAATTTTGACTGGGAAAACGAATTGATCGGGTCACCTTCACTTCATCATTGACTTTATCACGGCCTCGGTGAATAACAGCTATTTTATGTTGACCTGTGTATCGTGAATAAAGATTATGTATGTATGTATGTATGTATTAACACGTTGCTGATTATGTTAGTAAACTTTCCGTGTGATTATTATTAAATGCTTTTCATCGACATTTCTGCATACTTTTGGTTTAATTTTTGAAATGTTTCAAAAGGGTTAATACATTTACAGTAAGCGTGAAGAATTGCCCAGTAGACATAAAATTAACATTTGACTGAAGTGCGCTGCCAAGATAACTTGTACAATTCTGCGATAATCGAGTGTTATTCTACATAGTAGCTGATGGATAATTGTGCTTTTTATCAGTGGTCGGTCCTCATCTGGTGACGGAAGATCCACAAGAGTGCATTGATTTTATTGGATCGCTGAATCCTTACGGAGGTGGAGACTGTCCTGAACTGGCCAATTCCGGTCTGGAAATTGCTCTCGTAAACAGGTAAGCATGGTAAGCGGGATATACCAATAGTGCAGTTGCATGCCTCGAAGTGTTTTAGTAAAATGTTGACCTTTTCGTTACACGACGTTGTTTTACACGGGAAACGATACTGAAAACTTAACCACTAATGATTACCTAATACCTAGAAGGTTTTTCTAAATCTTGCAGACTTTACACAGCAATATGAAGGGATACCAAGTGTTCAGAATCAATGTGAAGGTACTCTCTAAATGTAAAACGAGTGGAAAGAGTGGAAATTCACTCGAAAAGCAGTGAAGGGAGTGACACGCAGGACAATCCGTTTTAGAGTGGAACATTTTCACTCTAAAATAAATTGAGCGTGAAAGTTAATTTTTCACTCTCAATAGAGTGGAACATTGTCATATAAAATCCCCTTTCACTCCCTTTAGAGTGTTTTTCCACTTAAAAACGTGTTGTCCTGCGTTTAACTCCTTGAAAGAGTGGAAAGCCACTCTTTTACATTTAGAGAATATAAGTACCTGAAGAACAAGATGATATGTGATATGACTATTATCCCTATTGATTGTATTATCCTCACAAAATCTAATAATTCTAGATTGACTCAAAACGATGAAATAAAAATCTTGATTTCAGTTTGCCTGGTTCTCAGATCTATGTTTTCACCGACGCTGATGATAAAGATAGTTATAAAGCCGGGGATGTGGCCGCTTTAGCTCAAGAAAGACAATGCAGAGTAGACTATATACTTACAGGAGATTGCAATTCGCTTGCTGCTGAGAGTGCTAACGACGGTATGTGTCTCTATAGACCCCTGAAAATATATATAGTACACAAATAGATAAACTTCAGCACAGTATTTTCAGAGATATATTCATATTGATCAATAGAACGCTGATGCTGACTCAGATATAATTTAAAATTGTATCAATTTGTGGCTATCACTTATTTCAGGGTTCAGTCTGACACTTTGCTTGAGAATGTGGGGAAGTCTCAATTTCAATGTGTAAAATTCATCAGTATTTTGTGCTGAAAAAAACCCCAACTCGGTGGTCTATTCAAGGAAGTGTTATATTGACAACTATTGAGACATTTGAGAACGAACTAGTGGTGATTTCGGCACATTTAGATTAAGACCTCATCATATTTTCAAGCAAGTGGCTGAGCACTAACACAATAGATTGTTACACATTTGGTATCATTAGAAAGAACATATGGACATATCCGCTTCCCACTGATATTCAACCCAATATGACAATGTCACTAAATATACGTAATCTAGGCAATTGAAAACAAATTCTGATCTTTTCTCAGGGCTTTATAAGGACCATACATACATTGTAAGCGCACTGATATTCTCTTCCCAAAAGTGCTATAAATCATAATATTATTTATATGGGGCCCCAAACAATACAACAAAAACTGCTTATTAAATATACGCACCCAAAAAGTACCCGACGTATGCGAGCAATATTCAAAAATATTGTGCGGCGCGTGAGTATGTTTCGCATTTGACATTAGGGAGCTTTCGATTTGGACGACGGACGCTTCTGCGACGGTAAGATGACACCTCGAGTCATGTGCGCATGCGTCGACTTAGTATTCCGTCGGTTTTTAGTATTATATAAATGGCAGAAAACATTGTAGACACACATTATTTGTTTTTAAATGAAATAAGAAACATAATTTTTAATGAACAATAGTGCAATTCGTCAAAAACTCCGATTATAAATGATACAGTAATAAATACTCATGCTTCACTACGGCGCATTGATGCTGTGTCATTGTGAGAGAATCGTCAGCGTAAGAGCATTGGCTTTTGCAAGCAACGAGACATTTTGACGCCCACATTCATTGGGAAATAAAACATTAGTATCAAGTGTTATCATGAGTACATGTGCATGTCATGCGTCATTTTGTATTATGACATTATGAAAACAATTACTTTTTATATGTATTCTTTTTTAAGCGTAATTACAACGGTATTACAACAACAACAAACAGGTCATATACAGGGCGTTCTTGAGGGGGGAAGGGGGGGGGGGGTGATTACCAACAAAAATGTATTATTGTGATTTTTTAGTATTTCCATACATTGTAAAATATAGTGATGATATCAAATATTCATTATGATGACAGGTAATTCACACCATCAGCGGCGGCGACGTGATACAGTCGGCATCCGCATTAGCGACTCTTACTCGAGTATATCTGAGAAAAGTGGTGGCGCTGTGTACGAAACAGAAAAAGAAAACATCGGTGAAGTGACTGAAATAATCAAAATCGGACTCGGATCGTCAAAGGTGGCGCTAGTCAAATGGACCGGATACGGTAGTGGCTGTTGTATGGCGGGAAATAATGAAACATCCGTGGAGATTTATGTTGATACAACCATCAGTGAATTTTCAATCACAATGACTGGGGATCAAGCGTCGCCTAATATTACTTTGATAACCCCGACTGGTAGGTTGCAAACTATGATACATCATCGTGATTGGTTACCAATGGTATTTACCGGTGTATCATTGGTGTAAGATATGCATGATTTATAGACTAGTGTTAAGACCCTATTACTGAATAAACCGGTGCAATCCTTAATACCTTTTACACCAAGGATAAACTTATTTCCCATGGGAGAGTCATACGTTTACGACGTGCGGGTTTTACTATAATGATTTGCACACGTATGGCGTTTTTTTCATGTATGCGCTTGACGTATTACCTCACGTCAAAGGAGAAATGTCATGCAAGTTCAGTACTAAACGTATATGTTACACACGGGGTGTAAGCATAACGTATCCAACGATGCAGGCTGTGTAATTTAAAGCATTATGATTTTCTTTCCTACATAAAGTTGTTACGAGTATTCTTCAACGCTAACGTGTTATTCAGATGAAATGACAAAATAAATATGTCTCCATTAAATACTCCGCATTATTTTATACCTTTTCTGATATATTTCATTGTGTTTTCTTTCATTAGGCGAGGCTGTCTCAGAAAATGATACCAATGTCAAAGAGGTCGTCAATGTCGACTTTTTGCTGGCTATCACAGTCACCAATCCGGCAGTAGGGTTATGGACAATTACTTTAAACGATAGACAGTATTACACGATAGATGTCAATGGCCAGAGTGTGGTGGAATTTTCATACCAGTTCTTGGAGACCGATGACACAGGTGTGACTTACCCTGTAGTGGGAAGCCCAGTAGCTGGTAAGTTATTCGAATATGAGTTTATTCAGCATACAGGCCAGGAGCTCATAAAGCGAAGTGCCCGATAGCATAATGTCATCAAGTTAACTTTTGGACATAATGTGCAGAATTTGTTTTCTGATATTGAAATTATGCTTAATTTGTTAATAGCTAAATAGGACATCTCAAACAATGTTGGATCACCTTGAACACATTACGTTACAAGGCCCGCTTAGCAGCGCTATAAATTGCTGCCCTAAAAACCGGCACCAAATTTATGAGCGTGGATGAAATTTGCAACATAATGGAAACTCACCCATGCAGTTAGCAAGAAGTTCCGCTCGTTCACGCCCCGAATTTAAATATACAACCAGGCAATCCTCTCGCAGTAATTGATAACAATAGGTTTACCAGACCGAATTAATAGCGCTCCTAAGCGGGCAATTTATGTCATGACTGCTGATGACATTAACATTTCTCAACATTGCACGGGTAAAAGGGTGTGTTAGATTTCCGTTGTTGACCAGTAAGCGTTCCAAAACTCTTTTCCAGGATTGTCTTGACGAAGTGCAAACAAAATCATCTGAATTTGGGTTTTGTCTCATAACTCAAAAAACGGAACGTGTCACAGTGATGAACTTCATATTACGCACGATTTTAGTTCAAATCATAGGCGTTAGAGCTATAAAACCCCAACGATCTCCATTCGGCAGATGACACTTATACCTTCAACGATATTAAATAGGCATACACACTTCTAAAACTACTGTATTTCGCTATTCCAGGGATTGCAACGTCTGTTTCAATCAATATAGTGGGCATGGAACAATTAGGCAGTGCCGATTTCATCACTGTTGTGACAAGAAATGGTCAAGATACGATAAGTTACGAATTAGTTCAAGCGAGCGAACGAGATGATGACTTATTCTTAGCGACAGTAATACCACCTTCAAACGTAAGTGCCACAAAGATAAACTACCGCCGCGGTATATCATTGGACGATTTTTCTCGACGATACACATTACTAGTAATATAATCATTTGTCAGAAACTGCAAGGGACCGTTTCTTTTTATAGTTATGCAATGTTACTACACAAACCATATTATAAATATTAGCCTAACTTTGCGAAATCTCCAGGTTCTGTGTATTAGAACGGGTGACAGATTGTTATTAAAGAAACATGTCCATGCAATTTTAGAGAAATTTCGATTGCTTTGCAATTTGCCCCAAGTTTTATCATGTTTATGCGAAAATTTCGGTGACATAGATTTCAAGTAGGTGAAGTATCAACGGTATGAAGCTGTCTAAACCAAATAGATGAACGTTATGCAACGGATAGTTCAATATTGAATTCGATTTCATCAAATGTATACCATTTGCAGCCATTTTCCTTCCGCCTGGATGGACGAGATATGGAAGGCAATTCTCTCTCTCGGCTCTTGACAACACAGATACAGGCCCAAAGTTTTAAACTCGACTTTTTGCCGTCTTCATCAGGTACGTATGCTAAACTACTTTGTTAAATGGAAATAAAGTTTGATGAACAATTTTGAAATTTTAAGCATGTCTATGTAAAGACCCAGAAATTGCAACTATTTTCGCAATATAAAATCGATGGTGAGCGAAAGACACCGGGGCACTGGTCATAAAGAAAGCACATAAAATGTAATATTGATATGGAACACAATTTGGTGTTCCAGTATCGTCCGATACTGGAATAAAAAAATTTACCAGTATCAATAATGTAGTGTCGGGCTTCTTATTTCCTAGTTATATTAGTCTCAGATACATTAAACAGTCACACTAACCTGGTTTTATACAGGTTCGCTTAGAAGTATTAATAATGAGGGTCACCACCTCACTCATAACATCGCTAATATGAATGTCAGCTTCAAGACATAGTCATGATTGTAGCTCTGAATTATAATAGCAACACATATATAGTAAATCATATTTGATATCTCTTTCACTTTTGTTATGAGGTTGTTAAAGCAAGAGAGATATTTTTGGCATTGGAAACGGAAAATTACCTTTAAAATAAATACATGTATATGTTTTTGGGTTGTTTTTTCCCGTGTTGTATGGTTAGGGGTCGTCCAAAATTATCGCCATTTTCACTTACGTACAGAGCGTACGTAACTTTTTACCCCCCTCCCCCCTCGAGTTACGTACGCAATAAATGGTGAAATGTTATTTTATTTTGTACTTTAAAAAAAAAATCCCGCCTCTCAAGATCGCCATTTAAGTTACGTACGGATGGGTATATTTCGACCCCCCCCCCCCCCTCTTACGTACGCTTTGTACGTAACTGAAAATGGCGAAAATTATGGACGACCCCTTAGATATAAAAGCACGATTTAATACTGAAAATGGACACCAATTAATGATATTAGAATATATTACAGTATTATCATAATAAATTAGAGTGTAAGCAGTATTGACTCTTGTATGCTTGCAAATAGTGCAATATCAACTATTGCCACTTTATGAGTTTTCCTTATATGCAACCTTCAGAATAGACAATCAAGTAGTTAATGATAGAAAATTATATTTTCGAGAGACTCGTAATCCCTCTATTTAGTCATGTATAGTTAGTTCTTATGAAAATCAAATATGACTTTTGCAGGGTTCTCGAAGGGAGGGGTACACTTAATGGTTGTCTTGATATGGTTAATCAGAGGGCATTTATTGTCCTATGAAATCATTAACCTTTATTGAATATCGTCTGTTAAAAAGATATCTGACATTTGGAACGATTATAATTGACGATTAGGTTCTTTTTTCTCTTAACATAGGCCAAATGAATATCAATTCGGCAATGTTTTGCTTTTTTCATCCGTTTCCGTCACACTAAATGGAAGTTTGTTATTCACTGCATCTCAAGAAAATTACAACCATTAAACAATTTACAATGAATGTGTAGCTGAGGTTCAAAACTACAATTATGAAATATTTCTTAAGACTGGCTTATATAATAACAAAGTTATGAGGTAGGAGGTACAACTTATTGAATGACTCTCGTATATAAAACAGGTTGAGATTTTTTAATTAAAGGTGTTGGTGTAATGAACAATGAAGTGCTAACCCACTTAAAGCACACGTTACTGGCTTTATATGAGGGTCATAAACTAGACTGTACTAGTATCGTTCGATACCGAACAACATCAACAAAATAAATTAAAAAAAACCCATAAAATAAAAATAAAAACAACAACAAGCACTAAAACAAGCACTAAAACAAACAAAAAAACACGAAAAAAATAAAAAATAAAAAAAATAAAAAAAATAAAAACAAAACGAAACAAGAACCAACCACTAACCCCCCCCCCCCCCCCGAAAACAAGACAAGACAAGACACAAGACACAACAAGACAAGACAAAACGCAAGCTATATAAACAACCAACAACAATGGAGTTTTTTGCGATGCGGGTACAATACTTACCAGAAAATGAATACCGAGCTCGTTCACCTGTATTGTTTCGATTATAACGGCATATGTAGTGTTAATAATGTGGGTCTATTGGATAGACACATTGAAACGTCCAATTTGTTTCTACATTATTTCAGATGAGTTAATTCCAGGTGGTATGCAGGTCATACAGTTTTCCTTACGAAACGAAGGTGTGAACGATACATTCTTGATCAGCGCCACCACAGATACTCCTCGTGAAGTACAAGCAAGTATCACGCCCTCTATAGCATTTCTGATAAAAGGAGAACTCGTCAAAGGCAACATTACTCTCTCGGCGTCAGAAAGTACCACCACTGGAACAATCAGGTGACTGTTGTTACATTAATATGGGTTTGTTTGAAATATCACTATATCGTATGAGGTAGGGAGGGGGGGGGGGGGGGGGGGGGGGTAAGGGGGTAAGGGGGCTTTTCCAATTTATTATAGAAGATAACTATATACATCAAACACGATTACCTATAATTCGTTGATTTCATGAGCGGGACCCAAGTGAAAGGATCGATTTTTTTTTTAATCCACAAGAAAAAGTATCTAGCAAGTTAAATCAAAGGAATGTTGCAATTTAACAACATTGTTGTAATAAAACAATCATGAAATTAAAGTAAACTGGTTTTGATGCGCAATGGAATGAGGAATTATAAATTAAAACATAGAGGAATTAGGACCAAAAGAAACAATTAAATAAATATTACTGAACATAAATTTAGGCAAGGGAAGTACCTATTTCATATGACCATAGTTTCCAATTAAAAACAAAAATAACAAAATCATCATGTTTTTGTCTAATGGCAATAATAATTACGTCCCCCACTCTTTACTCTGCATACCAGCGAAATAACAGTAATAGCGCCATCTGTTGAGCACTTTCTATTGAATAGTAACACATGTACATGTACCTCAATTATCGTGTTCTCCACTACTTGAAATACGAGTACGTAACCTGCTTAAGCTAACTATATGTAACATTTAAACCTCATGATTTTTCTTCATGGTATTGATGATATTTTCTGAATAAACTACAACACATGATTAATAATAGAACGCATTCATGTAATAATATATATATATATATTGTACGTCTTACCCATTTCTGTACTACAGCGTAAGCACCTTAACCGCTTCAAGTTCAAGCGGTGCTACAACTTCACTGGTCAAATCACAGGCAGTTGTTAGTCCAGATACTGAGGTAAGAGCAATGTTATTTCATTTAAAAGGATCTTATCGATTTTGATAAGTATAAAAAAAACAAAGTTTTACACCTGAATAAAAGTCAAGACAATAAGATACAAATATTCAACATCAAAGTTATACATATGAACATTTTAAAATATTTTAATATATTACAAAAGGTGTTGGATATCATCAGACCAGAATGCATCATTGCTGAGACAATAGACACCTGTACTGGAGATATGATGACACCAGACAATTGTGAACTTTACAGATGGGGTATTGTTTTTGAGGCAACAGAAGAAGGGAGCGGGATCTACGCTATTGATATATTTCCCCGCGCAAATACAACTGACTACGAGTTGGATCGATTTACGAAATATTTTGCTAATGGAAGTTATGAGTAAGTATTTTGATGCTAGTACTATTTGAACTAAGAGGGCGCAACAGACATTTACGGTAAGAAGCTCAGAAGACGTTAATTTTGACGGGTGTATAACATTTTGACTCTTAAACAGATCAAATACAACTGGTGAGCCAATCATCTGCTATTTTTATTTTCTTCTGTTTTCAGGGGTGATTGTTGCTGCCCATTAGTAACCATAAATATTCAAGATTTTTACGGCAATCTTGGTCAATGCATCGTGGATTATTACGCAATCATTGCTAATACCACTGCACCGCCACCATGTTTACCTCAGCCGCCTCCCCGTGAAACGACATCTACTGTTAAACCTACAACAACAAATGGTCTTCTTACAACTTTCCGTACCACAGCTAAGCCCGTTGAAGTAAGTATTGCAAATTTTATTCGGGATATTTTTGGGTTGGTGCAATCATAGATAATCAAGACGGGGATGAACAAGTGGGTAATTTCTTTTGAAGCTGTGTGTTTCGGACCAAGGTTGCTCAACACAAAAAAAGCCGATGTAGCCTTTTGCCCTGTCAGGCAATAGCTTCACAACATCCATATAAAACGTCACTCTCATTGCCAGACGCATAAATCGTTAGGAATCGATTTCAAAATATGCTATTGTCCGTCGCGCTCATGGGTTCGAGTTTAGGTGTAATAAGATACTGGGTGAAATAAGTGTCTATAAATTTCACAAATAGTGTTACATCTATCGCATCGGTGAATGTGTGTATTAAATTAATAAGTGTAAAATATTAGAAGTATTTTAACTTTCACCGTTGATTTTGTTATCAAACTAATTTTATGTATCCCGTTAGCTAGTATTAGTTATGGAGCTGCGGCAATACCCATACTGTTAACCGGGCTTTTCAAACATGCTAGTCATACTAATAGGTGTGGGCGAAACAGAAATAGAATCAACTCCACTCAACATTTCAATAGAGATAATCATTCCCGCTATTGAAGATTTATGGTGCAATAAGGGGCAAACCAACGTGAAGCACATGTTGCTGGTTTTATATTAAATTTTTGACCGAGTACATGAGAAATGTGATTAGTTAAGTATAAACATAGAATATATGAGCTCTTTAGCACAGTACGTGTTATGATAATTGGAGACATTCACAACATTTGTAAATGCAAACCAGTTACTTGTAAATTGAGGGTTAGCCCTTTCTCGCTCCATGGATTACATACTGCTATTTTTGGTTTCCTAGAAACACTGAACGTAGTGGATATTTATTTTAAACAATGCGAATCTAGGAGAGTTGGATATAAGGAACATGTTTCCAGTGATCCCATATTTAGATTAAGTGTTTCTATATGTGGTAAGTTCGGAAACATGAATATAGTGCTAAGCCACTGTGTCTTGTATGAAGAGTATAGCACAACTGAACATGTTGCTGAAATGTTGAAAAAGAAAAGTGTACATTAGGTCCCAGATACTGGTATACCTGTATCGTTCAATACTGGAATATATAAGTTGCCAGCATCGCTCGATACTGTTACGATTTCACTGTTCCAGTATCGGTCGATACTGGAAACCAAATACACATATTACCAGTGGTGATTTGTCACAGTATTGAACGATACTGGTATATAATTGAGTTCCAGTATCGCCCGATACCGGAAAATTTTATATCCGATACTGGAACACTGACTTTGTACCAGTATCGAACGATATTGGGTGTTCCAGTATTGGACGATGCTAGTACAGTCCAGAATCGGGGAACTAGAGTACACCTTTTCCTTTAAGAAGTGTGCTTATATTATAAAAGTACAATGAAGTTGTGATATTTTTGTCAGAACCAATTAAACACTAGCCCAAGCAATATGTTTTAAATGCAACTGATTGAAAACCAGTACCAATCGGTCGAAAGAAGTGAGGGTTAGCACTTTATTGCACCAACCTCTTCAATTATTTAATTTAATTTAATAGTTTGTAAACGATCGAGAATTTCGACCTGATAACTGACACTTCACTATACATGTAGGTTCGTCATCCATAAACACTGTTATTGTCTTTATTTGACAATGAACAATATATCACGTCATTTAATGATAAGATATACCGATTTGTAAGACTAAATTCAGTTCGTTTTTTGTGTCCTTATTTTGTTTGCAGTCTTCGCGTTCTTCTTTGCCTTTAATAGTGGGTTTAAGTGTTACTGGTGGTTTGATTCTCGTCGCTCTACTTATTACACTGTTGTATTTAGCCACTCGAAAATCGGCAAAACCAAATCAAATAGACGTGGATGGGAATCAAAATCCCACCTATGAAGTGAATGAAACAGGCGTCGATGATGAGCCCGAATACGGCAACATTCCAAAGACACGGTCACACATGTATAATGAATCGACGTAGTACACTACTTCAATTGTTAATATCAATACGTGTTCTTACTACTCGTCCCGCGAAATTCAAACTCCTTCCTCATACATGTATTTGTAATCACCCCGGTTAAAAACTCTCAAAAAACACACGTTACGGTTCCATTGTGCAGAAGGACATTACGCTTATTGCACTATCATACGCAGTTTGGATTTTGTTAATCCCACTTTAATTCCTAATCAAAAGCAGTGTTGATGATTAACCAGAATATGATGACATTCATCGAACACATGCACATCAATCACATTATAGTTAAGTTAAAAACCTCAATTCAGTGACCATTCTCTGGCTAGTAAGGTTTGACGATTGATTTGACTTATATGGACCTTTTAGAAAAAAATAGCCTCCATGTCCCTCACCAAAGTGTTGGGAACTCCCAGGAGACAGTAAAATCCACAATGGCCGCCATACAGGGACATACATACATACAGAGACGAGGAGCTGCAATAGCGAACGATCTGTCTCCCCAAGTGCACTTAGATATAGTTTCTTGAAGAAGTTGCATGTGTCCAGAACGAAGAGTGCGAGTTGGCACATAATTTGATAACAATTCAGATAAATATGATGGTGCAACATTGTTGATACATTTATATACAATCAGCAATAGTTTGAAAACAATTCTCTGAGCGATAGGGAGCCAATGGAGTCCCTTTAAAATTGGCGTAATATGGTAAGATATTTTAGGAAATGTGAGTATGCGAGCTGCATTATAATGACAACTTTTATGTTCCATTACTAGACGATACTGTTATACCGGTATCTGGGACTTAAAGTACACTTTTCTCTATTTTCCTAATTAAGAATGATGAGTATTTATGATTTCAACCAAAATACTATTAATGGTAGATGACATTATTGTTCAACTCTAAGTAGCATGGAATTTGAAATGTAGTTGGGCATATTATGTGTGCCCATGCAACTCATCTGCCTTTTATGTTTAGGAACATGCATCGTTACATGGCGTAACATAGGTTGAAATGTCGAAAAAAAACCTATTAATAAGAAGGATGAATAGCCATCATTTCAACTAAACTGCACTATTGCCATAGATGGTGTGTTACATAAAACAATAATAGGATATTGAAAGGTAGTTAGATTAGATACATATACCCGTCTCTACGGTTTATCTCCTACATCAAAATAATAATGCAAACTTGCGAGAAGAAACTGACATTGCGGCTTTTTACATCGTACATCTTATTAATAATGACGAATAGCTACTACTACTTCATGTCCATGTGCACGATCGCGATGGTGAGTCTCGTAAAGCAATCGATAACAGAGATTGAAAGGTATCCGTAGATCCATACATTTGAGCACACAATGTTTGACTTTTCGTCACACGAGTAAGATAGTTTGAATTACAGCAAGAGAACAGAACTTGTAGCAGTATGCATGAAGTGTATGCTAGCTATGGATGGCTTGTTCTTTGACAATGAAAACATGATATTTGAAAATACGTGTAATTTGATTTACTCGTGCACGTGTTTTGCATTTACATTTATGGTTAGGGCGTACATCGTCACACGCACAGAAAGGTTAGATTGTATAGCAAACCAGAATAGTCAGAATCCCTGTATGATAATGCACATCTTATTAAGGAGGGTGAACATGTATTAATTTAATTGAAGTGCACGAGCGCCGTAAATGGTGCGTTTCACACTACGTAATGACATGACATTAAACATAAGTGAAGATAGATTTATCGTTCCCGCAATATTACGGTTAGGTAGCTTACATCGATACACGCCGAAAATAGTAGAAACTGATGACAACTGCCATTTAACGTCACTTATGTAATATATTTACAAAAGAGTGTGAATTGTTATATATAAATGTAGAGCGTGATCATTCAAAGGTGAGTTTCGGGTGGGGGAGGGGGAGGGGTGGCTCGTTTTTGTCATGAAATAGTTAGAGAGATAAATGGTATCATTTGAAACCAATATCGCTAATGCTCACAAACGTAACATTTGGTGGTATCAAACACTCCAATCTGATATTAGTAAGAATGGTTATAAACGCAACCTCAATTGCGTTGAGATCGGTTCGAGGAGTCTTGTCACTGGTTAGAATCTGAAGAGGCTGCGTACTGCGTCTAGGTTTGTCGGGTCTAAACTTTCCAATTTTTTCGCTGTGCAGTTACACGATCTGTAACGCTCCAATCGAGTCCCGAACGGGACACAGCCCCGTGTCTAAAAGAATGACACAAAGGCCTTCACGCAGTGCGCAACGACTTCAGGTCTCCGCCTTACCTGTTTCAAATATTTAATTATTCATATATAATTTTGATGTTTGTATTGTTTTTCCTGTCTTTCCCTGTATGTATATTGGTCGGTCAGTGCTGGTCATTGTCTGGTCAACATCGTGTCCTGGGTTTTATGTCCGGTCTTTTTATCAATTTTATTGTATTTTTAATGAATGAATAAGGAATGATGAAATATATATTATTTGCAAGCTTACACTAATTACTATGGCTTACAATCTTGTTTATCCATGGTAATGCAGATATTTAGATATCATCCATTGCTTTCCATGTTCTTACAATTAAAATCGTGCTCTTATATCTAACCATACAATACGGAGAAAAGCATGTATTTATTTTGAGGATCATTTCCTGTTTCCGTTGTCCGAATTTGACCGCATCAGAAAAAAGTGAAACAGATATCAATTTTCATTTACTATAAATGTTTAGCTATAGTCATGACAGATGTCTAGTTTAGTTTAGTTTAGTTTTATTTGGCATATCAAGACTCAGAGGTACAATACATCAGATCAAATATACAAATCTTAAAAAAAAATTATTAATAAATATATTAATAAAAGAAAACATATAATGCCAAGGATAGCCCAAACAAAAACCTCTAAAAAAGGGCTTATTTCCATTGGGGTCCTTCAAATATTAAAACAGAACATTATAAAAACATCATATATATTTTCACGCAAATAATATTGCACTTTTTATGAAACAACTGCATATAAAAAAACCGGCTGAAAAATTTAGATAGAAAGTGACTTTTTACTGCCTTTTTGAACTGCCCGTGGGTTTTGGATATTTTAACCTGACTTGGTAGCAAATTCCATTCCCGAATACCAGTAAAGAAAAATGTATTGCACTGCTGAACTTTAGCTTTAGGAACCAGAAAATTTGTTGCACTGCCCCTAGTTTGTTTCTGTGGGTGTTGGACAATTTGGTAAAATGAGAATTCAGGTACTTCAGTTGCTATTTCATTATAGATTTTAAAAACATGATTGAGATTAAGTTGTTTAACTCTGTCTTCAACTTTCAACATTCCCAGCTTCTTAAATTCTACATCACCAATGTGGGACCTGGGCTCCAGCTTCAAAATGAAGCGAATCAACTTATTTTGCACAACTTGCAGCTTATTTTTCATCTTTGCAGAAAGTGAAGAAAACCATGAAGAGCAACAATAATCAAAATTACATTGTATAAGGGCAGTGCAAAGGGTCTTACGAGATCTTTCATTCAAAAAATGACCTTGTATGTATAAGAAACTTAATATACCGCAAGATTTTTTGACAACTGATTTTGCAACATTTTCACCACTGAGATTTTTATCGAGAGTAATCCCAAGGTATTTGATAGAGTTGGTAGGATTTGTAATTTTTCCATCACAAGAAACTTCGAACTTGTCCACCCTGCTCAGTTTAGGTTTAGATCCAAAAAGAATAGACTCTGTTTTGCCAAGATGTAAGAACAATTTGTTGTCGATCAGCCATTGTCTACACGACTCAAGTTCTCTACTTAAAGTGTCAGAAATTACTTTTGGGTCTTTACCGGATGTTAAAAGGGCACTATCGTCAGCATATAACAAATTTTTACAGTTAACGCTTGATGACATATCGTTAACATAACACAAGAAGACCCGCGGACCTACAATACTACCCTGTGGAACGCCACATGATATATTCATGGGTTTGGATTCAACCTGATTTACAATAACAATCTGTTTTCTGTCAGATAAGTATGATTTGAACCATTTAACAGAGTCAATGTGAATACCCATAGCTTGCAATTTGTTACAAAGTATGTCATGGTCTACTGTTTCAAATGCCTTCTGTAAGTCTAAGAGCACCATACCTGTGTATTTACCAGCAGCCATCTGGGATCTAATATAATCGGTGAGGTAAATAAGGCATGGTAGAGTATGAGCCTCTGATAACAGATTGCAGGCTATAAATCAAATTATTATCAGAAAGGTACATTTCAAGTTGGTTATACACTGCTTTTTCAATAATTTTGAGACAATGAACAATATGCTAACCGGTCTATAATTGCCAACATCGGATCTACTGTTCTTCTTGAATAAAGGCCTTATCTGCTGACATTTATGTTAGCGATGTTATGAGGGAGGAAGTTAAACTTATTGAATGACCCTCGTAAATATAATGTTATTAAACGTGACGTTGTTTTTCAACCAGTCTGGTGGAAAAACAACGTCACGTTTTCAGAGACAGATGTCTAATTATTGTGTAGACATTTCTAATACTCGGATATATTCTTAACTTCAATTTCCTGGGCATATAGTTAAGCTGACAATAATAACGAAGTAGTAGCCTTAAAAAGAAAACTATGTTAAAGATGTTTATCAACATGCAGATCTAACGGCGATCTGCCCTTTTCGTTGTGCATGTAGGCTATTGTGTTGAATATAGCATCTCGCCGCGAATCTCGTCATCGAAATGAGTAGAAACATCAGTTTTGCCACGCTGTTTTTAAATGTTTTCTTCTTCTTTATTTTGCTCGTTTTCAATGCCGTTTTCCTCACTAACTACTGAATTACTTTAGCTTGTGACCTTTTTAACGCCGTTTTAATCAATATACAACCAAGAAATCGTAATTTATTTAATAGCGTCCCAAATTGCGCGAATACACCTCTGAAAATAGGTCCCCGTTTTTGATTAATACAGTAATCAGAGCACTTACAAAATTATAAATATACTAAATTATAGCTTCTCTCTAGAAGAAATATAAACTGCAAATTGTGTAGAAATTTATTAAATGCGAATTACGATATACTAAGGAAGTTGAAGCTAAAAGAATATGGCAAAGTTCAATTGACCCGTCACAATTTCCTCGAAACTCATATCACAGACAAAACGACTTTACATGGAAAATATCTGCGTTATTGCTTTTAGACATGATAAAGAGAAAGATTTTTACAAAACAACCATTTTTACTCAGGCAATCTTTATTCAACAATTACAAGACCGTACAGAAATTCCAGGATACGGGATGGACGGATCCATCCCATACAGGAAAGACAAGGGACAACAACAACAATTATACATATATTAAAAGATTTACATACACGTACATCACAAGCCTACATAAAATAATTAAAACCGGAAACCAGCAGGAAATGGGGCCTGCCCTAAGTCTTAATATATGGACACTCTATCCAAGAAGGTTCGTGCCTTGCATTCCAAATTGCGTAACTACAGAGGAGAGCATTTTTAGATACATCATTAAAAACATTTTTAATTTATAGTAACATGAAACATGGCACAGTGTTCACTTCCTTTTGACATTTATTTTTGTACACAATGGCATAAGATTATGTAAATCATCCATCACGTTTTATAGTTGTTAACTATGAAATGAATGTTAAAAGGGCCATTGATCAACTTATATCTAGTCTAATCCATCTTATGGCAACCAAACATGGAAAGAGATCCAGGGGACAACCCAGGAAAGACTACATCTGGATTATTACAGAGGACACCGGCTGAAGCGGACAAGATCTGAAGAATTGCATGAATGATAGAGCAGTGTGGAAGGCCACACTTTGTCCTTTATATCTCAAATAAAATACAAGTATCTTTTGAACCCTTTTTGTAATTAGTAGATAACACGGACTAATTTATACATATACATACATTTAGCATGATAATAAAATACACTGATTTTAATACCTTGTACACACTTCCCGCTTTTAAAATTTGCAATAATTGTTTCATACTGTCTTGAATATGGTCATATAAGATATGGACACATTAGCTACTGTATCACCTCGACAATATTTTCTTGTGACACTAACTAAAATACTACCAAATATGCAAACATACTCCTTGACCACTGAAACAAGGAGTGAAGTCACCACTTATCCAGCATATATCGTGTACGCAATCCCAAAATATTGATGCACATCATTCGATACAGGGTGAACAAATCAGAGTATCCGACACATGGGCATTACTCAGTGAGTTGACATAGTATGTAAACAAGTTATACAGGAATGAAACAAGGAATTCCAACCATCACTAATATAAGAGTAAACAAGCAGGCTCGCTTGTTAATTATCAAGAATTACGAAAGCTACCAAATCCTTAAAGTAGCAATCCAGCAACATGCACGTCTTTTCACAATATGCGTCATTTAAACATAAAAAACTATGAATACAATTTGTACCGTAAGACTACAGGGTGAATCAAAATAAATTATGCACGATTTGAAACGGTTATTTGACCATGATGCGTGTATTGAACCGTGTATTTGTTGTTGTTTGTATAAAGCGTTGTTAATCTAGTTTATCCTACCAAAAAATAAAAGTAATCGACTGGCAAATGAGCAAACTTTGGCAAGTTTTATAAACTGACCGCGTTTTTCGCCATTCCAATGGGATTTACACACAGTAAATTGGTTTTGCTAAAATAGTCATTATCATCACATTGATTGTCAAAATGTTCCTGTTTGGCAAATGTGAATGACTTTTCAGTGCTATTATCAACAAACAAAGTGTCTTTAGAACATATATTTGTGCAATATTTTTAATATGTAAAGTATTATCATCTGAACTATTTATTTTTACAATATTTTCCCACCTTTTGCTCATTTAATATACCAAGAAACTGTAATAAATTAAAGGCACAACACTGCCTTACTTGTAGACTCTCACTCCATATCAACATGCTGCAGTAATATTCATGTCTTAAATGTGTAAATCCCATTGGAATGGCAAAAAACGCGGACAGTTTACCAAACGTGTCTCAGTTTGCTTATCTTTCAGTCGATTACTTTTTGGGAGGATAAACAAGATTAACAACGTCTTATACAGACAACAAAAAATACATGGTTCAATGCACGCATCAAGGTCAAATGGCCGTCTCAAATTGTGCACATTTATTTTGATTCACCCTGTATATTAAATTTAATAGTACATACACATATCAATTGTTTACAAATCCATTAAAGTGTAACATAGTGCAGTAGTAATTCCTAAGTACTATTGCATTTTACATCTGGCAGTTTGACAAGTCTGAAAGAGCTTTTAGCTTGATAGTGAAATGTAAAAGAACAATGATACACATTTCAGTTATTTTTGATATACACTGTACAATGAATAGAATGTCAAATCCAAAGCAAAACAACAAAGACAGGTACACGATTAGAAACATGCCTGCTGAATTGATAAATATAGACGTTTACACTCTTTTCAAGCTCAATGTTCTGTAAATCTCGTCAAACACTTCCTTTGGCATCAGCACCTTATTTCCTAGATTATTTGGATCTTCAATTGTCATGTACATTGAATTTCTCTCATTATCATGACGCCTCTGTAGTGACACATAGACCGGTTCACTTCCATCAGTACATGTACCAGTACGTTTTGCTTCTCTTGCCCAGGTTGATATGTCATGATATTTACAACACATCATGATTGTCGAGATGTAAGCTTGAATCTAGAGTAGCAACTTTTCCGTTTGATTTTCACTTTAGTTATGCTCTGCTGCATAACATTAAGCGCTCTTCTATCATAGGAACAGGGATATCATATCAAGTATATGTTGCATAAAGACATCCTAATCTAAGCAAATATAAGCATGATATAGTACATTGTATTGTTTTAAAGATGAATTGAAAAAGTGGCATATTTTCTTTAATATTTTATTATAAATGTCGCATTTTATCTGCAATACACTTGACTATAAAATGTTATGTGTGGCATACTTAGCTTTCAATGTAATTAGTAAATTGCACTTCAGTGGTACACAGAATGTCACAAACTCAAATTTAACAAATATATATACAAAATACAGACAAGATTACAAGATTACAAAGTATCGAAAAATGTCTGCTTATTTGTTTTAGGTATTATAAAGAGCAAGTCAATGTTTATACAACGATCTTACAGTTACGTGAAACATCATGGAACAGAATTCACTTTCTTTTTATATTACAAGGTATCCTCTATTGCTGCTTCAGACACTCGCCTTACCTCCCCCTTCATCAATTTCCCTTCACAAGCCACAAACTAAATACATCATAGACTCAGGACACAGCCTCAACTTATCACATACATGTACACCCCTACTGAAATTGGTTACATACAGTGAACACAGACACCAGTGACCAAACCAGAGGCAAACGGCCTGTACCGAATACACGTCTGCTGAATAATAAATGGAAGTCACACTCTTTTCAAACTCAATGTTCTATAAAACTCCTCAAAGACTTCTTTTGGCATAAGAACTTTACTTCCTGGATTATTTGGATCTTCGATCGTCATGTACATTGAATTTCTCTCCTTATCTTGACGCCTTTGTAGTGACACATAAACTGGTTCACTTCCATCGTTACCAGGAACAGTTCGTCTTGCTACTCTCGCTTGGCTGGATATGTCATGATATTTACAACACATCATGATTGTCGTTGTGAGAAACACCAAGCATAATATCGTAGCTGCTACTGTGGAAATACCCAAATATAAAATTGTATCGTTAGTGTTGATCGGACAGTTATTCTGACAGTCAGCGGATCTAACTGTATCTTGCTTTATTGTTTCACTTGCCTTTGTTGGTACTGCATGATTGTCTATACGTTTAATATTCGTAACACGAACAGGCCCGATATAGCATGTTCTTTCGACATCTTGAAACCCAGAGCTCGTCATCGTACATGTAAACATTACCCCATCATGTGAATGTCTTATTAGCACGGACATTTCCGATGTAATAACATTTCCTTCGGTTATATTTCGAATTGACAAAGGAATATTGATGTCGCTACTGGACCAAGCCAACGATACAGTTGGAAAAGCTTTTTCAGATGAGCATGTCAGTTTTAAATATTTATTCTCCGATAATGCAGATGTCACAGAAGGAACACTTTCACATGTTGGATATATTTTATCCGGTAGAAAATATATTTCTACGTCGATGGAATGTTTGATAACGAGTTCAGGAATCGCACCAGCATATCTGAAAACGTTGCAGAAATATTCACCTTCGTCTTGAGGCGAAACATCGACGATAGTCATAAAATACACACGACTTCCACCCGTCATCGTTCGTTTTGATAGGAATACGCGATGCCCAAGTGTTGTAGGTAGATACCCAGTGTCTGATGTTATCACCTCTGTGCGGTCATTTCGTACACGCACCATCATCACGCTATAATCATCTTTTATATTCCATATCTGGCACTGAATTGCTATAATCCCTCCTATTGTAACAGGCCGTGCAAGACTGGTTACTTCTACCCTGGTTTCTGTTAACGCTGTAGACAAAGAAGGTAACAATAGTAGCGACAAAATCACACACATCATTACTACCACCGCCATTTTGTAATTACATACGCGCCCCACCTTATTATTATTATTATTATTATGCTATCTGTATTCTTCGCACTGCATAATTAAACGTTACACATTACACGATTGAAGACACCAAAACAACATTATCAGTTATACAATAAATTTACCAATATCTACTTTTTCCTCTAATAAATATTTCATAAAAAATGACAACAATCTGCACGTCTTGGTATTTCAAAATTACCAATCTGTGTAATTTTAATTCTGTATTTTTTAATATTCACCGACATCCTAAACTAATAATGATAACATATTACGCGTTCGGTATTGCTATAAGCATCTCATTATGGATTGCAGCGTAAATATGATAATTAGATACGATGTGTTTCAGGCGAGGGATGGCGCTATTTATTTCAGTTGTGCAAGATAGATGAGCGTACTATATTTGATCACCAGTGTTATATTCCAGAATTTGTAATTACTACGTTTTGAAATGCACGATGTTTAAGATTCTCATTTATTTTTCAGAAGGGTCAGAATTCTGCCTTGCCTTCCAATAAATATACTATGAGCAATTTAAACCAGTATATAATTATTCTATTTTATGTTAAATTCTGAAAACTGTATCGAAATATTAAGCAGGTATTTTGCTACGTCCTGTTTCTATTTTCACTAAAATCGGTGATTGATGTGAACTGTTTATAATGTTTGTATATAATGATTTATATGCATGACATAAATGAAATGTTGAGCTTGACTTAATTAGTACTGTCCATTATTTGTCCTATAGTTGTAAGTTGTGTGAAGTTAATCAATAGAAATATGTTGAAAATACTAATACAGCATGTTTACAGTGATCAATCGTGACTTTACCCAGCTGGCATGCAAAACACAAAACAAAATGTATGCTACGTGTATCTTAGAGCGTGTTTCTGCTGGGGAATAAACCGCTAATAATCGCTTAGTTTTCCCAGTAGAAACAGGCAGAACCCGGCAATAATCGGTATTTTTGGTAATCCCAAAAACCTTCACAAACCAGGTTTGGAACCGGCAATAATCGGCAATAAACCCAATAGAAACATAAAGGCGATTCTTAGCGGTTTACGCCGTGAACCGTGTCACGCTGGGTTATACACATTATTGTGAAGCAATCTTTTTCAGGTGGGGTGGCATTGTTTGGTATTACAAAAGGTCAAATGTCGTGGCCCATCGACTAGGATCGATAAACTTAGCGGTAACCTTTCGCGAGTAGAAACAGGGGAAATTAAAAACTGACCGATTGAAACTTAGCGTTTATTAGCGTTTACCTTTTGCAGTGTCCAAGCAGAAACACGCTCTTAGTGTTAACTGACCGAAAGCAAGGTTCTATGAAAGATTAATACATGTATTAGATTGAGACACACTGTCATAAATCATTACACAGTATAAATCATTCTGAGACACCCCGTGTAATTCTTGTATTTTCATAATTTACCAAGTGTGTTACTTGAAGTAAACAAGTACTACATAATAGGGTGAACAATATTATTAACCCATCTTCAGTTTTGGTTTTACAATATTTAATCAATAGTATATTTTTTTTATTAAAAATGGTCTAATTACAAAGCTCATTTGTTAAAGCAGGGTATTACATACACAACGGTTACATTATTGGTTTACATCCAAAAACTAACATGTAAAAGAAGCTCAAAGTCGCATCAAATAAAAACAAGTACAATTGCTCAAAGTGTGCGAAGCGCGAAATTTCCACTTTTACAGTATCTTGAGTTTGATAAATCTGATATTCATGACCTAAAATTCTAATGAAACGGTACAGTATGCCAAAGATGTTTTAAAAACAGACCTGATTCAATTAATTTTGATAATGAAAATACTTAAATTTGGGCATTGATTATAATTAATATAAACATTTAGTTAAATAAATGCATATGTGTTGTTTCGAGAGAACAGGTGTATGACCATTTCGTCTGTGGTGAACTACCAAAGTGGTAGGCCAGCTTTAAGATTGCGCAACTAAGTGCCAGACTTGCCTGTTGATAAATATTGTCCCCATCTTTGAGGAATGTCCTTAATGAAATGCAATGAAGAAAATGTAAGATGTATGGGATTATTGATTTGAAAATTGCGCATTAACGAAATTGATGTTGTTTTTAAAAAAATTGTCAACATTGTCCAGATTTACACGAAATAACAAGGAGCATAATTTAAAAAGTTTAAGAGGTATCTGAATGCGGTTTTTTGTTTTCAGTGTGATTTGACGTTGTCTTTCAGGTGCATCTTATTTAAAACAATATGGTCGAAACATTTTTCGGTTCCAAAAGGCGCAAACTCCACTCGTTTCCGAAAATAAAGAAAGACATAGGAAATACAGTGAAAATCAAAGAATGAAATCAAACCAGTGTTTAAGCTCCACGTATTGTATCTTTCATAGGGCAGAAAATAAGCATAATCAAAGAAGTGCAACATCCTCATTTGCTTTTCTTCTATTTCACTTATATAGTGAGTTAGCTCCTTTTGGAACCAAACTTTTCATATCTCGACCGAATTCCTATGCACGTGTATTTTTATGACTACACGATCTGCACGTAAGCTTGCACCGGGCATGGTTGAGCAATTATTCAAGGCGTACAAAATGGTGCACGAGTTTAGTTAAATGCGCGTTAATAAACTACCCCCATGTTTAAAGTTAGACACTTATCAGTGAGTTAGGCGCGTGTTTAAGTTAAACAATAAGTTGATCTACATGTAATGAACTTCCATCTTCTCACTTGCAATAATATGGTAACATTCGTACTAATTTTCTGTACGATACACTGTAGCGTTCACCAAATACATACCCATTCAATATGGACGCACGGTACTATATTCAAATGCCATTGAGTTTTTTTTGCAAAACAGATACACATATGAAGAGGTTTTTTGCAAAAGGGCCTACATCCACTTTGGCTCTTATTGAGAAAAAGTCAAAAAACTGTTTCTAAATATTCAAGATGAGCAATTGAAAAACTGAATGGATTGTGAAAGAGGTACACTACATACTAATTTAAATTGAAATAAATTTCAAATGTGCTAGTTTTTAATTTTTTTAAAATCATGTTTACATTTTTTGAAAATTTGGATGTAGGCCCATTTTGCAACAGAACTCCATCTGATTGTACATAAAAGAAAAAATAACACACACAAAAAATCAGTTATTTTAATCATTTAAAAAAAATAAGTTTGATATAGAAATGTATAGGTCACAATCATATGTTTCAAGGAAATAAAGTCATTTTTTTCAAAAAGACCCACATCTCATTGCAAACAGCCATTGAAGTTGTTGTTTTGTTGCAAAAGGGCCTGTATCCCGATTTAATTCTGGATACAGGCCCTTTTGCAACAAAACAACAATTTCAATGGCTGTTTTCAATGAGATGTACGTCTTTTTGAAAAAAAATGACTTTGTTTCCTTGAAACGTATGATTTTTCCCTATACATTGTTATATCAAACTCACTTTTGAAAAAAATGCACCATAGCCCTTTTGCAACAAAGCTCTTCATATAACAGTTAATCATATACCTTAGCTTTATTATACGTATTGTACAGTACATGTATACACAACATAATATATATCGTCAGCCTGCTTCGATAATTGCCTAACTCACTTTTTAGCAAAATTGAGTTTTTTGCATAAATCATGACTTCATTACATTATGCACATGCTGTTATAATACCTAAGTCATTGACCAATCAAAAGTGTTGATAAATGAAGAGCTTTGTTTTAAAAGGGCCACCGGACCACTCCAACATGTTACTCATTTTGCATTATTGAATTTGCATTGACAAATCCATGGAATTAATCAAATGATTGTATGGCTGTGTTCATCTGTTTCTATGACTTGGATTAGTATCCATCCATGCCAATTGAGCACGCCAATCCTCAATTGGCGTGCATGGATGCACTAATAATCCAAGTCACATCAACGATACAAGCCTAACATCAACAATACAAGCGTCATTCCACATAATGAATATCCATCCATCAATAATGCAAAATGAGTAACAGGTACACAGGTAACAGGTTTCATACTTTTGTTGTTTTCTAAGAACTAGAAAAAATGAGTTAGGCAATTATCGAAGCAGGCTGACGATATGACGTAAAACATAAAAATGGTGTTTGGACACCTTGCCACTTCTGTTAAACAAAGCGAGATCCTCTGCCGAGTAAAGATTGCAGTTAGCATGAATCTAGAGTAGCAATTTTCCCGTTTGATTTTTCACTTTATTTATTTTCTACTGCATAACATTAAGCGCTCTTCTATCATAGGGAAAAGGATATCATATCATGTCTATGTTGCATAATGACATCCATATCTGAGCAAATCAAAGCATAATATGTACATTGTATAGTTTTAAAGATGAATTAAAAAACTGGCATATTTTTATTAGCATTACACAGTCGACCATTGATATTTTAAGTCATCCCGGTTATTGTTGAAGATAAATCGATAACAGCTCATCATATGCACATGGGTATCTCATGGGTATCACATGAGTATCAGTGCATCTCATGACTGTCTCAAATGGGTATCACATGAACATCATAAATGTTGCGTTTTATCTACAATAAACTTGACTATAAGATATTATGGGTGGCATGCTTATCTTTCAATGTAATTAGTAAATTGCGCTTTAGATGTACTAGCGGCGTACCCTCGCTACGCTCGGGTCCCCGCTAGATGGTTATGCCACATTACCTACCTCTGAAACCACATTAACCTCCTGGTTATACCACTACCTACCTCTGAAACCACATAAACCCCCTACATCACCCCCAAACCAGGTTTATTTATAACCATATCCCTTCTAAAGGCATTATAAACCCCCTACAACCACCCCCACCCCCAATCAGGTTGATTTATAACCATATCCCTCCTAAACCATTTACCGTGTCTACTTTATTAACCCCTACCTCTCAAACCGCATCAAGTTAACCCTCGGTACTTTTAAAACCACATAAACCCCCTACAATTGCCCACCCCCACTGCAACTACACCAACCAGGTGGATTTATAATCATAACCCTCCCTAACCATCTTAACCCTATCCTAAAACATTTCCCGTGGTTTTACCCCCCCCCCCGCCCCCTTCCCCCCCTCCCCTCCATGCGCACACCCAAACCAGTTTGATTTATAGTCACAACCCTCCCTAAACCATTTCCCGTGGCTACTTCATTAACCCTCGGTCCCTTAGATTGTTTGGCATGCCAACTTAAAGTAAAGAAATCAGGTTGCTTCATTAACCCCCGCAAAACGCTACCATTATAACCCTAGGCCTATCCTAAACCATTTCCCGTGGTTTTACACCCCCCTCCCCTGGTTCTTACCCTACCAACACAGGAAATGGCCATTATAATAATAGCCATTTCCCGTGTGGCTTCTGCGCCATGTGCAGGAGTGCGTGTGCCGCGCGGCAGTCAGCCCTTGCGCAAACATGCACGCGACGCGTTACCATGGTAAGATTACGCTGTAGTACGCGCAACGCACTTATGTTGTTCAATTCTAGCGGCATTTATGAGCCAAATCTGAGAGGTTTTTTGCTGTTTTTGGAGCCAATTGTTAACCAATTTCACTGAAATAAACTTTAACACCCTTCCCGTTATTTCCTCTATCTTTCATGCAAATTATGCGCCACTTTGATCACAACTAACGGAGAAATAAGGATAACAAATAAACACACAAACACACAAACACACAAACATACACCGTTCCCAGATTTATAGTAAGATACAGAATGTCACTGAAACTCAAATATACAATATACAGACAAGATTACAAAGTATTGAACAATATCTGCTTATTTGTTTTAGATATGAAAAAGAGAAAGCCAATGTATATACAACGACGTTACAGTTACGTGAAACATTGAACAGAATTCACTTTCTTTTAATATTACATATTAGCCTCTATTGCTACTTCAGACACTCTCTTCAACCCTTCATTAATTTCCCCTTCACCAGCCAAACACTAAATACATCATAGACCCAGGACACAGCCTTAACCAATCACATACATGTACAGGGTGACCCAGAAAATGTTGAACCCCAAAATTACAAAATTAAACAAAATAATTAAAAATGAAAGTAAATAAATATGGCATTCTGTTTTCAACAGTTATGTAAACAATTTATTCAGCTTTCTGGAGAACTTTAGATCATGTAAATTGGCCATACCAAACTATAGATACACTTGATTGTGTGACAGGAGGTGTTTTCGCCCTTTTGTAAAAGTGAAAAAATTGTAACATGGTTCAGATATGAAACTTAATTCTGTTATAAGTACGGTGAGTTAAGTAATCTTTTCTTTTGATCTGTATTTTATCAAATTAACATTTTCAAATGAAGTCAAGGGGACTTCAGTTTTTGTTGTCAAAGTCTCTTATATAATAATAATATTGATTTACATAATAAATGAATATTGATGAGATACTGTACGGAAAGAAATGGTTTCAAACAGGCACTTGTTCTGCTCATGTAGCATGACACTATTTTTTTGCACTTCACTTACACTACAAAACAACACTTCTTACAAAAGTACACGTATTTTAAGTTTCGTGTGGCCTATTTTTATGATCTAAAATGTTTCAGAAAGTTAAATGTATGGTGCACATAGCTGGTGAACGAGTTATGCAATATTTTGTTATTTTAATGGTAAACAAATATATTGAATTTTTGATTTTGGGGTTTATCATATTTTGGGTCACCCTGTACATCCCTACATAAGGTGAACACAAGGGACACAGGGACCAAACCAGAGGCAAACTGCTCAAATTACTAATAATAGCATGTTACACTGACCAAAGACATTACACTGACAAGCGAGAGTTTTGCAGCCACGGCTGACAAACACACCAGCCCCCACCGGTATAGAGTACATACCGCAGTGTTGGTTAATCTAGGTGTTTCTAGAACTTGGATTCATAAGATGTAAGGAAAACACAAAAACGAGTACAATGGGGGAAATAGACGAGTACAATGGGGGAAATATTTATGAGCTATTCCACTTAGCGTGATAACAAATATAATCCTCTTTGCAATACCTGTAAAAACTTCCCGCTTTTACAATTTGTAAAATTTGTTCTATACCAGTTTGCATATGATCAAATATATGATTAGATATGGACACATTAGCTACGCCTCACATATATTTTCATGTGACCTTAAAGTATTTTTAAACTGTGCATACTCATAAACCTTCTCCACTTTACTTAGGAGTGAAATCATGACACTATATTCTTATATCCAGCCTTATAATATCGTATACCTAATTTTACTATAGTGGTCCATGTCAGTACAGGTAAAACATCCAGAGTATGAACAGGTGAAAGGCGTTCACATACATGTTGTCATTACTCATTGAGTTGACATAGTGTGTCAATAATATTTTAAGTACAAACAAGTAGGTTTGCCTGTTACTTTGCTACATCACGAAATACCAATCCAGAGACATGACTTGTGAACCATTGTCAACAAATGCGCTATTTAATAAAGCTGTAAATGTAATTTTACCATGGACAGCATTTGAATTATAATAAAACATGGTCGATATATACTATCTACAAATCCATGAAACATAGCACAGTCAATATAGTAATTCCTTGGTGACATTGCATGTTCAATCTGCCAGTTTGACCAGATTTATATACACGTCCGCTGAATAATAAATGGAAGTCACACTCTTTTCAAACTCAATGTTCTATAAAACTCCTCAAAGACTTCTTTTGGCATAAGAACTTTACTTCCTGGATTATTTGGATCTTCGACCGTCATGTACATTGAATTTCTTTCATTATCGTGACGCCTTTGTAGTGACACATACACTGGTTCACTTCCATCGTTACCAGGAACAGTTCGTCTTGCTACTCTCGCTTGACTGGATATGTCATGATATTTACAACACATCATGATTGTCGTTGAGAGAAACACCAAGCATAATATCGTAGCTGCTACTGTGGAAATACCCAAATATAAAATTGTATTTTTAGTGTTGATCGGACAGTCATTCTGACAGTCAGCGGATCTAACTGTGTCTTGCTTATTAATTGTTACACTTGCCTTTGTTGGTGCTGCATTACTGTCTATACGTTTAATGTTCGTAACACGAATAGGCCCGATATAGCATGTTCTTTCTACATCTTGAAACCCAGAGCTGGTCATTGTACATGTAAACATTACCCCCATCATGTGAATGTCTTATTAGCACGGACATTTCCGATGTTATAACATTTCCTTTGGTTATATTTCGAATTGACAAAGGAATATTGATATTGCTACTGGTCCAAGCCAACGATACGGTTGGAAAAGCTTTTTCAGATGAGCATGTCAGTTTTAAATATTTATTCTCCGATAATGCCGATGCCACAGAAGGAACACTTTCACATGTTGGATATATTTTATCCGGTAGAAAATATATTTCTACGTTGATGGAATGTTTGATAACGAGTTCGGGAATCGCACCAGCATATCTGAAAACGTTGCAAAAATATTCACCTTCGTCTTGAGGCGAAACATCGACGATAGTCATGAAATACACACGACTTCCTCCCGTCATCGTCCGTTTTGATAGGAATACGCGGTGCCCCAGTGTTGTAGGTAGATACACACTGTCTGACGTTATCACCTCTGTGCCGTCATTTCGTACACGCACTATCCTTACGCTATAATCATCTTTCATATTCCATATCTGGCACTGAATTGCGAGAATCCCTCCTATTGTTATAGGCTGTGCGGGAGTGGTCACTTCAACCCTGGTTTCTGTTAACGCTGTAGACAACGACGGTAACAAAAGTAGCGACGAAATCACACACATCATTCCTACCACCGCCATTTTGTAATTACATACGCGCCCCACCTTATGATTATTATGCTATCTGTATTCATCACTCTGCATAATTAAACGTTACACATTACCCGATTGAAGACACCAAAAATCATTATCAGTTATACAATAAATTTAACGATATCTACTTTTTCCTCTAAAAAATATATAATACAAAATGACAACAATCTGCACGTTTTGGTATTTCAAAATTACCAATCTGTGTAATTGTAATTCTGTATTTTTTAATACTCCCCGACATCCTAAACTAATAATGATAAAATATTACGCGTTCGGTATTGCTATTAGCATCTCATTATGGATTGCCGCGGAAATATGATAATTCGATAAGATGTCTTTCAGGCGAGGGATGGCGCTATTTATTTCATGTGTGCGTCAGACGACGGTGGCCACGCGAAACCTAAATTTTGAATTCGTATTGGAATAACACGTAATCGCGAATGTTAATCTCATCATTTTGAAAAATTCATCATAATTAGAAGAATTGTGTTCCACAAATTATTTTCATCGTTAACCGGGCGATGACTGTTTAAAATATTTCAAAATGGTGCACTCCCGTTGCCATATAGGGTCGTTCGAGACGCGTGGCCAGCGTCGTCTGTGTGCGTGATAGATTAGCGTTCTACGATCGCCAGCGTTATATAAAGAATCTGTCATTATTACGTTTTGAAATGCACGATATTGAAGATTTTCATTTATCTTTCAGAAGAGTCAGAATTCTTCTTTGCCTTTCAAATAAATATACTATGAGCAATTTACGCATATATGTTTTGTATGCTTAATTCTGAAAACTGTATCAGTATCAGTATACAGTATAACTCTTATACATTATGAATCATTATACAGTATAAATCAATACTCGTATAGTATACAGTATAAATCATTGTACAGTATAAATCATTATACAGGATAAATCATTATACAGTATAACTCATTATACAGTATAAATCATTATACAGTATAAATCATTTATAATTCTGAGACACCCCGTGTATTTCTTGTATTTTCATAATTTCATAATTTGCACTGTTAGTTACTCAAAGTGAACAAGTACATAATACAGTGAAAGAATATGATTAATCCATCTACAGTTTAGGCTGGATATACAATATTTAACCCATAGTATTTATAAAGAAAAATTACCTAATGATAAGTCTAATTACAAAGCTCATTTGTTACAGCAGGTTATTACATAAATTATTGGTTTACATCCAAAACTAATATTTGTAACACTTTTTTTCACAGTTGCCGCTTATGTTCAACACAAAGTATAATACAGATCACATTTTCTTCATAATAAATTACTTATACAATACAGACGATACTGCGCATTGAAAAGGTTATTACAGGGTCCTATAGAATACACATCCCATAATGGTAAAAGGGGATTTCATATTTTTTAACTCACAATGTTCCCGTTTTGTACTACGATATATTTTTTCAAGGGAGAAGAACAGATTTACTTCCTTCCCGAAAAAGCTAAACATGGTAGCCCCTCTTTCATTTTTAACATTTATTGATTACGTTTTTGGACAGTAACAGACACCTGAATAATAAAATAAAATAATGGTTACTATTACAATTATTTTAAGATATTTATAAGAGATATAATAACTACCGACTGAAATAGAGTCGTTATTATAGAACATTGTTTTGAAGCATATTATCCAAAACTATATATATGTCCCATACAGCTTTATTACACTCTTTTTACGCTCAATGTTCTGTAAAATTCATCAAACACTTCTTTTGGCATCATAACCTTACTCCCAGGATTATTTGGATCTTCAATTGTCATGTACATTGAATTTCTCTCGTTATCACGCCTTCTCTGTAGTGACACATAAACTGGTTCACTTCCATCATTACCTGCAACAGTACGTCTTGCTTCTCTGGCCTGGATAGAGATGTTATGATACTTACAACACATCATGATTGTCGTTGCAAGAAACACCAAACATAAAATAGTTGCTGCAACTGTAGAAATACCCAAGTATAAAATCGTATATTTACGATTAGTTGGGCAATCACTCTGACAATCAGTGGAAGTTACTGTATCTTGATTAATAATTGGATTAACTTGTTCTGTCGACAAGGCCTTATTGTCTGTGCCCCCTTTCATACTCGTAAATGTGATAGGTCCGATATAACATGATCTTTCTACATCTGCAAACCCAGAACTGGTCATGGTGCATGTAAACAAGATCCCATCATCTGATTGCTTAGGTAGCAGATTAAGTTCTGTTGAAACCATATTCCCTTTGGTGATATTTCGTGGAGATAAAAGGACGTTTGAGTGACTACTGCTCCACGTTAATGATACAATTGGGAACGCTTTTTCAGATGAGCATTTGAGTTTTAGGTTGTCGTGAACATGTAATGCAGATGTCGTTGGTGGATCACTATGGCATGATGGATACGAGGTATCAGGTAGAGAATATATGTCCACGTTGACTGAATTCGTCGCAACGATTGCTGGGATCGCTTTTGAATATGTTAAAATATTGCACACATATTCCCCTTGATCTTGAGGAGTAACATCCACGACAGTCATAAAATAAACACGTATTCCACCAGACAGAGTACGCGTAGATAGAAATACACGCTGTCCAAGCCAGGATTCAACATACGTATTCCCCGTCGTTAATTCATCGGTACGTGTCGTTGTCACACGAAATATCTTCACAATATTATCATCTTCAATATTCCATATCTTGCACTGAATTGCTAGAATACCTCCAATCGTTATAGGTCTCCCATAAGTAGTCACTTCTACCCTGGTGGCAAACGATGTAAACAAAGAAAGTAACATCAACAGCGACAACACCAGGCTGATGTTCACTACCGCCGCCATTTTGTTATTATATATGACTCCCACCTTACGATAATAATACTATGCTACGCATATCTGTAATGATTACATACATAATTACACGTTAAACAAAGCGTGTTTGAAGACACCAGAACATCATTTTTATAGAGCATAGTTTTATCAATATCTATCTTTTCCGTCTTATAAAGATTTAGTGAAAATGTGAAAATTAAGTATAGGTTGAAGTGCTAAAACATTGTTAATCTGTAACATTTTTATGCTGTGATTTTTAATAGTCACCGACATCCTAGGATAATATTAATAATATAGTATGCGCTCGGTACTGCTATAAAATCATCTCATTATCAATTGTTGGCATATGACAATTATATTCCCGGTTTTAACGGCGAAGGATGGCGCTATTTACTATTCTTCTGTGATGTGGAATTAGGTTCAAGAAGTTGCTATATCTCTCGCCATTCTTTCAACAATTGTATATTATTCTATTTTGTAACAATATAATTATCTGTTAACCGTAACCAATATGGGAGGACGAAGGGCGTTAATGGGCTATTCCATTTATTAATGGTACACTCCCTATAGAAGGCAAACATTTTTTTACAGAAAATATTGGGAAATCCCACTGCCAAATTTGGCTGCCTTCTATAGGGGTGTGACCAAAACTGCTTCAAATTTTTTTTTTTTTGCTGCCTTCTATACCCCTATAGAAGGCAAACATATTTTTACAGAAAATATTGGGAAATCCCACTGCCATATTTTGCTGCCTTCTTTAGGGGTGTGACCAAAACTGCTTCAAAAATTGGGAATTCCAACAGCAAAAATGTTGCTGCCTTCTATACCCCTTTTGAGTTACCGGGTGGTATAGTATTTAGCAATTTGTAAGAGGTGTATTACATGGGATTATAGTAAATCGTATTAAAAAGCTCATTCTGGTTATTTGATAATTGAGGTACATACTTTTTACCTACCCAACGTTTACATCTATAGTCGAGCATCAACCCATATGAGGACATGTCAGTATACATGGTATAAAAATTATCGATATGACCATCAATCTGAGGACAAAATTAGTTATGTTACCATACATGTAAGGACAAAAGTATGTTATGTATATTGACGTCTAATGGAGTACTTTGCCATACACCCTTAGGGGGGTGAGGACACCCCTCCTATACGTTTTTATGCATTTCAAATCCGAGGACTTGAAAAATGTTCTCACATTTTATTTTGTCCTCACATTTCCGGCTGGTATGGACACATGTCCTCACATTGGCGGGTGCGCAAGTACATCAATGATTTACTCATACACATACCTGGAAAGAGCACCCGCCCGCCTGCCTAGGCATAGCGGGTATCTTTTGCGTCGGGTAGGTGAAGATACAAAACTACCCGCCCGACTGGCTAGTAAAAATGTAGGTTATACTTGCTGGTGGATTTTTTTGTTGGGTCGGTATATGCCTGACTGGCTGGTAGAAAGAAATCTGAAGTTCAAGCCCTGCTCATACATACACATACACATTTTATTTTTAGACCATTTACAAAAGAGAAATAATTCATAAATAAATAATGTTTTCACTATAAATACTGTGATATTTATAGCTTGCCATGCAGTGAGTCCAAAAAGACCACCTTGTTCTATATTGTTTCGTTGCAGGAGTCAATCAAAAAGTCACAAAAGTCAGAACACCCATTGTTATAACTACATTATGAAGGAATAATACGATTGATGTTTATATGAGCTATTTGGTTAATCAATAAAGACCCTGAAGCTGAACTATTTTCTAATTTAAAAAAAGCTTATGCATGGAGACAAATCAAATTAATTTAATACATATGCTCATTCGCTGTGCAAGGATAGTATGACAAAATCAATTAAAAGCAATTCAAACCAGCAATAGTATGCATTTTACAAAGAACTCCATACATGTCAGTGATTTCAGAGACATATATACATGTATATTGATGCCAACATTAATTAATATATTGCATTAGTTTCAGATTTTTCCACGACATATAATAACAACTCACAGAAATCGAGTTGTTAATTTTTCTGTGAGATGATTGTCTCATACTTCACCACTAAACTTATTATGTGTCAGCCAAATGCTGTTCCACCTTTTTTCAGGCTCAATGATCTGTAAAATTCATCCAACACTTCTTTCGGCATTATCACCTAGCTCCCTGGATTATTCGAAACGATCTCCAAATGTACATTTGAATTTCTTTGGTTATCCTGCCGCCCCAGTAGTGACGTTGTAATAAATACCAACCATAAAATAGTTGCTGCTACCGTGGAAATACCAAGATATAAAATTGCATCCTTATATTGTTAGTTAGGCAAGTACTCTGACAATCATCGGGTTGTAAACTGCTAATAATTGTTTAGTGTTCGTTGTCCACACTGCAATATTGTCTATGCCTTTCTTAATATTAATAGGTCCGATATGGCGTGTTGTTGTTTATATCTGAAAACCGAGAACTGGTCATGGTAAACAATTCTATCAAGTTATTGTTTCATTTAAATACAGTTGATTCTGATATCCATATACTCTTCAGTTCTAATTCAAGATGACAAACGAATGTGTGTATTCCTCAACTTCATCATAATGTTATACGCGTTTTATGCTCAATGTTCTGTAAAATTCATCAAACACTTCCTTTGGCATCAGAACTTTACTTCCTGGACTATTTGGATCTTCAACTGTCATGAACATTGAATTTCTCTGATTATCTTGACGCCTTTGCAATGACACATACACTGGTTCACTTCCATCGTTACCTGGAGCAGATCGTCTTGCTTCTCTGACATGTGTGGAGATATCATGATGTTTACAACACATCATGATTGTCGTTGTGAGAAACACCAAACACAAAATAGTTGCTGCTACCGTGGAAATACCCAAATATAAAATTTTATCTTTACCGTTAGTTGGACAATCAATCTGACAATCACCAGCTATCACTGTATCTTGCTTACTGATTGTTTTAGTTGGTTGTTTCGATACTGCCTTATTGTCTATAATGCCTTTCATTTTCAGGATACTGATGGGGCCGATATGACACGATCTTTCTATATCTGGAAACCCAGAACTGGTCATAGTACATGTAAATACAATCCCATCAAGTGATTGCTTTAGTAACAGCGTAGTTTCTGACATAACCATACTCTCCTCAGTTCTATTACGAGATGACAAAGGAACATGTACATTTCGACTACTCCAGCTTAAGGATACAATTGGGAATGTTTTTTCAGATGAGCATACTAGTTTTAGTTGACCATTCTCGACTAATCCAGTTGTCATGGAAGGCACACTTTCACATGTAGGATACATATTATCCGGTAGAGAATATATTTCAATATTGATGGAATGTTTAGCACCAAACGTTGGAATCCCTCCAGGATATCTCATTATGTTACACAGGTATTCACCTTGATCTTGTTGAGACACATCCACAATAGTAATAAAATACACACGACTTCCACCCGGCAGAGTGCGTTTAGCCATAAAAACACGCTGCCCAAGCCAGGATTCCATATACGTATTGCCTGACGTTATCTCGTCTGTACGTTGTTCCGATACACGAAAGATTTTGACCGTATATTCATCTTTCATATTCCATATCTGACACTGAATTGCTAGAATGCCTCCCAATGTTACAGGTTTGACAGGAGCCGTCACTTCTACCCTGGTTTCTGCCCACGCTGTAGACAAAGAAACTATCAACAGCAGCGACGAAATCACACTGATGCTGACTACCACCGCCATTTTGTAATTATGTACGAGCCCCACCTTACGATAATTATGCTTTACTACATATATTTATATTTATGAGTCTGCATAATTAAGCGTTACACATTGCATGTTTAAAGAAAACAATAAAATCTGTGTAAGATATCAAATATATAGCTAACATCTTCTACTCTCTCTGATGAACATTTAGTTACAATTTAAGAACAAGGTATATGTCTTAGTATTCTAAATTACAAATCCGTGGAATTTTTACCCTGTATTCTTTACTTATCCCCGACATCCTAGGTTAATAACGATAGCATATTACGCGTTCAGTATGCTATAAATGCATCTCATTATAAATTGAACGAATATGATAATCAGATACCCGTTTGTTTAAGACAAAGGATGGCGCTATTTATTCATAGTGAGTGCAATGCGTTGGTACTACGGTCATCAGCTTTACTCACGAGTCTACGTGTAAATGTCACTAATATCGAGGATTCTAATTATTAGAGCAATCTTACAGAGCTATGTTACACCATGGAATTGTACTTACATGGTTACACAGATGATGAACTGAGCTCCCGTTCCTTATGTTTTAAAAAGGATGATATTCAAGATTTTTTTATTTAGTAGACTCCGATTTCTTGTTTGCCGTTCAATACATTCACAATTCGCAATAATAATCTTATTAAAATCGAAACATTAGTTTGAAGAAAAAACACCTGAATATTAGTATTTATCTAATTATAACCTGTTTTTAAATTTATTTCCCAAATAAAACAACGTGTAGCTTGTACTTACCCAGTCCATTTTTACTACGGTCAACAGCTTTATATTGGTTATGTTTTAAAAAGCATGATATCTAATTTAAGATTTTCATTTATTATTCAGAAGAGTCAAAATTCTTCTGTCTTCCAATAATATACTATACTTCATTAAAATTGCTTTTTGGCCTTTCGTAAAGAAAATCCATTAACAATTTAACAATATAAATAAATATATAGAAGTAAATATAGACCCGATACTAGCAACGGTATTCTTCGCCAAATAATGTAATTTTCCGTTACAATACAAACTATAAGCTTCGGATATATGCATGGGCCCCATTGGGGCCCTTTATGGACCACTTTGTAGGCACCACATGAGCCGCCCCACATGGAAAGGGGCCCTTGCGAGTTGGCCCCAATGTATCCACGTATGATTTGCATGGGTTAATCTAGAGCCAATATTATCAGGTTATAAATGGGCTTGCCCTTATAATTGATAATTAGTTAATTATTCACATACACACACGAATAAATTACTGGCAATTAGAAGAACAATTCAATCATTTGGCTTTTTATTAACATTCTTCAAAAATATGATATACTTTTTCTGTCAATAACCTGTTTTTAATTTTTTTGCTACAGACTTCAGGGAACATTTTGGTATAATAAAACTCCCTATGCCAGCAGACCGGGACCGACCCCCCCCCCCCCCAAAAAAAAAAAATGGGCCTGCCCAGCTTTTATTAAGAAGGATGGATAAGTACTATTGAATATCAATTGCACGATCACTGAAATGGTGTTATCGTAAAACATTGAATAACAGGAGATTAAAAGGTATATGCAAATAAATATATTCGTGTATACAAATGCGTGTTTTCGGTTTAAAAGGCCATACACAGTGCATCGTCACACGAGTAAAAAGTTCAAACTAACGAGGAAAACTAAATTCTTAGCATTACCGGATTGCAATATGTATCTTATTAATGAGGGTGGACATTTATATTTTCAATTGAAGTGCACACTCACCGTAGATGGCGTGTTCGCTCGAACAATCATGTCAATTAACAGGGAAGTGTGATATATATTCGTAAATCTGTCTTCACGATTAGGAACGTAGATCGTCACGCGCCATTAATAGTACCAAATAATGAGATTAACTAAGATTTCAGGTTAGTCATGTCACAATGTCTTTCTTGCAAAGGAGGATGAACAGTTTTTTTAAATTTTAATTCAATTAATGAGCAATAGCGTGTGTTTACTTTAATATCTAGTAGCTAGATATTAAAATACAAGTAGTTAGACCATGAATGTAAATCTGTCTTTAGAAGCGTTCGTTTACACTCACCTGAAATAGTACTAACCGATAATTTAATAACTCTATTTGATTATAATAGATGTTCAATCTAGAAGAGTAACTAGAAGAGTAACTAGTCATTATATAAACTTTATAACAGCATGATCACCAAAAGACAGTATGTTTTGGCACTCGGTAACATTAACTCAAAGATACATGTTCGTTTGGTTTCTTTGTCATTTTTTTCTTCGAATGTTCTTCGTCATACGCCTGAGATAGTGTACACTAACCAACAACCTGGTATTGTTACATCAATATTATAGCAGTGAGAGCGTGAATAGTAATTATACATATATCATGTTTCCCCATTTGTTTGAACTCTATATCCTGATTCCTGTGGTGTGACGATCTATATTCCTAACCTTAAAGACAGATTCATAATCGGCCGAGTGCACCAATGGCGAGTAACTGAGGAATAGCGCTATCTCGCTAGTAGGTGAGAGGTTAGTCATCATTTTGAGAGTAAGCTACTAGGCTAGTAAACACCGCTTAATTTAAGCTAAATCTTATACCTGTCTAGGACCCAGGAGTAGGTTGGAGCATAACTTTATGCTGCTGCAACTATCGATGCTAAATAGTTTGCTGGGTGTACGCTGACATAGTTATGATAGGTGAATTTACCCAAAACATTTGCTTGGATTAACTGAACAATCACATAAAATCAATATTTATGAAGCAATAATATATAACCATAAGATAGAAGTTGGATAAAGCAATCAAGAGATAAATGATAAATATATAAATAAATAAAATATTAACGCATGGGCCTTCATAATTTATAAAAAATATGATCTTACATTAATTCACCAGCTAGTTTAAAAAAATAAACATTCAAAGTATAAGAGGGAATACATGAAAGAGGGAACACATGGGGATCAAACCCGTGTTTGTCGATTGCAAGTAGCATGGGCAACACACGTAAGCCACAGAGATCGACGAGTGCTTAGTGTGATAGTTTTACTATTCAACCATTGTTCGATTTATTTATATACAACGAATGTGACATTTTTGCCATGAATAACATATTTTGTTGGTTACTCTCGCACAAAATGTGTTTGTAATGCAATTATAGTTCTTATTTTTAAAAGAACGGTATAACACTTTAAAAATGTTCGAACGCAAACAATGGCGTCATTTTTACAGACTCCATTGCTCGTCTGAACGTGGTGTGACGTGTTGCATTTTTTGTGTCACTTTTATAATTCTACGAAACACCTTTCCTGTCATTGAAACATGTACAAACGTTTAACGCTTGCGACAACTCTTTTAAAGTGGGACGATGTTAATTTATCTGGATATTTACTTCGCTAGTCACAATTCTCCAGTTTTGCTCTCAAAATTACATCGCTAGTAATTTACGCCGTAAGTTAAGGCATTAGTAATAGCGAGGTAGCTTACATCGCTCGCAAGTTACGCCAGTTTGGTGCACTCGGCCGATTGTGTATAAGAAAATATCGATATACTTGTACCTTTGAGCTCAATGTTACGAAACACGTCATATGGTGATCATTCACTTAAGTTTTTCGACGGCCTAAACACTGAGAGTCTGCTTAAAGCAGGCTTTCTCAACTAGATTTACTGATGCGCCACATTTTAGTAACCAACTTGTTGAAGCTCCACTTGGTCATATTTTTTAGAATTTACAATGGCAAAATTCCCTTTTATAACATTAATTTCAAAATATTTTAACATATTATGTAGGCAGCATATTATCTAATATTACTGTTTTGAGGGCACATACGCGCGTAGCGCGAGAAAAATTGCTGTATTAATACATCTTACTGTCATATGCCTATGGAATTTGGCTATATCATAATGTGATTAATTTTTTTAAAACAAATTTTAACCACTCTCACGCCACTTAGGATGCCTTGATGCGCCACAAGTGGCGCGCGCGCCACCAGTTGAGAATGCCTGGCTTAAAGGAATACACAGGACGTCAGTGGCGGTATAATTCTATACAGTAACAGGGCCACACCATTCGGCTGAATTGATTTGTCGATAATCAGTATTGGCCTCTTCTTATCTCTGTTGAAAGACGATTGGTTGGCTTCGATGTGAATTGTCCCCTTTCCCTGGTAAAATCTAAGCACACTCGTGCTGTGCTTAGATAGTACTTATATGGTACTTGGTTGATGACAAGCACAAATCAAGCACACTACCTAGGTACTTAGATAGTGCTTCACTGGTTTTAGTTTTATGCTTGGAATATGCTTGGTTGTGCTTGAACTGTACTTAGATAGTACTTATTGGCAACATTTACGTTGCAAGTATATGGGATGTATACTTGTAGTATACTTTTGGTATGCTTAAAAAGTGCTTGGTTTTGAAATGATAGAAATAGGTGTGCTTGGATTGTGCTTAGTTTATACTTGGATAGGACTTGTCTAGGACTTAAACAAAAATCATAACATAACATGTGTGCTTGGACCATGCTTGTATGGGTTTTTGTTTCCAAAATGTGCTTGGATGATACTTGTCTAACCTATGATTGCTAAGGGTCAAACCTTGTTGTCTATCCATTGTGTTTGACATGTTTGTTCAAGCTGCATGCTGGGAGATTTTTAACTGCCATTTTCAAAGACACCAGTTGTAACAACTATGTTCATAGTATAATAGTGCTGGGAGTTTTTCATGATTTTGACTGGAGATTGTCAACTCATTTGACTAGATTTGCTATATGGGACACTGTTAGTTTGAAATGTGTAGGCATTTCAGAACACTTCAACATCTGTGTAAGTATTAAGGAATATTCCTAGGGCTTTGACAAATGAGTATTATATTTATTATACGTGCCTATACATGTATATACAGTGCATTCTTAGTACATGCAGATGCAACATGTATAGATTTAGAGACTGCATACTTTGATCATGTTGATCAAAGTCTGGATGGATATATAAGCCTAGCCTATGTTGTGAGATCTATGGATGGATTCTGAACATACAATTAACCTGTTACGGGAGCTGGAGAGTCAAACATACCTGTGTCATACAACAATCATGTGTGTGGAGCATGTCATTGCTTACAAAGTTAATAGTCAGCTAGAGGTCAACGAGTGCTTGGAATGTACTTGTCCAAGAAGCACGATCCAAGCATATATAGATTGGATTGTCATTGGTGAGTGCTTAGACTGTGCTTGCCATTATGGAATAAGTACAATCTAAGCACAGTGCTTTAAGTGTGCTTGGAATTTTGCTTAAACTGTGCTTGATATGTACTTGACCAAAAGTGCGAGATTTGGAACAAGGATAAGCACCATTTAAGCACATTCTAAGCACAGGGCTTAAATAGTGCTTAGAAAAAGGAAAATAAGTATCATCCAAGCACAGTGCTTAGAATGTGCTTAAATGGTGCTTGTCCTTGTTCCAAATCTCGCACTTTTGGCCAAGTACATATCAAGCACAGTACTTAGAATGTGCTTGGTTTTTCCCAGGGTTACCTATCCCTCTCCACACTATATAATACCGGGGATCTCAGTCCAAAATGGTACTTATCTTATTCAAGTCTGCCTGGCATTAATTATGGATGTTTATGTAGGACCAGGATGCACTGGAACCCGGGCTTTCTGTGCTAGGAGATGTGGGTCCTAATTGGAGGGGGTTTTCTCGATATAAGAAACAGAGCAAAACCTGTAATAGCCTGACCTTGTTAATGAATGAGGCAACCCATCATACTGTTAGATCAACAGATACGCTCTAAACTATAATTTACATAACATTTTCCTTCATTTTTTTTTCAAATAACATGTAATATAGTTATGATAAGATAAGGAACTGTGACATTCAACCAGTCATAACGTGGAGAAATGTCTAATACTAATTGTACTCGTGTTACCTTATTCTGGGCACGCGGTGGAAGGTTCGTTGAAGTGGACACTAATTCCGAATTTTAGGCCTATATTATATGCATTTGATAATCAAAAGATTAAAATATGTTCTAAGATACTTTAATCCATGGTTTGTCATTATGTACTTTGTGTCTATTTTTCAATATAGTTTTCAACTTACAACTGAGTTATTAGAAATGATGGCGCGCGTGCAAACGATATCTCAATGTTACCCTGACATTCGGGTCGAGGTATCCGTGTCTTATAAACTTGTAACATTATTTTTGTTTGCTATTTTTTTTAGATTTCACTGGCGTGGTAATTGAAATATTTGGTGTTTTTTTTGTCATGGATCCATCGTCCGTTTTATATTTTCTCATGGAATTGCTGTTTAATAAAGACCATGTAAACGTAATTTTAGGGTGTATCTAATCTTCTAATCTTATAAGTGAAAAGCTGTTATAGTATTCAGAACACAATAATGATAAACATGGTAAGGTATAGCTTCTCTCCACAAAAAATAAACTGCAAATTGTGTAGAAAGTATTGCATGCGAAGAATGATACATTAAGGAAGTTTGATCTTTTTGTGTGCACACGTTTTTGCACTCAGCTCTCTACATTCAGTCCAATGTAATGACAGACAATTTATCAATTATTTGTTAGCGCTAAATTACGACTGTAACAGCGCATGTCTACATTAACCTAAACCTTCCAAGTACGAAATATCGCTGCAATTGCTAGTCAATATTAACAATTATAAACATCGATTTAGTAGAGTGCCATATCCCCAACCAATGGTACGGCTGTGATAAAGAATGTCTACATTAAGCTATAACTTCCAAAGTAGGACATATCTCCGCAATTACTTGTCAATATTAACATTTTAAACATTGATATAGTTAATTGGCATATCATAAATATCGTTATACTATCAAACAGTTTGTAATTGAGGAGATGAGTGGAAGGTAAATCACAAACACATTTATCGAACAAGATTACTGTTACTACATGTACAACTATATCACCAAATATTTAAAAACATTTTATTTCACTAAACATACAAGTTGTAGAACAAGATATATTGCACTATATTATTTTCACACAATCTTACATTCATCTGAATTGTTTATCCGTTGATATTTCATCTAGTTTTACTTGGATTCATGCCCCTACATTAATATTGTAAGTGTATAATAAGCTGCAGCGATCAACATATTCATCCCAGTTCAATATACGTTATACAAGTCATTGTGGATTGTTTTTAAATACAAACATTTAATCATAACTTGGCTTTATTTATTGAAATGTATATATACATGAAATGACACGACGTGAAATATTAAATGGAGTATTTTTTACATTGTAAACTCAAATAAACAAAACGAGATACGTCAGAATGACAGAATATTCACAGAGTTTATAACTACGAGGGTCATTCAATAAGTTCTACCTCCTCCTTCATAACATTGATAATATTAATGTCAACCTCATGACATTTGTCATGATTATAGCTCCGAATCATAGCTACAAATTTGTAGTAAATGATAAATGATATCTGTTTGACTTTTGTTATGACGCGGTCAAAGCCAGAGAGAGATTTTGGACAACGGACACAGAAAATTACCTTAAAAACATACACATGTTTTTCGGGTAGTTTTGTATGGTTAGATATAAGAGCATAATTTAAAAACTGAAAATGGAAAAGAATGAATGATATCTGGATATATTACAGTATTATCATGTATAGATAAGATTGTAAACAATATTAACTCTTGTAGGCTTGAAAATAGTGTACTATCAGCTCAAATGTATTGGTATGCCTTTGGCATACCGGAATATCGTTGTTACAACTTAAGCCACAATGATGCCTCGAATGTTAAATCTTTACCATAATAGTCACTTTATGAGTTTTACTTATGTGCAACCTTCAGAATAGTCAATCAGGTAGTCAATTATAGAAAATTATCGCTTTGACTTACTTATATCCCTCTGTTTAGTTCGGTATATTGAAGATCGCTTAGTTTTCATGATAGTCAAATATGAATTTTACAGGGTTCTCTAGGGGAGAGGTAAAGTGAATGGTTGTCCTGACCTGTATCTGGCTAATCAGAGGGCATATTCTTTCAAAACCAATCAGTCAACTTTATTATTTACAGTCTGTTACGGAGATATCTGACATTTAGAACGGTTGTAATTGACCAATAGGAATTGAAAAGCACTTCGGCAATATTTGGCTGTTTTTCATCCGTTTTTGTCACACTAAATCGAGGTTTGGTTCTCACTGCATGTCCGGAAAAGTAAAACAATTACTCAGATAAATTTACATTGGATTTGTAGCTGAGGTTCCAAGCTACAATCGTGTGATATTTGATAAGACTGGCTCATATAACAATAAAGTTATGAGATAGGAGGTAGAACTTATTGAATGACCCTCGTATATTCTACATACCTAAACATTTATCGTGATAGTAAATGCATTGATTTTTGAATAGCTTGTACCCCACCGGTTGTGCCCATTTAAAATTGAATGGATAAGATATGGATACAACGGCCTCATATCACCAATACCAGTAACACTGAAATATTCTCAAACTATAAATTATATTATACTCCTTGACCATTGGAGCAAGGGGTGAAGTCACAGCATAAACTGCTCAAAAGAATATTTTTTTTAATCGTCAATTTATCAAATATTTCGTAATAAATTCATATTGTGTTTCATACCAATGAAAAGCTGTTGTGTTTTTCTTTCAAACGATACCTCATTCGTAGCGATCCTTTGTTTCAGTGCTTAGCCACCTGCTTGTTGAATGTGGGGAGGTCTCATTCACAATGTGCTAAATTCACCACTATTTCGTGCTCAAAAGAACAACTCTTCAATGAGTGTTACATTGACAGCTTCATTGTGAAACGCTGTTTAGAACCTTTTAAACACCCGGCGTTGTTAAAGTACCCTGCTTAGACAAATGTTTAAATACGCAACACTTGTTTAAGTAGGATACCTAAAGGACCCCCATTCTTTAAAACTGTTAAACATCATTTTTGCTGTGTTGTAGGGAGATGCTCTATTGACTTTTGAAGAAAAAACTGATGATTTTGGCATTCAAATTGAGACCTCTCTATTTCAGTAATTTCAGAACTTTTTTGAGCAGTTTATATCCAAACAATTGCAGCATTATCATCGCGCAGTAATTTTAATATGTTGGTGCATGTTGGACAGGTACAAATGATGACGTGCATACAAGTGATATTGTAACATAATAATGAATTGCGATACTTTGATGTAAGCTTAAACAAGTAGATTGATATGAAGAGCTCTATTCCGAAAGGAATCAACTCCACTCCACTTTTTGTCGAAATTGAGTTAGGTGCAAAACATGAAAGAGAGTTACGAAATACATCTTTTACACTTTGTTCTACATCTTTAGCATGTTCGGGTCAAGTTATGGCCCTCGGTAATTTCCGGAAATGTCCGGTAATTTCCGGAAGTTTCCAGAAATTTGATATAATTCACTATTTTGTAAGCCAAAATGGTAGAAATATGGTTCTTTTATCATAGTAAAACATTGATAGGAATGTCCTTAATGAAATGCAATGAAGAAAACGTAAAATGTATGGGATAATTGTTTTTAAAATTGCACACAAACAGAAGTGTTGTTATTTAAAAAAATGTGCGAAATTGTCCACATTTTCAGTTTTTTCAAGAAAAAACGATTGTTTAGTAAAGTGGTTTTTGAAATTGGTCGAAACATTTATGTTCCAAAAGGGATCAACTCCACTAGTTTCCGAAAATAAAGAATGACATAGGAAATACAGTGAAAATAAAAATATGAAATCAAACCTGTTTTTAAGCTTACACGTATACAGGGTGTCCCAAAAAATGTTAACACTCCGGGCACATAAGATATCTTAAAAGGACAGGAACACACGGGTCTAATCTTGATGTATTATGAAAGCTGAGTAAATAAGCTTTCATTTGCATTTTATTGCGTTCCAATTGGTTATTTAGAACGGGAGATATGCTTCAGCAAACATGAGGAAGCAAAATCGGCTTGGTCCAATCCTCTCAGTATGAAAGTAAAGCTTTTAAAATGCACGAAGCAAGAAGCAACATAATTAAGTCACACACACACATCAGTTAATCTCTTCTTTGTTCTATTCAACGCATTCTTTCGATTCTTTTCAAGCTTAAAAGACATAAATAAATATATTCCACATCAATTATATAGGTATTTTGTCATGAGTTCAAGTTCTATACTCTTTTTTCATGTGCAATGGGTAGCTGTCAGTAAAGCAGTCTTGAAAATTGAAATTGAAACATTTCATGTTCTTTGTTGAAATGGTCCATCCAATTAAATAAATTAACTAATATTAGTGCACTGAAATAAAACTAGTATTGCACTTAAATCAACCATAAATCAATTTAAGCTTGAAAAGAATCGAAAGAATGTGTTGAAAAGAACAAAAAAGAGATTAACTGATGTGTGTGTGTGTGACTTATCATGTTGCTTCTTGCTTCGTGCATTTTAAAAGCTTTACTTTCATACTGAGAGGATTGGACCAAGGCGATTTTGCTTCCTCATGTTTGCTGAAGCATATCTCCCGTTCTAAATAACCAATTGGAACGCAATAAAATGCAAATGAAAGCTTATTTACTCAGCTTTCAAAATACATCAAGATTAGACCGGGGTGTTCCTGCCCTTTTAAGATATCTTATGTGCCCGGAGTGTTAACATTTTTGGGGACACCCTGTAGTATCTTTCATATGTCAAAAAATTAGCATAATCAAAGAAGTGCAACATCCTTAATTTTAAAAACGTTGCTTTTCTCCTATTTCACTTATATGGAGTTGATTCCTTTTGGAACATAGCTCTTCATATGTTATCTTGTTCTCAATATTCACGAAATCTACAACAAATCAATACCCTAGATTATGTAATCATTCATTTGATTATATTTGATTTCTGAATAACTTAATATAATTGATTAATTGTTTAAAGGTGTATGTTCTGATCACATTTTTTGGCTATGATTTTTTTTCACATGAAGAATTCCCATATTATTCTCATCATGTCTGTAAATTCTTAGGGGCCAGAAATGTTCCAGTTAGAAATTATAGGCTAAAATGTGGAGAATTACTGGTAACGGTAATTAACCTCCCGCCAGTTTGTATACAACTCAATAGGCAAATCTCTTGTGACATTGTGCTTCTAAAATAAGAACCATTGGAGTTATGCAACTCAAACTTTGGAATGCGACAATTTTAAAGATGACATTTCATGTAAAATAGAAAACATCAAGTTGAAAATCGGGCCAGCAATCAGAACCTCTACCTTTAATTCTTTCAATTGTATCTTCATATTTTGCAAAATTTTAAAAACACGTCTAATAAGTGCAATATTATAAATAACAAACACGACCGAATTGATGACAGGACTATTAAAGAAATGAATAATCATTAAATAATCATATTTAGATAATTTTCCGAATCACACAATGTGTTTGGTTAATTAATTACATTAAATACGTTTAGTGCTGCTGGTATAATTATTAGACAGAAAAGAAGAATTTAGAGTCTTCTGCATCATGTAAAAATCTTTACTATCATCCATTATAAAACAATAATTACGGACTCATGAATATACAGCTAATGACCGCATTACACTAATGTATCACACACATTTGAAATAAATAGAGCCATCCTTCGTCTGAAACACATCGGTATCTAATTATCATATTCGCTGCAATACATAATGAGATACTTATAGCAATAATGAACGCGTAATATTTTATCATGTTTAGGATGTCGATGTTAAACAATATAAACAAACTATTCATAAATCAAATCTTAGTGTTAAATTAACCTATTTATGTCGCATTTGTCGACCGCAGTTCAAATTTTACGAATCAACAGTATTGGTTTCACCAAAAGACATTTTGGTATCTTCATATTTTCAAAGTTTGTTTAAATTGTTTGAAAACATGTATAATAAGTACAATGATACATATACACAACCCAATTGGGTGAAAAAAGGGTATTAATCCATTTTTAGTAGTTAAACAACTACTAAAAAGAAGCTAGATTAATAATTAACCGTATTCTCGTACAAAACGTAACTAACTAAACTCGTGGGTAAATTAAACGCGAGTTTATCTTTTAAACGACGTGTTTAACAAAACTCGCTTCTAAACTATGCGAATCTTGTCCCCAAAGTGGTCGTTCGTTCAATTTATTGTGGCCAAAATGGTGATTAAGCATTCAAGGCATACAGTTGGTGTGTGAGTTTAATAAAGCGCGCGATAAACTATCCCCATTTCCATATTTTAAACACTTTTCAGCGAGTTAAACGCGTGATTAAGTTAAACGAATTTTCAAGAATTACGTTTTGTTAATCGATGTGTTTAAAGTCAAACGCGTGTTTAGCTTAAAACAGTGTCTAAATACGAACGAGAATACGGGTTTAATTAGGGGTTCAATAAGGTTTCGGAGTTGTTTATCTTGAATCGACAACGGTAAGACGGGTTTATTTTGCGAGGGCAGCTTTAGCTGCCCGAGCAAAATAAACCCGTCTTACCGTTGTCGATTCAAGATAAACAACGACGAAGACCTTGTTGAACCCCGTTCAACAACGACCAAACACATTTACATCATTCAAATGTGAATATCGTTTTGGATAATTAATGAAAACAAGTACTAAACTTGTTTTAATAGGCTTAATTTGACTTTAAAAAATAGCTGCTCTTTAAAAATCGAGAAAAAAAAGTTTACGTTTATTATAATTAGGCCCTTATTTGGACATCGTCCGTTTCCCGTAAATGGGCGATCGAACTTCAGAATGGGCTGGGTTACAAAAGGTAAACATGAGAGAAGACAAATTATTTCGCAAGTAATTGTGAAATTAAAAATATTTTGTAAATAGCATTTTATTCACACACCAACCTTTAACATTCGGAGAAAAATTAAATCAAGAATGCGTTTAATTTACACAACACATTTTGATACATGTTTATAGAATATTTGTATAAAATCAAAACACACCCCTCCGTTTCAATAGTGATACGATCCTGGAGATCAAAGCGAACACGTTTCGCCGCGATGATGCAAAAATTGCGATTTTCTTGCGCTCAGGTAGCGACGGTTCGGCTAAAATTGTGGCTTTAGAAGTGAACCTTTACATATGGCCCTCGCCAAGAATATTTTCCTCAGGGGTATAGCTACATTTCGGTATATAAAGCTATTTGCTAACTTTAAGGATTTCATGGCGAAATGCATTTATACGCCGAAAAAATGAACAAATTTGTGCGAACATTTTTGTTTGTTTACAATTTTGCGGTTTCCAAATAAGGTTCGCTATCCTAGTAATTTGCATATGAACAGTGGGTTTATCTCAAATCAACAACGCTTTGTTACTGTACTTAAGGTTTGGGGGAGTTGTTTAATTATTAATTATTATACAAAACTCATCTTAATAACTAAAATATATTGAGTACACAAGTTTACACAAACATATTGGTTACATTTTTGGATAACATACATGGAATCATCTTCTTTTCTACACTCAGTTATTGCAGAGTTTAACGTCAAATAAGAATAAGCTAAATATTATTCAACTAAAAATTCCCTTATTTTAACTTTTTTGTAAGAATCAATAGAACCACAGATTGAAATTGAGTCTTTATTTTGAGACGATTGTTTTACACAATATTACTAAAATTATATGTGTAAATGCATCATTGTTATACTCTTTTTAGGCTCAATGTTCTGTAAAATTCATCAAACACTTCCTTTGGCATCAGGACCTTGCTCCCTGGATTATTTGGATCTTCAATTGTCATGTACATTGAATTTCTCTCATTATCTTGACGTCTTTGCAGTGACACATAAACTGGTTCACTTCCATCGTTCCCTGGAACAGTACGTCTTGCTTCTCTCGCTTGACTGGCTATGTTATGATATTTACAGCACATCATGATTGTCGTTGTGAGAAACACAAAACATAAGATTGTTGTTGCTACTGTGGAAATTCCCAGATATAAAATTGTCTCTTTATTGTTAATTGGGCAATCACCCTGACAATCACCGGATATTACTGTATCTTGCTTAACGATTGTTTCTGGTGGATTTGTCGACACTGCATTATTGTGTATGCCTTTCATTTTCATGATACTGATCGGGCCGATATGACATACTCTTTCTACATCTGGAAACCCAGAACTGGTCATAGTACATGTAAACACAATTCCATCCAATGATTGCTTTAGTAATAGTGCAGATTCTGATATAACCATACTCTCCTCAGTTCTATTACGAGATGACAAAGGAACATGTTCGTTGCGACTACTCCAGGTCAATGATACCATTGGGAATGACTTTTCAGATGAGCATATCAGTGTTAGTCGACTTTCCTCGATTAATGTCGTTGTCTTGGAAGGTACACTTTCACACGAAGGATACATATTATCCGGTAGAGAATATATTTCAATATTGATGGAATGTTTAGCCACAAGCGTTGGAATCCCTCCAGGGTATCTCATTACGTTACACAGATATTCACCTTGATCTTGTTGAGACACATCCACAATAGTAATAAAATACACACGACTTCCACCCGGCAGAGTACGTTTAGCCATAAAGACACGCTGCCCCAGCCAGGATTCCATATACGTATTGCCTGACGTTATCTCGTCTGTACGTTGTTCCGATACACGAAAGATTTTCACCGTATAATCATCTTTCATATTCCATATCTGACACTGAATTGCTAAAATACCTCCCAATGTTACAGATTTAACAGGAGCCGTCACTTCTACCCTGGTTTCTGCCCACGCTGTAGACAAAGAAACTATCAACAGCAGCGACGAAATCACACTGATGCTGACTACCACCGCCATTTTGTAATTATGTGCGAGCCCCACCTTACGATAATTATGCTTTACTTCATATATTTATATTTATATTTATGAGTCTGCATAATTAAGCGTTACAAATTGCATGTTTAAAGAAACCAATACAATCTGTTTAAGATATCAAATAGATAGCTAACATCTTCTACTTTCTCTGATGAACATTTAATTACAATTTAAGAACAAGGTATATGTCTTAGTATTCTAAATTACAAATCTGTGGAATTTTCACGCTGTATTCTTTACTTATCACCGACATCCTAGGTTAATAACGATAACATATTACGCGTTCAGTATGCTATAAATGCATCTCATTATGAATTGAACGAATATGATAATCAGATACCCGTTTGTTTAAGAAAAAGGATGGCGCTATTTATTCATAGTGAGTGTATTGCGTTAGTACTACGGTCATCAGCTGTTTTTGTACGTGCACGAGTCGACGTGTAATTTTCACTAATATCGAGGATTCTAATTATTAGAGCAATGTTACAGAGCTATGTTACACCATGGAATTGTACTTCATTGTTTACACAGATGATGAACTGAGTTCCCAATTCTTATGTTTTAAAAAGGATGATATTCAAGTTTTTTTTATTTAGTAGACTCCGATTTCTTGTTTGCCGTTCAATAAATTCACAATTTACAATAATAATCTTATTAAAATCGAAACATTAGCTTGAAGAAAAAACACCAGAATATTAGTATTTATCTAATTATAACCTGTTTTTAAATTATTTCCAAATAAAACAACGTGTAGCTTGTACTTACCCAGTCCATTTTTACTACGGTCAACAGCTTTATATTGGTTATGTTTTAAAAAGCATGATATCTAATTTAAGATTTTCATTTATTATTCAGAAGAGTCAAAATTCTTCTGTCTTCCAATAATATACTATACTACATTAAAATTGCTTTTTGGCCTTTCGTAAAGAAAATCCATTAACTAATGAATTTAACAATATAAATAAATATATAGAAGTAAATATCGACCCGATACTAGCAACGGTATTCTTAGCCAAATAATGTAATTTTCCGTTACAATACAAACTATAAGCTTCGGATATATGCATGGGCCCCATTGGGGTCCTTTATGGACCACTTTGTAGGCACCACATGAGCCGCCCCACATGGAAAGGGGCCCTTGCGAGTTGGCCCCAATGTATCCACGTATGATTTGCATGGGTTAATCTAGAGCCAATATTATCAGGTTATAAATGGGCTTGCCCTTATAATTGATAATTAGTTAATTATTCACATACACACACGAATACATTACTGGCAATTAGAAGAACAATTCAATCATTTGGCTTTTTATTAACATTCTTCAAAAATATGATATACTTTTTTCTGTCAATAACCTGTTTTTATTTTTTTTGCTACAGACTTCAGGGAACATTTTGGTATAATATAACTCCCTATGCCAGCATAGGGACCGAAAACCCCCAAAAATGGGCCTGCGCTTCCCAACTTTTATTAAGAAGGATGGATAAGTACTATTGAATATCAATTGTACGATCACTGAAATGGTGTTATCGTAAAACATTGAATAACAGGAGATTAAAAGGTATATGCAAATAAATATATTCGTGTATACAAATGCGTCTTTTCGGTTTAAAAGGCCATACACAGTGCATCGTCACACGAGTAAAAAGTGCAAACTAACGAGGAAAACTAAATTCTTAGCATTACCGGATTGCAATATGTATCTAATTAATGAGGGTGGACATTTATATTTTCAATTGAAGTGCACAATCACCGTAGATGGCGTGTTCGCTCGAACAATCATGTCAATTAACAGGGAAGTGTGATACATATATTCGTAAATCTGTCTTCACGATTAGGAACGTAGATCGTCACGCGCCATAAATGGTACCAAATAATGAAATTAACTAAGATTTCAGGTTAGTCATGTCACAATGTAATTCTTGCAAAGGAGGGTGAACAGTTATTAATTCACTTAATGAGCAATAGCGTGTGTTTACTTTAATATCTAGTAGCAAGATATTGAAATACAAGTAGTTAGACCATGAATGTAGATCTGTCTTTAGAAGCGTTCGTTTTCACTCAGCTGAAATAGTACTAACCGATAATTTAATAACTCTATTTGATTATAATGGATGTTCAATCTAGAAGAGTAACTACAATCTTGGAAAAAAGTCCTTGGAACGCAAACGCTGAGCTGAGCACACGTGCTGGGTATTGCGTGCATGTATTGATACTTAGTGTCTTCTGTTATAAATGGAAATTGTTCAAATGAGATTTTTCCTTCCCCACCCCTCATCGATCAATGTTGGGACACTCTGGCAAGCTGCAGGAGCCACTGGCCTTGGTCAACATTGTACGGGGGAGTGGGGGTGACACTTTTCCGTTAATCACACGCAGGTGTTCCAAGACTTTTTTCCAGGATTGTATAAGAGGAATGCAAAATATTTGATCTAAATTTCGTTTTTCTATCATAAATCAAAAACCGAATGTCGTATGAATCTCATATTACACACGATTTGAGCAAACAATAGGGGCATCACAAATATTATAAAAATGATGATAGGGAATTAATTTTATTTAGGGAGTGGGCACTGAAAACAATTATTTATGTCATATTTAACTACAATTTGACCCGTTTCTTGATCCCGCGCGAAATAATCTAATGTTTATAAATCAATAAAGCCAAAGTATAAAGTTCTTGCTGAGAAATTAACATTTTTATACTTTTAATAATGTTATCACATTGCCTATTTGTTTGTTATTTGAAATATGAAACTATACATTTACACTTTCCACGCGACAACGTCTGCAGACGACAATCCAAAATTGCACAAAATGTTTCAAAAATGTCAAAATTATTGAATGTCATTTTACCAATATTTGGAATCACCTTGTGAAATGCATTCAAATAAGTACAAAAACGTGCCTATTATTTGTTCAGTTATCCTTGAGATAGACATAAAAGTTAGACAAATCTGTTTTGTACCGTGGTTAAACCAATAGCCGCGTTGAAAGTGTTAACATTTGCCGAGCATTAAACGTTTATTTGCAATACTATTCCTATCTATTGAAGATAGCTCATAACAGAAAAAAGGACAAAAAGTCACGCCATGAGAGCGACTCGGACCGACGCCAAGCAGGCTATATAAAGGGTGCCAACGAACGCTCCTATCCACTGGGCCAAGCGGTCAGTGCTTACACAAGCGTGGATTTGTTTTATTATACATGTTATAGTAAAGCATTATTGCAAAGTATCGCACACTTTACACACACTTTACCATCAGTTTACCATTGGGACATTTTGCTTAAAATAGGCAATTAAACGTTTTTTCAGACTGCCTTTGAGTTATCAAGATATGCATATGTGTTAGCTATACTAATCATGCATGTTGTAACTCCGAAATATAAGCCGCATGGGTCACATCTACGCATTTTGATAACAGTTTACCATTTAAAATGAAAACAAAATATGTATACTAATATTATACTATAGAAACGACGGCAAAGTGTTCAATGAACACGTGTTTCAAGGAAACACTTTACCATACACTTTACCATACACTTTACCATTACCGTCCCAACTCGTCTGATGATAACTTTGTGAATAAAGCTAAATTCATTTATCGCAGTGCTATTTTAATCAATAAATAAAATAAAATATACTACTTAAATGGTTTATTTATGTATTCACGTATATTATATATTACTTAAATGGTTTATGTATTCACTTATTTAGTTGTTTGGGTTGTTTTTGAGGATGAGATTGAACTGAAGGCCTATATATGATATTATCGTCGTGCTTACTCATCTGACTCATTAGCTCAATTGATAAGAGCGCTAGTCTATAACCATCCGGAGGTCCCGGGTTCAAATCCTGGATGTGCAATTTCTTTTACTGACTATCATTTATAATTTGTGGAGTAAGAAGAAACATTTACTCACCATCCAACCATGTCCAACTATTGTTTTTCCAATTATTTTCAAATAAATTCTTTTTAATAAAACAGCCAGCAAAGTGTACGTATAGGCTTATGAACATTCGAGCAGAAAAAAAAGTGTTTTGAAAAAAAGGTGTTTTTCTTGCATTTTTTCTTGGTGACTATTGGGCCGGGGGATTCATCGTCCCTTTGCAACACAAGTGATGCAAAACAACGACCGAAAATCAGAAAATACATAATAACAGATGGGCATATGAATAATGAGCATCTATTATTATATTACAACCCGTTAATGCAATACAAAAGATAGCTGTCGAATCTGTCAAACAGAAGTTACTGCTATCTACTGAAGATAGTTATTTACAAGTAGGCCTAAGTTGTTTTACAATTAGTTGTGTTACTTTCAACCCCATATATAGATTCCGTTACTTTTACTTTTAGACACTCTTTTGCATATCTGACAATACATCAATAAATCTCGTAGGAGTATCTGAAAACGCCACATTATGCATTGCAATAATAGGCAATTATTATACATCTTCGAAATGCATTAGTTAGTATAGGGAATTGTTTTCACTGAACGTTCCCGTATTAAGTGTAAATAAAGCTTACCACCAGCAGATTTGGGACATTTTCGGAAGAAGGGGGTCAGCAAATTTGTTTCATATTAAGTCTATGAATACCTTTAGACAAACCATCATTCATGGTGGGCATAAAAAAATCTCAGTGTTTCTAGATTATATTATACATGCAGTTCAATTTTCACAAATTTGACACCTGGGAAATGAACTTTTCAAATCATGAGCAAAGACAAATGGCACTCCCATCATGTGCATGTAAATACTTCCACATCCATTTTTTATTGGCATATAGCAAACATATTTCTTGTTATATTTTATCAAATAATAGACCTGCAGTGTTTCTAGTTTTTAACAATGAGAGTTTTTATTTCCTCAATTTTCCATGTTTTTATGTCAAAAAGTGATGTTTCAAATGTCTCCTGTTCTCAGTTGGTCAGTGGTTCAGGTGTTAGTTTGTATGTTGGTTATAAAGAGGAGCCATGGCCCCTCAAAGGTATGAAATAAAGTCATTGTGTTTTAACTTTTATGTTATAGAAACACTGGGTCAAAACATAGACAAATTTCAAAGTATCAAATTCCAATTTTCACAGTATCTTCCGCATTTTTGTAAAAAATCCTTTTAAGTTTTCATGAATGATGATTAAATTCATTCAAAACTATTCAATAGTAACCCTAAATTATTTTCAACAAGTTTATTTATCAGTGTTTCTAGTCTAATGGTACTTTTTAATGAAAAATAATTACGGGTATGACATTCAAAATGGCCTAAACTGGAAAAGATATGTGGGTTGTGTTAAAATCCATTTAGGTTCAGGTATTAGTGTGTATGTTGGTCATAAAGAGGAGCCATGGCCCCTTACAGGTGTGAAATAAAATCATTGTGCTTTAGTTATAATGGTATAGAAACACTGGGTCCATAACATAGACAAATTTCGGAGTATCAAATTCCAATTTTCACAGTATCGTCCGTATTTTTGTCAAAAACCCTTTTAAGTTTTCATGAATGATGATTGAATTCATTCAAAACTATCCAATGGTAACCCTAAATTATTTTCAACAAGTTTATTTATCAGTGTTTCTAGTATTATGGTATTTTTCAATGAAAAATAATAACGGGTATGACATTCAAAATGGCCTAAACTGGAAAAGATATGTGGGTTCTGTTAAAATACATTTAATTACAAAGTGGTTCAGGTGTTAGTTTATATGTTGGTTATAAAGAGGAGACATGGCCATTCACAGGTGTGAAATAAAATCATTGTCTTTTAATTATTATGTTATAGAAACACTGGGTCATAACATAGACAAACTTTAAAGTATCAAATTCTAATTTTTACAGTATTTTCCGCATTATTTTCATGAGTGATGATTGAATTCATTCAAAACTATCCAATGGTAACACTAAATTATTTTCAACAAGTTTATTTATCAGTGTTTCTAGTCTAATGGTACTTTTCAATGAAAAATAATTACGGGTATGACATTCAAAATGGCCTAAACTGGAAAAGATATGTGGGTTGTGTTAAAATCCATTTAGGTTCAGGTATTAGTGTGTATGTTGGTCATAAAGAGGAGCCATGGCCCCTTACAGGTGTGAAATAAAATCATTGTGCTTTAGTTATAATGGTATAGAAACACTGGGTCCATAACATAGACAAATTTCGGAGTATCAAATTCCAATTTTCACAGTATCGTCCGTATTTTTGTCAAAAACCCTTTTAAGTTTTCATGAATGATGATTGAATTCATTCAAAACTATCCAATGGTAACCCTAAATTATTTTCAACAAGTTTATTTATCAGTGTTTCTAGTATTATGGTATTTTTCAATGAAAAATAATAACGGGTATGACATTCAAAATGGCCTAAACTGGAAAAGATATGTGGGTTCTGTTAAAATACATTTAATTACAAAGTGGTTCATGTGTTAGTTTATATGTTGGTTATAAAGAGGAGCCATGGCCGTTCACAGGTGTGAAATACAATTATTGTCTTTTAATTATTATGTTATAGAAACACTGGGTCATAACATAGACAAACTTTAAAGTATCACATTCTAATTTTTACAGTATTTTCCGCATTATTTTCATGAGTGATGATTGAATTCATTCAAAACTATCCAATGGTAACACTAAATTATTTTCAACAAGTTTATTTATCAGTGTTTCTAGTCTAATGGTACATTTCAATGAAAAATATTTACGGGTGACATTCAAAATGGCCTAAACTTGAAAAGATATGTGGGTTGTGTTAAAATCCATTTAAATAAAAAATTGGTTCAGGTGTTAGTTTGTATGTTGGTTATAAAGAGGAGCCATGGCCGTTCACAGGTGTGAAATACAATTATTGTGTTTCAATTATATGTTATAGAAACACTGGGTCATAACATAGACTAATTTCAGAGTATCAAATTCCAATTTTCACAGTATCTTCTGCATTTTTGTCAAAAACCCTTTTTAAGTTTTCATGAATGATGATTCAATTCATTCAAAACTATCCAATGGTAACATTAAATTGTTTTCAACAAGTTTTTATCAGTGTTTCTAGTCTAATGGTACTTTCAATGAAAAAATATTTTGTCTATGACATTCAAAATGGCCTAAACTAGAAAAGATATGTGGGTTGTGTTAAAATCCATTTAAATAAAAAGTCAAATTTGCAAACAAAAATATAAGTCAATGTGTTTTGATTATTACAATTACAGTGTTTCTAGATTGAAGGGGTACTTGCCATACTAAATAAACTAATTCAGACAATACTGCATCTAATATTTTGACACTGTTTTAAGGTCAGTGTCAAAAAATATGATAGGAAGGAATGGTGAGTTTTTAGTTAATTGCATATCTGCGAGGCATGAAATCCGAACAGCTGTTTACGAAGATATTGACTATAGTACCAGCACCATTGATGTTTAAAGACATAGAATCTATGCTTGTTGACAAAGAAAAACAGCGTCGGAAGCTTAAACAACTTAAAGACATTTGTGAGCAGTTTAACATAGATGTTATTGGTTCAAAGATAAGGAAGGATTTCTTTATAAATCCACTTCTAGACCTCATTTTTGCATGCAAATGTACATAGGAAGGAAACCAAAACAGTTGTTTTTTTGCTCCTGGTAAAGTCATTTAATTTTTATAAGTGACGAGAGACATCTACATTCTATTTGAGCAAAAGAGAGTGTAAAAAGAACTTGTGTATGGTAAACATTATGTATCCACTAATACATTGGTAAAGGCAAGTGACATAGCATAATGTAATTTCAGAAAAATTGGAAAGGTATATACCTCGGATGAGCTTCACATATTAGTGAAGTATTGAATATTTCGATACCAATGTTTAAGGTATGTGTAGTGTGAAATCCGTTGACACAACCATCTATAAAACAATGATGAATCAATATGAAGTACCTATCCCATGAAGAGATCACCTTTGCTATGATGAGTTAGGTTTTAGAATATATTGTAAAATGATCGATTAAGATTGGGTTTGGTATGTTTTGATGAACAACAGCATGTGTTGTAAAATCATCTTTTTGTATAATTCTGAAATTACCTAGAAACACTGTAAAGGAGCGTGACATTATAATAATGCTTTAACTATGTATAAAATGATAACTTCAGAAAGTTTTATTGAAGTTCGTGAAAAGTTCTATTCCATGGAGAGCTTTTAGGCGTGTAGACAGGGGAACTAGTTCTTATAAGCATTAAAATACTTTCTTTCCTTTTTTTTAACATTTTTTCTCCAAACAAATAGAACCACCCATACCTTATTTAAAGTATTAAGAAGATAACTTTATTGACACTCTTTTTCAAAATAATAGTTTGAAATCTGCAAGTAGTTAGGAATGGCAAAACAATTAATTCAAAAACGTTCATATGCAAATTGGAGAAAATGGGGAATTTATAAGATTCTTTATGATTTTTTTCTCTTAAAGTAGAAACACTGTAATTTGTTTAGCACACCAGGAGAAGAAACAGTTTATAATAGAAATGTCACAGACCCAATATTGGTGAATTTTGATGGCCCCGAATTCTATCGAGCATAATATGGGCCTTATGTAGAAGTGCCAAAATAGGAGCATATGCCCCAAACAACATTAACATTGTTGGAGTGTTTTTATTTTACAGAAGCTAGAACTCAATGGTTTTATTTTTGCTTACATGGGGCCAAGGGGTGTTAGTTGTGATAACAATGCAAATTTATTTTGAAACCGCTGACCAACTGAAAAACTGAACATCAAAAAAATCATCTTTTTGGTGAAAAATACCTCGTAAATTGGAAAAACTATCATAATTTTCTCTAAGAATAGAAACACTGATGCTTAGTTTATACTGTAATTATAAAGAGGACTCTATCAATAACTTATCATTGGAAAATCACTTTGAAAACTTTAACTTGTAAGCAATGGCAATGCCATTTATCAAATAACATGTATTTTGAAGTAAGGAAAAAAAGGTGAAATTACGCAATTTTTGTGATAAGTTTTTTTCTAAAATTAGAAACACTGTGATTTTTTTAGCGCACTGGAAGAATGAGACTATCATAGGGATGCCACATACCCAATATGAGTGCATTTTGCCGACCCCCTTCTTCCGCCAACCTGCTGGTCCTTATCTTTATTGACACTTAAATGAATGTCTTTATAAAAAGAAATAATGGGGTTGGTCCACTGCCAAATACTGTGCAATTTGAGATACATGTGACATTTAGTTTTTGAGATATGATAGAAAAACCAAATTTAGATGATTTTTTTTGCAATCTGCGTATACAATCTTGGAAAAAAAGTCCTTGGAACGCAAACGCTGAGCTGAGCACACGTGCTGGGTATTGCGTGCATGTATTGATACTTAGTGTCTTCTGTTATAAATGGAAATTGTTCAAATGAGATTTTTCCTTCCCCACCCCCCATCGATCAATGTTGGGACACTCTGGCAAGCTGCAGGAGCCACTGGCCTTGGTCAACATTGTACGGGGGAGTGGGGGGTGACACTTTTCCGTTAATCACACGCAGGTGTTCCAAGACTTTTTTCCACGATTGTAGTCATTATTTCAACTTTATAACAGCATGATCACCAAAAGACAGTATGTTTTGGGACTCGGTAACATAAACTCAAAGATACATGTTCGTTTGGTTTCTTTGTCATGTTTTTCTTCAATTGTTCTTCGTCAAACGCCTGCGATAGTGTACACTAACCAACAACCTGGTATTGTTACATCAATATTATAGCAGTGAGCGTGAATAGTATTTATACATATATTATGTTTCCCCATTTGTTTGAACTCTAAATCCTGATTCCTGTGGTGTGACGATCTATATTCCTAACCTTAAAGAGAGATTCATATTCGGCCGAGTGCACCAATGGCGAGTAACTGAAGAATAGCGCTATCTCGCTAGTAAGTGAGAGGTAAGTCATCATTTTGAGAGTAAGCTACTAGGCTATACTCCCTTTCATAATCCCTTGGACATAATTCGCGTTATTTCACGCGAGCGTATTTTGTTGTTGTTTTCGAGGCGCGGCGTCAAAATGCTTGACAGGTGCGATAAACATGAACAAGGTCACGCGCCGGCCATCACGGCGTGTGACGATTTCACGATTGACCAATTAGAATGCGCGATTATTCTTTTGAAGGGACTGGTATGCACTTCCGGGTTTACGCACATACGCACCTACGCATTACTACGCGAACCTACGCACATACGTACGCAAATCGCACGTACGCATGATTTGATGGAATTATGTCCAAGGGATTATGAAAGGGAGTATAGTAAACACCGCTTAATTTACGCTAAATCTTATACTTCTCCAGACCCAGGAGTAAGTTGGAGCATAACTTTATGCTGCTGCAACTATCGATGCTAAAAGGTTTGCTGGGTGTACGTTGACATAGTTATGATAGGTGAATTTAACCAAAACATTTGCTTGGATTACTGAACAATCAAATAAAATCAATATTTATGAAGCAATAATATATAAACATAAGATAGAAGTTAAATAAAGTAATCAAGAGATATATAAATAAATAAATAAATAAAATATTAACGCATGGGCCTTCATAATTTATAAAAACAATTATCTTACATTAATTCACCAGCTACTTTAAAAAAAATAAACATTCAAGTATAAGAGGGAATACATGGAAGAGGGAATGCACGGGGATCGAACCCGTGTTTGTCGATTGTAAGTAGCATAGGCAACATACGCAAGCCACAGAGATCGACGAGTGCTTAGTGTGATAGTTTTACTATTCGCACAAAATGTGTTTGTAATGCAATTATAGTCCTTATTTTTGAAAGAACGGTAACACACTTTAACATTTCCGAACACAAACAATGGCGTAATTTTTACAGACTCCATTGCCCGCCTGGACGTGGTGTGACGTGTTTCATTTTTTTGTGTCACTTTTATAATTCTACGAAACACCATTCGTGTCATTGAAACATGTTCAAACGTTTGACGCTTGCGACAACATTTTTAAAGTGGGACGATGTTAATTTATCTTGATATTTACTTCGCTAGTCACTATTCTCCAGTTTTGCTCTCAATATTCCATCGCTAGTAATTTACGCCGTAGTTAAGGCATTAGTAGGAGCGAGATAGTTTACATCGCTCGCAAGTTACGCCAGTTTGGAACACTCGGCCGATTGTGTATAAGAAAATATCGATATACTTGTACCTTTGAGCTCAATGTTACGAAACACGCCATATGGTGATCATTCACTTAAGTTTTTCGACGGCCTATTAACACCGAGAGTCTGCTTAAAGGAATACACAGGACTTCAGTGGCGGTATAATTCTATACAGTAACAGGGCCACACCATTCGGCTGAATTGATTTGTCGATAATCAGTATTGGCCTCGTCTTATCTCTGCTGAATGACGATTGGTTGGCTTCGATGTGAATTGTCCCCTCCTCACTATACCGAGGATCTCTGTCCAAAATGATACTTATCTTATTCAAGTCTGCCTGGCGTCATTGGGACCAATTATGGATGTTTATGTAGGACCAGGATGCACTAGAACCCGGGCTTTCTGTGCTAGGAGATATGGGTCTTAATTGGAGGGGGTTTTCTCGATATAAGAAACAGAGCAAAACATGTGATAGCCTAACCTTGTTAAGGAATGAGGAAATCATGCATACTGTTGAGATCAAAAGATAAGCTCTAAACTATGATTCACATAACATTTTTATTCATTTTTTTTGCAAAAAAACATGTACGATAGTTATGATAAGACAAGGAATTGTTACATTCAACCAGTTATAACGTATGAAATATCAAAACTTGTTCATAGACAGATTTTTCAAAATATTGTGGAGAATTGTCTTATACTAATTGTACACACTCTTGCTACTTAATCCTGGGAAGGAAGGTTCGTTGAAGTGGCCACTAATTCTGAAATCGTAGCCTTTTAAATATAGGCCTATATTAAGTGATCTGTTTCATGGAACACCTTATATTTTTGATTTCGTCCTTTAAATGCAATTTGCATTTGATAATCATAAAATAGGTTCAAAGATACTTTAATCCATGGTTTGTCACTGTTTAACAGTGTTTCCGGCTGCGATTACAACTCTGCACAAGTGAATACAATATAGATGTGCATGTAAATACATCAGTATTTGTTTTATATTTTCTCACAGATTTGCTGTTTAAGACCATGTAAACGTAATTTTAGAGTGTGCCCCTAATCGTTTAATCGTATAAGTGAAAAGATGTTTTTGGACCAACTCTTATAGTATTCAGAACACTTACAATAATGATAAACATGATAAATTGTATCTTCTCTCCACGAAAAATAAACTGCAAATTGTGTAGAAATGTATTGCATGCGAAGAATAATATAATAAGGAAGTTAGATCTTTTTGTGTGCACACGTTCTTGCAGTCAGCTTTCTAACATTCAGTCCAATGTAATGACAGAAAATAAATAAATAATTTGTTAGCAGTACATCACCAGCCAATGGTACGGCTGTGATAGATCATGTCTACACTAAGCTATACGAGTAGGAAATATCTCTGCAATTGCTAGTCAATATTAACATATTAAACATCGATATAGTTGATTGGCATATCATAAAGATCGTTTTACTGTCAAACAGTTTGTAATGGAGCACATGAGCGGAAGGTAAATCACAAACACATTTATCGAAAAAGATTACTGTTACTGCATGTACACATATATCACCAAATATTTGAATACTATACACTAAAACACTAAACATTCTTACATTCATCTTAAATGTTTCATTCGTTGATTTTTCATCTAGTTTTACTTGGATTAATAGGCCTACATTACTATCGTAAGTGTATAATAAGCTGCAGCGATCAACATGCATCTTAATTCAATATACGTTATACAAGTGTCATTGTGGATTGTTTTTAAATACAAAAGTTAATCATAGCTTGGCTTTATTTTATGCAATGTATACATGAAATGACACGACGTAAAATATGAAATGGAGTATTTTTACATTGTAAATTCAATTAAACAAAACGAGATACGTCAGAATGACAGAATATTTATAGAGTATAGAACTATATTCTACATAATATACATTTATCGTGATAGTAAATGCATTGATTTTTGAATAGCTTGTACCCTACTGGTTGTGCTCATGTCCTGCTTTTATAATTGAATGGAAAAGACATAGATACAACGGCTACATATCACAAATACGAGGGTCGGTCAATAAGTAATGAAAGTGATCATGGTATGGGATGCATGGATGATTCTATTGAGAAATAGTGTGCTCAATACAAAGTATGAACCTTTGTCTTTCAAACAATACACTTTTAGATGTCCAACTATGACGTCATAGCATTAGCGTAAAGAAAGTACACTTCAGGACACTGCTTGAAATCGGTCGATATTTGGCTGGATATGTACTAAGTTGAAATATGGGTTGATTGAAACATTTGCGTGTGTCTTGGTAATGCAAACCATAGAAACAGATAACAATTGGGGCATAATAAGAACACACAATAATCTATGTTTGACACTCTTCTTTAGATCTGAATTCCTTAATACAAACAAGAAGGGACCATCTCAAATACGCTTTTATTTAGCAAAATCCGCAATAATATACCTTAGAAAACAACAAAGGATAGAGAACAATGGAGGGATTATAATTGAACAAATTGTTGTGGGATGTAAAGCAATAATAGTGGGAATTTCAAAAGGAGCTGATCATAAAATGTCCTTGAATCATTGAAATTATGTGACGATTACTTTAACAATACATATCTAGTAGCTCTAAAGATAACAGTTAAAAGAGAGGTTGTGGCAGTCATCTTTGATTGATACATTCTTGTATATCTTTTAGCATTTTTCAATATTTCTGATCAGAATTTGAAGGCACAGTAAGCTTTTATACCTGCTTCTGGTGTCATGTTATGCAATCTTCTTACCACGTGTTTCATACAAACAATTCAAATTTCCCGCCAAATAATTGATTTAGCAGTGTCCCAAGTGTACTTACTTTAAGATAATGCTATGATGTCATAGTTCATACTTAGAAATCCAAAACTGTATTGTTTGAAAGACTAAGGTTCATACTTTGTATTGATCACAATATCCCTCAATACAATCACTCATGCATCCCATACCATGATCACTTTCATATCTTACTGACTGACCCTCGTACTAGTAACACTGAAGTATTCTTAAACTATAAATAACATTATACTCCTTGACCATTTAACCAAGGGATGAAGTCACAACATGAATCCAAACAATTGCAGCATTATATCGCGCACGTAATTTCAATATGTTGGTGCATGTTGGACAGGTAAAGAAAACATGGCGTACATTAAAGTGACATGGTAACATAACAATGAATTGCGATACTGTGATGTAAGCTTAAACAAGTCGATTGATATATTACCTTGTTCTCAATATTCACGAAATCTACGACAAATCGATACTCTAGATTAAGTTATTTGGATTATATTTGATTTATGAATAACTTAACAATGAATGAATGAATGAATTAATTAATTCAATCGTATCTTCATATTTTGCAAAATTATAAAAACACGAATCGATACCAGGGGATTATTAAATAAATGAATAATGATTAAATAATTAAATTTAGATAATGTTCTGAATCAAATAAAACGGTGTTAGGTTAATAAATTACATTGAATACGTTTATTGCTGCTGGTATAAATATTAGACAGCAAAGAAGAATTTGAAGTCTTCTGAATCATGTAAAAATCTTTACTATCATCCATTTCGAAACAATAAATACGGACTCATGAATTTACAGCTAATGATCGCATTACACTTCACACATATTTGATATAAATAGCGCCATCCTTTGTCTGAAACACATCGGTATCTAATTATCAAATTCCCGCTGCAATACGTAATTAGATGCTTATAGAAATATTGAACGCGTAATATTTTAAAATGTTTTTGAGTGAATATGAAGAATACAGCATATTTGCAATTTAAACAATATAAACAAATTAATCTAAAACTCTAATTAAACGTATTTATATCACATTTGTCGACCGCAGTTAACATTTTACGAATCAACAGTATTGGTTTCACCAAAAGCCATTTTGGTATCTTCATATATTGCAAAGTTTGTGTTTTAAAACAGGTATAGTAAGTATAATGATAAGTCTACACAACCCAATTGGGTGAAAGAAGGGTATTAATCAATTTTTAGTAGTTAAACAATATGTAATGCATTGTATTTGTAAGATATAATGAAGATATAATAATAATTGACCGTATTCTCTCTCGTACAAAACGTAGCTAACTAAACTCGTGGGTTGAACGCGAGTTTATCTTTTAAACGACGTGTTTAATAAAACTCGCTTTTAAACTCTGCGAATCTTGTTCCCAAAGTGGTTGTACGTTCAATTTATTATGGCCCAAATGGGTTACAATAGATATCGACCGAATTCTTCAAATGCTGTGTATTTTAAAGACTTTACGATCAGCACGTGAGCTTGCGCCAGGTACTGTTAGTTGGTGTATGAGTTTAATTAAGCGCGCGATAAACTAACCCCATACCCATATTTTTAACACTTTTCAGTAAGTTAGAAGCGTGATTAAGTTAAACACATTTTTAAGAATTACGTTTTATTAATCGATGTGTTTGAAGTCAAAGTTAAATGCGTGTTAACCGTGTCTAAATACGAACGAGAATACGTATGGTTAAATTTCATTAATATAAAAAACTCATTTTAGTAACTAAAATAATTATATTGAGTACACAAGTTTACACAAACATATTGATTACATTATTGGTTAACATTTGTTCTACACTCAGTTAATTCAGAGTTTAACGTCAAAATAAGAATAAGTTAAATATTAATCAAAAATTGCTTTATTTTAACCTTTTTGTAAGAATCAATAGAACTACAGATTGAAATTGAGTCGTTATTTTGAGAAGATTGTTTTACACAATATGACCAAAATTATATGTGTAAATGCATCATTGTTATACTCTCTTTAGGCTCAATGTTCTGTAAAATTCATCAAATACTTCCTTTGGCATCAGGACCTTATTCCCTGGATTATTTGGATCTTCAATTGTCATGTACATTGAATTTCTCTCATTATCTTGACGTCTTTGCAGTGACACATACACTGGTTCACTTCCATCGTTACATGGAACTGTACGTCTTGCTTCTCTCGCTTGACTGGATATGTCATGATATTTACAACACATCATGATTGTCGTTGTGAGAAACACCAAACATAAAATAGTGGCTGATACTGTGGAAATACCAAGATATAAAATTGCCTCTTTATTGTTAGTTGGGCAATCACTCTGACAATCACCGGATATTACTGTATCTTGCTTAACGATTGTTTCTGGTGGCTTTATCGACACTGCATTATTGTCTATGCCTCTCATTTTCATGATACTGATCGGGCCGATATGACATACTCTTTCTACATCTGGAAACCCAGAACTGGTCATAGTACATGTAAACACAATTCCATCCAATGATTGTTTTAGTAACAGTGTAGATTCTGATATAACCATACTCTCCTCAGTTCTATTACGAAATGACAAAGGAACATGTACATTGCGACTACTCCACGTTAACGATACCATTGGGAATGACTTTTCAGATGAGCATATCAGTTTTAGTTGACTGTTCTCGATTAATGTCGTTGTCTTGGAAGGTACACTTTCACATGACGGATATATATTATCCGGTAGAAAATATATGGCAACATCGATGGAATGTTTAGCAACAAGCGTTGGAATCCCTCCCGGATATTTCATTATGTTACACAGATATCCACCTTCGTCTTGTTGAGACACTTCCACGATAGTAATAAAATGTACACGACGTCCACCCGGCAAAGTACGTTTAGCCATAAAGACACGCTGCCCAAGCCAGGATTCCATATACGTATTGCCTGACGTTATTTTATCCGTGCGTTGTGTCGATACACGAAACATTTGGACCGTATATTCATCTTTCATATTCCATATCTGACACTGAATCGCTAGAATCCCTCCCAATGTAACAGGCTTGACAGGAGCCGTCACTTCTACCCTGGTTTCTGCCAACGCTGTAGACAAAGAAACTATCAACAGCAGCGACGAAATCACACTGATGCTGACTACCACCGCCATTTTGCAATTATGTACGATCCCCACCTCACAATAATTATATGCTTTACTACGCATATTTATATATATGAGTCTGCATAATTAAACGTTACACATTGCATGTTTGAAGAAACCAAACAATCTGTTTTCGATATAACATTTTTATTCAATATCTTCCACTTTCTCTGATAAACATTTAGTAACAATTTGACATCAAGGTATATGTCTTAGTATTTCTAAATTACGAATCAGTGGACTTTTCACGCTGTATTCTTTATTTATCACCGACATCCTAGGTTAATAGCGATAACATATTATGCGTTCGGTACGCTATAAATGCATATTATTATGAATTGAACGAATATGATAATCAGATGTTTAAGACAAAGGATGGCGCTATTTATTTGTAGTGAGCGCAATGCGTTAGTGCTACGGTCATCAGCTTTACTCACGAGTCAACGTGTAAATAACGTCACTAATATCGAGGATTCGAATTATTGGAGTAATCTAACAGACCTAGTGTTACACAGATGATAAACTTAGTTCCCATCTCCTATGTTTTAAGAAGGGTGAAATTCAAGATGTATGTTATTTTAGAAGACTCCAACGTCATGTTTGCCGTTTAATAAATTCACAATGAACAATAATAACAATCTTATATTAAAATTGAAACTTTACTTTGAAGGGAAAAACCGAATTTAAGTTATTATATATTTATAACCTTTAACAAATAATGTCCCAAATAAATCAAGTGTAGTTTGTACGAACCCAGTACATATTACTACGTCACCACAACTTTATATTTATTTATTTATTACGTTTTGAAAGAGCATGATATTTAAGATTTTCATTTATTATTCCAATAATATACTATACTACATTAAAATCGTTATATGTCAATAAATCCATTGACTAATGGATTTAATGGATAATGGATTTAGCAATTTAGCAGTATAAATAAATATACAGAAGTAAATATCTATCCGATACTAGCAACGGTATTCATAGCCAAATACTGTAATTTTTCGGTATTAATACACACTATAAGCTTGTGGAGATACAAATAATATTGATTTGGAAAGTATATGGACTACGCTGAACATGCGATATACATGTATATGCCATTAATTTGACACCATTTATTTATTTATTTATTCATCAAGCAGGCTAGATAGACATTTGGATGGATTTTTAGGCACAATCTGATACAAAACTTGCCACCAAGCAACACAGATAAGCCATGATTAGCACCATTTAATGAAAATCCGTGCCGTGTTCAAATTCACATTTTCAATAAACTACGCGGGAAAATAAGACCACATGTTACATGTTCACAATCAAATAGCCCGCTCGCTCAGGCACGAACCAACGCAGTTTCACTGTGTGATCAATATCCCTTTCATTTATGGCCATTCAAGTGCCACACTCAGCATTTTCTTGGAAATGCGAATTTGAAAAACGTCACGGATTTTTATTAAATGGTGTTAATAATGCTTTATCTTTGTTGTTTTGTGGCATGTTTGGTACTAAATTGTTCCAAAAAGATTCAGCTAAATGTTTATTTAGTCTGTTTGGACATAAAATAATCGAACGACACTCTATAAGACATAAACAAATTGTATGACTTTCTTTTGTTCATCACTTTATATTCGTGAATCCGTCTTCACGATTAGGAATAAAGATCGTCAGTCGTCACGCGACATAAATAGTACCAACTACTGAGAATAACTAAGATGTTAGGGTTGTCATGTCACAATGCATTTCTTGTGAAGGAGGGTAAACAGTTGTTAATTCAACTAAATGGAAATATCGCGTGTTTTCCTTGATATTATAGGAGCAAGCTATTGAAATACAAGTAGTTAGATCATACATGTATACCTTTCTTTAGCAGCGATCGCCGCCACTCCCCTGAAATAGTGCTAACCGATATTTTAACTCTATTTGACATTTTTTAAAACTCTATACGATTACAATGAATAAATAATCATCACTTCAACTTAACAGCATGACCCCCCAAATATAGAATGTTTTGGCACTCGGCAACATATCAGTTAAGAATCATGTTCGTTTGGTTTTTCTTCGAATGTTCTTCGTCACACGCCTGAGGTAGCGCACACTAACCAAAACAAATTGCATCGTTGCACAATATCATAGTTATTATGCAAACTTATTAATATACTATAATTATAGTGATGCTAAAGTATTATTTCCCCCCATTTGTTTGTACTATTGTCGGCGTGTGACGATCTATATTCCTAACCTTAAAGACGCACATTTTGTGCACGAAAGTATCGATCTGTGTTATGAGGTATGGGTCCTAATTGGAGGATTTTTTCTCGATAACAAACGAGCAAAATCTGTGATAGCCTAACCTTGTTAAGGAATAAATCAATCATGCATACTGTTGAGATCAAAAGGTGAGCTCTTAATTATAATTCACATAACATTTTCATTCATTTTATTTGCAAATAACATGTACGATAGTTATGATAAGATGTGGAATAGTTACATTCAACCAGTCAGAACGTATGAATAATATCAAACTGCATAGTTGTAAAAAACGAGGACACTTTTTCAGAGAAGGATTTCTAGTGGTTTTCTCGTTTGTAAAATCGAATTCATTCCATGGTTTGATACTGTTTAATACCGTTTACATTGTTTCCGGCTTACGATTACAAGTGTGCACAGGCGAGTACAATGTTGATGTAGTGCTAAGGTGTTGAATTGCATTTCGTTATCCTCATTAAAACCGTGTAAAAACACAAATGTTGACATGTTGTCTTTAAACTTGTTTTTCCTTTATTTGTGTCTATTTTTCAATATAGTTTTCAATACTTACTACTAAGTTACTATACATGATGACTTTGGTAAACGATATCTCAATGTTACCCTGACAGTCGAGTCGAGGTGTCCGTGTCTTAAACATGTTAAAAAAGTGGGGAATTATTTTGTGTTTGCTATTCTTTTGATTTTACAGGTGTGGGTAATGCAAACATTGTTTTTATAGACCCATCGTCATTTTTATATTTTGTCCCAAAGTGGCTGTTCAAGACAAAAGGAAATGTAATTTTAGGGTGTCACCCTAATTGTATACTTGAAAAGATGTTTCTTTTGGACCAATTTTTACAGTATTCAGAGCACTTACAATAATATGATTAACATGATACATTTTAGCTTCTCTCTACAACAAATACACTGCAAATTGTATAGAAATGTATTGCATGCGAAGAATAATAAAGAAAGTTGGAGCTTAAAGCGTATGACAATGTCCATCTTTTTGTATGCACACATTCTTGCACTCAGCTTTCTAACATCCAGTCCAACGTAATGACAGACAATTTATTGATTATAATTTAGCAGTACATCACCAGCCAATGGCACGACTGTGATGGAACATGTCTATATTAAGCTTTAACTTTCTAAGTAGGAAATATCGCTGCAATTACTATATAGTCAATATTAACATTTGAAATGGAGCAGATGAGTGGAAGGTAAATCACAAACAAATGTATTGAAAAAGATTAATTTTACTACAGGTACAAATAGATGACCAGATATTTTAAATACTATAAACTTCATGTACCTTACACTAAACATACAAGTTGTAGAACAGGATATATTGAACTACATGTATATTATTTTAACACATTCTTACATTCACTTTAACTGTTATAACTGTTGCTTTTTCGGAAAAGTGTACTTTATTAGGTCCCAGATACTGGTATAATACTGGAACATAAAAGTTGCCAGTATCCACGATTTTACTGTTCCAGTATCGGTCGATACTGGGACACTAAATTGTGTCCAGTATCGTGCGATACCGGTACACGTGATACCAGTGAGATTCGTTTCAGTATTGAACGATACTAGTACATAATCATGTTCCAGTATCGACCGATACTGGAACAATTTATATGTGCTAGTATCGGCCGATACTGGAACACTGACTTTGTACCAGTATCGAACGATACTGGGTGTTCCAGTATCGGACGATACTAGTACAGTCCAGAATATAGGACCTACAATGTATAAAGTACACTTTTCACGCTTTTTTAAAAATCTGGTTTCACTTAATTGGATTACTTACTTAAGTTTACATAATACAGTACAGCTCGAAATAGAGTGTACACTGACATTGCAATGATATTGCAATGACATTGCAATGATATTGCAATGACATTGCAATGACATTGCACTGACATTGCAATGACATTGCAAATTGTAATCCGATTAGTGCACTGTCATTGCAATGTCATTGCAATGACATTGCAATGATATTGCAATGACATTGCACTGACATTGCACTGATGTGCGTTGATATTGTGCACTCTATTTCGAGCTGTACTGTAAGCTACAGCGATCAACATATAAATCTAAATTCAATATACGTTATAACGTTATACACATGCTATTGTGGATTGTTTGAAAGCATAACAGATACAAAATGTAATCATAGCTTGCCTTAATTTTATGCAATTCATACTTGAAATGATTCGACGTAAATATTAAATGGAGTATGTTCACATTGTCAATTCTATTAAACAAAACGATATACGTCAGAATGACCGAATACTCATATATTTTAGAATTTATTAAATTTTATATACATACATTTATCGTGATAGTAAATGCATTGATTTTTTAATAGTTTGTACCCATGTCCCGCTTTTATAATTGAATGGATAAGATATAGATACAACGGCCACATATCACACATGCCTGCAGTGTGACACTGTAGTATTTTCAAACTGTAAATCATATTTTACTCCTTGACCACTGAACCAAGAGTTGAAGTCCCCACATATATCCATACAATTGCAGCATTATATCACGCAAGTTATTTCAATAGTGTTGGTGCATATTGGATACACGTAAAACATGTCGTGCATAAAAGTTATATGGTATTAAACATAACAATAAATAGCAATAAGTTGATGTAAGTTTAAACGAGTAGATTGATCGGTTATATTACTTTGTTCTCAAGATTCACAAAATCTACAACAAATCGATACTCTAGCAATCCAGCAACAATTTGGAGTCTGTTTCCACAATATGTGCTATTTACAAATTAAAAAGCTACGAATACCTTCTTATTGTAAGACAACATTTTAATTATAATGACATGATGCAGAAATAAATATGAGCTGTTTACAGATCTAGTCAAGTTGAACATTGTGCAGAAGCAGTGGTTAGGGATATTGCAGTTTGACCCTTCTGAAGAAGCTTCCGGCTTGTTAGTGAATATATGAGAACAAAGGATGCAGTTTCTTGTCGACATACACTGTACAATATGAAACGCACAGCTAAAACAAAAAAAGAGGTATACGCTTATGTTATACGAAACATCCACGCTGAAAAGATAAATAGACGTTACACTCTTTTCAAGCTCAGTGTTCTGTAAAACTCTTCAAAAACTTCCTTTGGCATAAGAACTTTACTTCCTGGATTATTTGGATCTTCAATTGTCATGTACATTGAATTTCTCTCATTATCACGACGCCTCTGTAATGACACATACACTGGTTCACTTCCATCGTTATCATGAACTGTTCGTCTTGCTTCTCTGGCTTGAGTAGATATGTCATGATATTTACAACACATCATGATTGTCGTTGTGAGAAACACCAAACATAAAATAGTTGTTGCTACTGTGGAAATACCCAAATATAAAATTGTATCTTTAGTGTTGATCGGACAGTCATTCTGACAGTCAGCGGACCCAACTGTATCTTTCTTATTAATTGTTACACTTGCCTTTGTTGGTACTGCATTACTGTCTATACGTTTAATGTTCGTAATACGAATAGGCCCGATATAGCATGTTCTTTCTACATCTTGAAACCCAGAGCTGGTCATTGTACATGTAAACATTACCCCATCATGTGAATGTTTTATCTGAACGGACATATCCGATGTAATAATATTCCCGTCGGTTATATTTCGAGTAGACAGAGGAATATTGATATTACTACTGCTCCACGTTAACGATACAGTTGGAAATACTTTTTCTGATGAGCACGCTAGTTTTAAATATTCGTTCTCGGACAATGCATATGTAACAGAAGGTACACTCTCGCATGATGGATATATTTTATCGGGAAGGAAATATATTTCCACGTTGATTGAATGCTTGGTCACTAGCTCTTGAATTCCACTAGAATATCTAATAATGTTACAAAGGTATTCACCTTCATCTTCCTCAGAAACGTCAATGATAGTCATAAAATACACACGACTTCCACCCGTCATCGCCCGTTTTGATAGAAATACGCGATGCCCTAGTGTTGTAGGTAGATATCCAGTGTCTGATGTTATAACCTCTGTGCGGTCATTTCGTACACGCACCATCCTTACGCTATAATCATCTTTCATATTCCAAATCTGGCACTGAATTGCTATAATCCCTTTTATTGTAACAGGCCGTGCAAGACTGGTCACTTCTACCCTGGTGTCTGTTAACGCTGTAGACAACGACGGTAACAATAGCAGCGACGAAATCACACTCATCATCACCACCACCGCCATTTTGTATTATATACGTACCCCACCCTACGATAAATTATACCACGCATATCTGTATTCATCACTTTGGCATAATTAGATGTTACATATTACACGTTGGAAGATAGCAGAACTTCAGTATTAGATATACAATAATTTCACAGATATTTATCTTTACCTCACATAAACATTTAGTTAATATTCGACAACCAAATGCTGGTATAAATATTCAAAAAATAACCAATTTGTGAAATTTTGATACGGTAGATTTTAATATTCACCGACATCCTAAACTAATCATGATACAATATTCCGCGTTCGATATTGCTATAAGCATCTCATTATGGATTGCAGAGGGAATATGATAATGAGATACTGATTTGTTTAAAAGGCGAGGGATGGCGCTATTTATTTCAAATGTGCATGATACATTAGCGTACTGCGGTCACGAGTCTGTAATTACAGTTTTGAATAGTATAATAGTTAACACTTCCTATCGTGATTCAGAATAAAACAACAGAAGCAATAAACTTATTTTATGTTATATTCAGAAAATAAATAAGTGAATATACGTTAAATTATTTGGAACGGTAGTTGCTACTCCGAGTTTCACTCCTGTACGACCATTGGTGTTGTCTGATGATCGCATACGCGTAAATTTCGCAGTAGCAACTATCGTTCCAAATGGTTTAACTTATATTTCGCTCTGCATCGCTCTGCAAAAAAATTGCGAATATTGTAAATATATAAATAAATATACTAATAAATAAATAAATAATTAACTAATAAAAAAATAAAATACAAAATACTTGTTTGAATCAAAAGTATACTAATTTCAATAATAAGTGTACGCAATCCAATTGGGTGAAAGAAGAGGACTAATCAATTTCTAGTTAGGCTCTACGCGCAAACTCAAAATGTCCTCCAAAATTCCAACATTTTCAAAAACATAACAATTTTGTAAAAGCATTACAAAACCACCTCCAAGCAATTTTGTAGAATATACGGTATAGTTTAATTAAGTTAACGCATTGCATTTGTCAGAGATAACGAAGAGGAAATAGGAATAGTACATTTGATTTGGTGGGTTATACAGTTTTTAATCCGTTATTTTATAAAAGATTAAGGAAAATGACATAATAAGAAATCGTAAAAAGCTCATATTAGATAAAGGGGCATTGAGAGTTTGAGAAATGTTTCTTTTTGCACCAACGTAATACTTAGTACTTAGGCATATACTAACTACAATCTAAAACCGTTTACCTTAATTCGCAGTATATCATGTAATATTTCACAATTTGGTAATTTCGATGTAGATCACATCGAAACTATCCGCAGAATTCGGCATATATAGCTTCACCAGAATGCCTATCTATTGCCATCACTATAACGCTTTTCCAATGGAATATTACGTTTCAGGGTTCTATTATACCTTATCTATTGAAACTATTTTTTCTTCTTAAAATTTCATTTTTATCACCAATCTCTCACTGCGCCTTTAGAATGTAAGGTTACATTAAATTGGTTAATATACACTGAATAACATTGTTAAAACTTCAGAGTTTAACGTCAAATAAGAATACGATTATGATTAATTAATTACAATTAAATTAGTTTAACTTTTTGTTGTTGCAAGAATGATAGTAACTACAGACTGAAATCGAGTTGTAATCTTGAGACGATTGCTTTAAACAATATTCCCCAAAGTACATTTATGTTATTTATTTATGTCATCATTTTGTTACACTCTTTTTAAGCTTAATGTTCTGTAAAACTCCTCGAACACTTCCTTTGGCATGAGAACCTTACTCCCTGGGTTATTAGGATCTTCAACTGTCATGTACAAAGAATTTCTTGGATTTTCCTGGCGCCTCTGGAGTGAAACATATACGGGTTCACTTCCATCGTTACGCGGAACACTATGTCTTGCCTCCCTGGCTTCAGTGGATATGTCATTATATTTATAACACATCATAATTGTCGTTGTAAGAAACACCAAACATAAGATTGTTGTTGCTACTGTGGAAATTCCCAGATATAAAATTGTCTCTTTATTGTTAGTTAGGCAATCACTCTGACAATCACCGGATATTACTGTATCTTGCTTAACGATTGGTTTAGTTGGCCTTGTCGACACTGCATTGTTGTCAATGCCATTCAGTTTCATGATATTGATTGGGCCGATATGGCATGCTCTTTCTGTATCTGGAAACCCATAACTGGTCATGGTACACGTAAATGTAATTCCATCATCCAATTCTCTTGCTAGCATAGTATATTCCGATGAAACCACACTCCCTTTGGTCATATTTCGTGATGGCAAAGGAATATTCAAGTCGCTTCTTGTCCAAGTTAACAATACAACAGGGAATGTCTTTTCGGACGAGCACACCAGTTTTAGGTTGTCGTTTATACGGATTGCTGATGTCGTTGATGGATCACTCTGACATGATGGATACGTATTACTGGGTAAGGAATATATTTCCACGTAGATTGAATCTGTTGAAACGATTGTTGGAATCGCTTTCGAATATGTCAAAATATTGCATACATATTCACCTCGGTCTTGTAGAGAAACATCCACAATAGTTATAAAATACACACGTCTTCCACCCGGCAGAGTGCGTTTGGCCAGAAATACACGCTGTCCAAGCCAAGAAGTCATATAATCATCGCCTGCCGTAATTTCGTCTGTACGTCGATGATTCACTCGATATATTTTGACTGTATACTCATCCTGCATATTCCAAATTTGACACTGAATTGCTAGAATCCCCCCAATGATTACAGGCTGTACAGGAGTGGTCACTTCCACCCTGGTGTCTGTTAACGCCGTAGACAAAGAAGGTAACAATAACAGCAACGGTATCACTCTGCTTATCACTACCACCGCCATTTTGTAATAATATACGCGCCCCACCTTATTATCATTATGCTATACTGCGTATATCTGTATTCATATGCATAATTAGACGTTAAAATAGCATATTTGAAGATACAAAAACATTAGTTTGTGAAGGAATGGTTTAACCGATATATATGTATACCATCTATTTAATATTTAGCATTGACATGTAAAACAAAGTATTTGTCTAAGTCTTACAAGTTTGTCAATATGTGAAATTCTGTGACGTGTTATTTAATAGTCACCCACATCCTAGGATAATAATGATAAACTAGTATGCGTTTGGTACTGCTATTAAATCATCTAATTATGAATTGCATGAATATGATAATTAGATACTCGTGTTTTAGCGGCGGTGGATGGCGCTATTTACTCCACGTATAGTGGTGAATATATGTGCAATACGATCATCAGCTAGACGTTCCCAAATATGATTATTTACATGCTGTGACCAATTAGGATTAAACAAGTGATTGAGTTTGCCATCTACTCAATACAGCCTCATTATTTTTAAAAACCGTTCTTTACAACATCCAATACATATTTTCAATTTGTTTGTAACAATAAAATTATATGATAAATTTATAAAACTTAATATATTATGAAAGTTAAAAGTAAGTTGTATATTATTATCTGAAGAATCTAATAATACTAAAACATATAGTTAGGAACCAAACACCTGATTTATTTTTACGGTGTTATAGTAGTTGGTATATTGCATTCTTCAGTTTGGTTATATTTTAATTTCTTTTAACAATATATCGTTATTTCAAATATATATACTATACCTTGTGGTAAAATATCAATTTATATTTGAAACAGATCATTAGTTAAAATTTTAAAGAACATGTACGCAATTAACATAGATGTAACACATTTGGTGAGGAAGAAGACCGTTAATCCATTTTGAGTTGCCGGTCTGAACTGTATTTAACAAATTGAAAGCGATGAATAAAATGGAATATTAATAAATCGTATTACAAAGCTAATTTTAGTTAATTGATAGATAATTGTACATACTCAATACTTTCATCAATGGTTAACTGATACATAAACATACATAACATATTGTATAGAATTGCGATTTTGAAATATTGTAATGTGGCAACCACTCCACCCCTACCCACAAACTTTGACGTCTTACCCTACCCCGTGTAAGGGGGCACCCTCCCTTTTCCGTTAAAATGAGCACAAAGAGAACATAAATAATTTACCTAGATGCCATAGGTCACTGTATGTTACGTTTTGGTGCTTTACCCTTTAACCACTACCCCCTTAGTAAGACGAGGGTTAAAATACATTATTAATCAACTAAGAATGTTTAGGCAATTGGTTCTTAGAGAAATCGGCGATATTTATATCAGACAACTTAAACCGGCGTACACTAGTTAGCTTGACCACCCTCCCGCATTGCGTGGTAACTAAAGTTTTCTTCCATAACGCGATTTTCCCGCGTGCTTATGCGGCGTGTACTCACAGCACGGGATTGGATGGAATGTTTTGGGGTTATTCGATTGTAACATGGGTAACAGTTGACAAATGTGGGTAATTTCGGTAGTATTATTTTGCGTGCCGGCTGCGGCGTTGTTCCACTTAAAATAATACTACCACCTGCATTCATGTCAGACAATATAACACGGGTACGGTCTAAAACAATACCATTATTCTCTAATAATACAATGCATCTGAGATGTTATACTGACATTTAAACCCTCGTCAATGTACAACATTTGTTCTTGTCGAAAAATGGTATAGTAATTATTACAATTGTAATACAACATGTAGTGTATAGTCTAATCCCCATCCTCTCGACAGTGACGTAACTTTACAGTCGCAGCATTTAAGCACGCGTGATGTATTATCCGTCTTTCTACGCGTGTGTGTATTACGCAATTGCCTTTGCAGGGCGCGTGTATGTATTCACTGCGATTTTTGAATGAAGCAGTAATGGCAAGGTCTTGTAAAAGTAAAAAATGACTATTATAGATGGCCTTTCAATATAATCTTTGGATAATATTCATGTCCAGGTTAAGTATATTCAATATATATTAGGCGCATACTCGTCACATGACGTAAAATAGCAGAAAATTTCGAGGACAAACTGACATTGCAACACCGGGGGCGAGGGGGGGGGGGGGGGGGGGGCGACATTGGAAACCCCCATTTTATTGAAAATTCAAACATTGTGAACATTGGCGTTACAAAGCCCCGACTATTTGAAAGATGTACGTTCTAAAATATCAATTTTTCGAGAAAAGAAATCAGCATTCGTGCTAAGCAAATTGGAGGGGGGGGGGGGGGGGGGGGTAACCAGTTCTTAATACCCAAACTTTTTGGAGAAAATTAGTTCTTAAGACCCTATTTGTCGTCAAAAATCGGCTCCGTAGCCCCGTTTTTGAGACCCTGAATGGCACATCTCTAATCTCTTTAATTACACTATACATCTTATTAAGGAAGATGAATAGCCATATTTTAACTGAATTGAAAATTTCCATAGATGACGTGTTGAAGGGTAAATAGATGTCTTGACGGTTAAAGTCATACATCGACAAACCAGCAAAATAGTGCAAACAAACCAGAAAAACTTTGCAGCGTCGCTTTATTACATCTTATATCTTATTAAGAATAAAGAATAGCTACTATATAACATAATTGCACGATCCCCGAAGATGGTGTGTTTCGTAAAACAATCTATAACTGGAGACTAAAGTGAATACATGTATGTAGATTGAACATTCGAGCACACAAGGTGCGGTTAATCTTTTCGGTTAACACGGTCATACATCGTCATACGAGAACAAAATGCAAACTAACAAGAACAACTATTTTTGTTAGCATACCGTATTGTAATCATCAATGAGGATAGACATTTATTTGTTTTAAACTGCAGTGCATGATCACCGTAGATGGCGTTTTTGGTAAATACAATTATCGTCTTTACGGTTATGAACGTACATCGTCACACGCCATACTGTACAGTACAAACTAATAAGAAAAAACTGCGATTTTTAGGTTGGTCATGTCACAATGTAACTCTTGTGGAGGAGGGTGAACAATTATTAATTCATTTAAAGAGCAATAGCGCTAGTGTTACTTAATATTTAGTAGCAAGATATCAAAATACGTGTAGTTAGATCATACATGCAGATTTGTAGCGTTCGCCGCCACTCCCCTGAAATAGTACTAACCGACATTTTGATTACAATGGATGTTTAATCTAGAAGAGCAAATAATTATCACTTCAACCTAACAGCATGATCACCTAAATATAGTATGTTTCGACACATAGAAGTTAAGAAACATGTTCGTTTGGTTTCTTCGTACATGTTTTCTTCGAACTTTCTTCGTCACACGTCTGAGATAGTGCACACTAACCAACATCCTTGCATCGTTGCATCACTATCATAGCAGAAAGCGGAAAGGTGAATAGTTATTATTATAGTTATTATGCAAACTAATTAATATATTATAATTATGGTGATGCTAATATATTATTTCCCCCATTTGTTTGTACTATTGCCGGCGTGTGACGATCTATACTCCTAACCTTAAGACTGACACATATTGTGTGCACAAAAATATCGATCTACTCAATGTTACTGTTTTACGAAACACGCCAAACGGTGATCATTCACTTTACACTTTAGTTTTTCTAAAGTCTAGGTACCAAGAGTCTGCTTCAAGAAATACAAAGGACTTCAGTGGCGATGTTATTCTATAGAGTAACAGAGGCAACCATTCGGCTGAATTGGGTTGTTAATAATCTCTCGATAACAAGTATTGGCCTTGTCTAATCTTTGTTGAATCTCAGTCCAAAATCGAACTTATCTTATGCAAGTCAGCCTGGCGCCATTGGGTCCCCGTGAGGATGTTTATGTAGGACCAGGATGCACTGGAACCAGGGCTTTCTGTGCTTGAAGGTATGGGCCTAATTGAGCAAAACCTGTGAAAGCCTGACCGTGTTAAGGAAAGAGGAAATCATGGATAATATTCAAATCAAAAGATAATCTCCAAACTATAATTCTAATAACATTCTCATTCATTTTATTTGCAAATAACATCAAAGATAATTATGATAAGATGTGGAATTGTTATATTTAACCAGTTAAAACGTATGAAATACCAAACTACATAGTTGTAAAAATCATTTTACACATTCTATCTTGGCATATGGTAAAAGGGGCGTTGAAGTAATTACAAAATCGTAACCTTTGAAATGTATATTATGCGATATTTGTCATGGAACACCTTGTAAATCGAATTCCATGTTTTGACACTGTTTAACACCGTTTAAAGTATCCCCGGCTGCGATTACAACTATGCACAAGTGAATACAATATAAAATACAATATAGATGTGCATGCAGCGCTATTGTGTTGAATAGCATCTCGTTATTTGTGTCTATGTTTCAATATAGTTGTCAACACTTACTACTGAATTACTATACCTGATGACTCTTTTAAACCCTGACACTCGAGTTGAGGTTTACGTGTCTTAAAAAAGAGTTTAATTGTTTTTGTTTGCTATTCTTTTGATTTTACCTGTTTGGTAATGGAAACATTTTTGTTTGTTTTCGTCATGTTTATATTTCCTCATGAAATGTCTGTGTTTAAGAACATGTACACGTACTTTTACGGTGTCTCCCTTATTGTATATGAACAGATGCTACTATATATTTGGACCAATTGTTACAGTATTTAGAGCACTTACTAAATGATAAACATGATCAATTATGGCTTCTCTCTGCAAGAAATAAACTGGAAATTGTGTAGAAATGTATTGCATGCAAAGAATAGTATAGGTAGTTGGAGCTTAAAGCGTATGACAAAGTCCATCTTTTTGTGTGCACACATTCTTGCACTCAGCTTTCTAACATCCAGTCCAACATAATGACAGACAATTTATTGATTACATATTAGCAATAAATCCCCAGCCAATGGTACTACTGTGATGGAACGTGTCTACATTAAGCTATAACTTCCCAAGTAGGAAAATGACCCCTGCAATTACTAGTCAATATTACCATTTTAAAAGCATTTTTAAACATTACATACATACATACATACATACATACAATAGGCTTTTATAGAGCGCCATTTCATAAAGATCACAGCGCTAAAGATGACAGAACAATACAAAATGCATGGAAAATATACGCAAAATATTAAAGAACATGAAAACAAAACAAAGGGACCTGACTGAAGCATGTGATGAGCTCCTTGGGGAAGAGGTGCGATTTCAGACCCTTCTTAAAGCTAGAAACTGTTCTGGCACAACGAATGGATGGCGGTAGGGCATTCCATAGCCCAGGGGCAGAATAGTAAAATGTCCTTTTGACAGCTGACTTCATTGTCCTGTTATGGACTTTATGTACAGCTAGACCAGTAACGTCAGAGGCTTATATAGTTGATGGGCATATCATAAATATCGTTATACTATCAAACCGTGTGTATATGGATATCACAGTTTGTAATGAGTGTAAAGTAAATCACAAACAATGTATCGAAAAGATTACAGTTACTACATGTACAAATAGATGACCAAATATTTGAATACTACACTAAACATATAAATTGTATAACAGGATATATTGCACTATATTATTTGTACGCATTTTTACATTCATTTTAAATGTTTTATCTGTTGATTTTTCATCTGGTTTCACTTAATTGGATTGGTACGCCTGCATTAATATCTGAAGCGTATAATAAGCTGCAGCGATCAACATATGCATCCCAATTCAATATACGTTATACATATGTCATTGTGGATTGTCTTAAAACATTATCGGCCGAGTGCACCAATAGCGGGTAGCTGAAGAATAGCGCTACCTCGCTAGTAACTGAGGCGTAACCCAAAATGTTGAGAGCACCAAACCGGGATAAGCTACTATGCTAGTAACTTGCGAGTAATTTACGCTAAATCTTATACCTGACCGGACCCAAGAGTAAGTTGAAGCATAACTGTTTATGCTGTTACTATATGATAATTTCTGATTTGCCCGATGGACAATTACATAGATGTGATGATAAATGGGAGATTTCTGTCATACAATTCATTATCAATTTATGCATTATTGACTCAATGATACATTTATGACCAATTTATTATAAAATATTTTAAATCTATCTACAATGATGCATGCAAAATTGTAGAAATAATTTCAAACAATCAGTTAGCCAATCAATCAATCAAATTAAATTATTAATTATTATTTAACATGAAATCAAATACTATTGAAATATAGATGGATGAATGAATAATTAAAAATTATAAATAAATAAATAAATATATTAAAAGTAAATAAAAAAGATGTATAAAAATAATTAAATCAATTGATTAATAATACATACATATTTGAGTACGGTATGTCAATACCTGGGCCATTATATTGAATGATTTCATTAAGTCACCATCATGTTTAAAAAATAAAACATATGAAAATTTCGGAAATCGAACCCGTATCTCCGTTTATAAAAGACAGGATCACTGTAGCACGCCACAGAGATTGGACGCTAGAAGTGGCATCATGTTATTATTACACCATTGAACTATTCAATTACAAAAACGGATTTATATCATTAAAAAGTACCTTTTAGTGCAACATTTGTATGTGACACTCGCCCAAAATATGTTTGTAATGACATGATAGTCCTTATTTTTGAAAAAGCGGTAAACAACTTCAAAAAAACGGCATCATTTTCAACGTGATTCTTTATTTACACTCACCTATGACCTAGCGAGTGACGACATATTTTTTAATATTATAAAGGACCATTCAGGTCAGAATTTTACAGTAAAGTATAGGTGAACACTTGGCATATGCGACAATTAATTTTGTAAGGGTACGATGCTGATTAATGTGGATATTTACCTCGCTAGTTACTATTCTGGTGTTACTCGCCAGTTATGCTTTCAGAATTACATCGTTAGTAAGTTACGCTACAGTTAGGGCATGACTACAACTAGGGAGGTAGCTTACATTGGCGGAGCCAGGGGGGCCTGGGGGGCACGTGCCCCCCGGGTCCCTGGCACCAAAAAAAAAAAAGGAGAAGAAAAAAGAAGAAAAAGGAAAAAAGGGAAGAAAAAGGAAGAAAAAAAGAGAGATAGAAGAGGGTATAGAGTTCTTTTTTTGTTACATAGTAAGTTTCCACGCCCCACCCCTTATTTTGTACGTTCCAGCAAACTGTAAAAGAGCACATTTTTGCGCCTATTATAAAAAGCCAATATTGATCGGAAATAAAGTGATTGCTTTTCAATAAAATATAGTCAAAAGTACACACCAAATAGCACCAAATGGGTTCGAAAATTGAAAAAAAATCCAATTCTTCGGGGGGGGGGGGGGGGGGGCACATCACACCTCAGACTCTCCCCTGTTCGAGCTTTTAAACCATCTATACTTAAATCAAGAATATATTATAATAATTATGCTCAACTTCTTTCGTGCATTGATAAAAAACAAAATATTTATTAGAAATGAAGAGGTGGCTTTTCGATAAAATGTTGGTCAAAAGTATACACCAGATCGCACCAAATGAGTTCGAAAATTGAAAAAAATCTAATTCTGAGAGGGATACATCGATCCCCTCAGACTCCCCCCTGTTCGAGCTTTTAGACCATCATATACTTAAATCAAGAATATATCAGTATACGCTCAACTTCTTTCGTCATGTTCGTGCATTGATAAAAAACAAAATATTTATTGGAAATGAAGAGGTGGCTTTTCGATAAAATTATGGTCAAAAGTATACACCAGATCGCACCAAATGAGTTCCAAAATTGATTTTTTTTTCTACTTATGAGGGGGGCACATCCCCCCTCAGACACCCCCCTGTCCGAGCATAGCTCGGAGGGCGGTGCTGCGCACCGCTTCGATGGTACCTCATCAATTTATATTTTTGGAACACACACCCCCCCTAAACTTTTCTTGATCCAAGCCTGAGTGCCCCCCGGATAAAATAATCCTGGCTACGCCTATGGCTTACCTCCCTATTAAGAAACGCCAGTTTGGTGCACTCGGCCGTATATAACAAAAGTTAATCATAGCTTGGCTATATGTTATGCAATGTGTACATTAAATGACACGACGTAAAATATTAAATGGAATATATTTACATTGTAAATTCTCTTAAACAAAACGAGATACGTCAGAATGACAGAAAAAACTATCGTGAAAGTAAATGTCCTGCTTTAATAATTAAATGGATAAGATATGGATACAACGGCCACATCTCACAAATAGCTTAGACACTAAAGTACATGTATTATCAAACTGTAAATTATATTATACTCCATGACCACTGAACTAAGGTCACCACATATAATCCAAACAATTGCAGCATTATATCGCGCACGTAAGTTTACTATGTTGGTGCATGTTGTTACAGGTAAAAAAGTGATATGGTAACATAACAAAGAATTGCAATAAGTTGATGTAAGATTAAACCAGTAGATTGATCTGTTATATTACATTTTAAAAAGATTCACAAATCTGCAACAAATCGGTACTGTAGCATTTCATCAACAATTTGTAGTCTTTTCCCTACAATATACGCTATTTACATGTTAATAAGCTACGAACACTATTTTATCGTAAGAATAAGCACGGACAACATTTTAATTATAATGGCATAATGCAGAAATAAATTCCAGCTGTTTACAGATGTAGTAAAGTTGGACATTGTGATGAAGCAATTGTTAAGTGATAATGCAGTTTGACCCTTCTGAAGAAGCTTCCGGCTTGTTAGTGAAATATACAGGGTGCATCAAAAAAAATAGGACACTTTGTTATGACGGTGTAATACTTGTTATAATCATTGGACCATAGCCAATATAGTCTCAATGTAAAGCCAAATTAATTATTAAGATATCCTGAAAATAAGAGATCAATCCGTTGAAAAAAAAGAAAACTAGCATAATTTGCGTAAATCATGTCATTTACTGGTTTGTATAATGGGATTTACATGTATAGACGAGTAAATAACATGGTTTACGTTTCAATACGTTACAATAATTATAAACATAGAAAATAATCTATCAGTCAATAGCAAAGATTAGTTTGGTAATCCATTTAATTCTGGCACAAATCAATAATGGCTAAATAATCCACAAATCAGATGCATGCATATTCTTGCAAATTAAAAAAGTTCTCGAACCTACTGTATGGTTCATTAGCATGATAAGAAGTATAATTGGCATAAACAGTGTGCGTGTGCGTTCATGTTACTCTACTGTTACTGTGTGAATGACAATTGTACATACTACAAAATAGATTGCCTTGCCTAATAGGTCACAATTTCCTTAATTAATGATGGATTTTTCTCATCTTTTCAGGATTTTATCTTTATCGGTTGTACTTTGCATTGAAATAAAAATTGGATTTAAACCATCATCAAAAAGTGTCCTATTTTTTTGTGGATACACCCTGTATGAGAACATGGGATGCAGTTTCCAGTTATTGTTGACATACATTGTATAATGTGAAACCTACAATTTAATATAAAGAAAGGTATCCGCTTATATTATACGAAACATGCACGCTGAAAAGATAAATATACGTTACACTCTTTTCAAGCTCAGTGTTCTGTAAAACTCATCAAATACTTCCTTTGGCATAAGAACTTTACTTCCTGGATTATTTGGATCTTCAACTGTCATGTACATTGAATTTCTCTCATTATCATGACGCCTTTGTAATGACACATAGACCGGATCACTTCCATCGTTACCTTGAACAGTTCGTCTTGCTTCTCTGGCTTGAGTGGATATGTCATGATATTTACAACAAGTCATGATTGTTGTTGTGAGAAACACCATGCATAATATCGTAGCTACTACTGTGGAAATACCCAAATATAAAATTGTATCTTTAGTGTTGATCGGACAGTCCTTCTGACAGTCACCGGATCTAACTGTGTCTTGCTTATTAATTGTTACACTTGCCTTTGGTGGTACTCCATTAGTGTCTGTGCGTTTAATTTTCGTTATACTAATAGGCCCAATATGACATGCTCTTTCTAGAGCTGGAAACCCAGGGCTGGTCATTGTACATGTAAGCAAAATCCCATTGTGTGATTGTTTTGTTAGTAGTGTAATTTCCGATGTAATAACATCCCCTTCGGTTATATTTCGAGAAGAAAAAGGAACAGTGATATCGCTGCTGCTCCAAGTTAACAATACAGTTGGAAATGCTTTTTCTGATGAGCATGTGAGTTTTAAATATTTATTCTCGGATAATGCAGATGCCACAGAAGGTATAACTTCACATGATGGATATTTTGTATCCGGAAGCAAATACATTTCGACGTTTACGGAATGTTTGGCAACCAGTTCCGGGATTCCACCAGAATATCTGAAAATATTGCACAAATATTCACCCTCATCTTGAAGAGAAACATCGACGACAGTCATAAAATACACACGACTTCCACCCGTCATCGCCCGTTTTGATAGGAATACGCGATGCCCTAGTGCTGTAGGTAGATATACAGTGTCTGATGTTATCACCTCTGTGCGATCATTTCGTAAACGCACCATGGTTACGCTATAATCATCTTTCATATTCCATATCTGACACTGAATTGCTAGAATCCCTCCGATCGTTACAGGTAGTGCAGGAGTGGTCACTTCTACCCTGGTTTCTGCCCACGCTGCAGACAAAGAAAGCAACAACAGCAGCGACGAAACCACACTGATGATCACTACCACCGCCATTTTGTAATTATATACGCGTCCCACCTTATGATCATTATGCTATACCACGCATATCAGAATCATCACTCTGCATAATTAGACGTTACATATTACACGATTGCAGACATCAGAACACCAGTATTAAAATACAATAATTTTACCGATATCTTCTTTTCCCCTATATAAACATATAATTACAAAGTTGACAACAACCTACACGTCCTAGTATTGCAAAATCGCAAATCTAGTGAATGTTTATGCTGTATTATTTAATATTCACCGACATCCTAAACTAATCATGATAAAATATTACGCGTTCAATATTGCTATAAATATCTCATTATGGATTGCAGCGGGAATATGATAATTAGATACCGATGTGTTTCAGACGAAGGATGGCGCTATTTATTTCAAATATGTGTGATAGTGTAATAGCTCATTACCTGTAAATTCACGAGTCCGTAAATATTGTTTTGAAAAGGATGATAGATAGTGACATTACATGATTCAGAAGACTCCAAATTCTTCGTTGCTGTCTAATAAATATACCATCAGCAATGTTTTATATTGTAATTCATTAACCAAACTCATGATTTGATTCATAATATTATCTAAATATTCAATTATTATTTATTCATTTAAGAATCCCCTCTTTCATCAATTCGGTTGTGAATATTCATATCGGTACTTATTAGACGTGTTTTAACAACTTCAACGAACTTTGCAAACTATAAAGATATGAATGAATGAATTCATTAGTTAATCAAGATTTGATTTCTGATTAACTTGTTTAACTAATTAATCAATTTAATCAGAAATCATATCAAAAACCTAATTTAGTGTTAAGTTAAACGCATGTGTATCACATTTGTCGACCGCTGTCCAAATGTTACGAATCAACAATAGTGGTTTCACCAATAGACGTTTTGTTGGTATCTTCATATTTTGCAAAGATTGTTTAAATTGTTTCAAAACACGTATAATAAATACAATGATAGGTCTACACAACCCAATTGGGTGAAAGAAGGGTATTAGTCCAGTTTAAGTAACCGGGTAGTTTTACAATGTTTAACGCATTGTATTTGTAAGAGATAATGAATATCGAATACTAATTATATACAACTCATATATAAAACTCATCTTAGTTACTAAAATAAATTGAGTACACAAGTTAACGTTAGCTTATCGGTTACAATATTGGTTAAACATACACAACATTAATTTGAATGTATTATTTTAACATTTTCGTAAGAAATATTAGTTTGCAATTGAGCCGTTATTTTGAGACGACTGTTTCACACAACATTACTAAAATTATATATATTGTGCAAATGCATCATTTTTATACTCTTTTTATGCTCAATGTTCTGTAAAATTCATCAAACACTTCTTTTGGCATCAAAACATTACTTCCTGGATTATTTGGATCTTCGACGGTCATATACATTGAATTTCTCTCATTATCATGACGCCTCTGTAATGACACATAAACTGGTTCACTTCCGTCATTACGTGTACCAGTGCGTCTTGCTTCTCTGGATTCAGTGGATATGTCTTGATATTTACAGCACATCATGATTGTTGTAGTGAGAAACAACAAACACAAAATAGTTGCTGCTACCGTTGAAATACCCAGATATAAAATTCTATCTTTACTGTTGGTTTGACAATCAATCTGACAATCACCAGATATCACTGTATCTTGTTTAATAATTGTTTGTTTTGTCGGCACATCATCAATGTCGGTGCCTTTCATTTTGGTAATAGAAATTGGCCCGATATGACATGTCCGCTCAAAATGTGGAAACCCAGAACTGGTCATGGTACATGTAAATACAATTCCATCGTGTGATTGTTTTGCTAACAGGGTAATTTCCGATGAAACCATGCTATTTTTAGTTATGTTTCGAGAAGATGAAGGACCATTTACATTTCTACTACTGCTCCATGTCAACGATACAATATGATATGCTTTCTCAGAAGAGCATGTGAGTTTCAGTTGATCATATTCTACTAATATGGTTGTCGTGGAAGGAGTACTGTCACATACTGGGTATATTTTATCCGGTAGATAATATATTTCAACGTGGATAGAATTCTTTGCGACGAGTTCAGGAAAACCTTTAGGATTTTTCATCACATTACACAGATATTCACCTTGATCTTGATAAGACACATCCACAATAGTCATAAAATACACATGACGTCCTCCCGTCATTGTCCTGTGTGAAATAAATACGCGCCGCCCTAGTGTTGTAGGTAGATAGGCAGTGCCTGATGTAATTTCCTCGGTTTGTACATTTCCTACACGAAAGATTTTCACGGTGTTATCATCTTGCATATTCCATATTTGACACTGAATTGCTAGAATTCCTCCCAATGTTACAGGTTTGACAGGAGCAGTCACTTCTACCCTGGTTTCTGCTAACGCTGTAGACAAAGAAGGTATCGACAGCAGCGACAAAATCACACTCATTATCACTACCACCGCCATTTTGTAATTATATACGCGCCCCACCTTATGATCATTATGCTATATTACACATATCTATATTCATCCCTTTGCATAATTATACGTTTATATTACTGGATTGAAGACACGAGAACATCAGTATTCGATATACAATAATTAAACCGATATCTAATTTTTCCTCTAATAAAAAAATACTTCAATATTGTTCAACTATCTACACGTCTTAGTATTTCAACACTGCCAAACGGTAGAATTTTAACGCTGTATTTTCTAATATCCACCGACATCCTAAGCTAATAGTGATAACATATTATGCGTTTGGTATTGCAGCTATAAGCATCTCATTACAGATTGTAACGGGAATATGCTAATGAGATAGCAATATATTAAGGCGAATGATGGCGCTATTTATTCCAAATGTGCATGGTACCTTAGTGTATTACGTTCATCAGCTGTACATTCATGAGGGTGTATATTGTTTTATGAAGCAGGATTTTTAAGATTTACATTTATCATTCAGAAGAGTCCAAATTCGTTGTGCATTCCAATTAATAATACTATGATGAAAATTTTACTCTGTATTTTTTATATTATGCATCATATAGAATAAATCTCTATTGAGCGCTTTCGTAAAATTACAATAATTAATTTATGGATTCAGCAATATAAATACATACATATACATGGAATAAATAATAGATAAATAAATATAATAATAAATAAATAAATAAATAAATAATACAATAACTAATACAATAAATAAATAAATAAATAAATAAATAAATAAATAAATAAATAAATAAATAAATAAATAAATAAATAAATAAATAAATAAATAAATAAATAATAAATATATAAACTTAATTTGGTGTAAAATTAAACTCATATAAATTGCACAACTTGACCGCCTTGTTTCTATTTCTACTAGGTTCATTTGTTTCAACTCTTGGTAATGTTTTGATGTGTTACATGCGTCACATAAAGGAACTGTTTAATTAGGGTTCAATAAGGTTTCGGAGTTGTTTATCTTGAAACGGTAAGACGGGTTTATTTTGCGAGGGGCAGCTATGCAAGATAAACAACGACGAAGACCTTGTTGAACCCCGTTCAACAACGACCAAACATATCTACATCATTCATATGTGAATAGCGTTTTGGATAATTGATGAAAACAAGTAAAAAAACGTGTTTTATAGGGTTAATTTGACATAAAAAAATAGCTGCTCTTTAAAAAACGAAGAAAACAAATGTTTAAGTTTTATTATAATTAGGCCCTTATTTGGACATCGTCCGTTCCCTGTGTAAATGGGCGAGGGAACTTTTGAATGGGCTGGGTTACAAAAGGTAAACATTAGAGAAGATAAATTATTTCGCATTTGTATCAAATCAAAGCACACCCCTCCATTTCAATAGTAGTACGATCCGTTGGATGAAAGGAATGTCTTTTTACCGCGCGATGATGCAAAATGACGATTCTCTTGTGCTGGGTAGCGATCGTTCGGTCTAAAATTGTGGCTTTAGGAGTGAGCCGTGACATATGGCCCTCGACAAAAATATTTTCCTCAGGGATATAGCTACATTTTGGTATATAAAGCTGTTTGCTAACTTTAAGGATTGCATGGCGAAATACATTTAAACGCCGAAAAAATGGGCGAAAAAATGATTACATTTTGCGACATTTTTTTGTTTGTTTACAATTTTGCATGTATTATGCATTATTGTTTCCAAATACGGTTCGCCATCCTAGTAATTTGCATATGAACAGTGGGTTTATCTCAAATCGACAACGTTTTGTTACTGTACTTAAGGTATGGGGGAGTTATTGAACTAAATTTAAAATACGATGCATTGTTAGGACGTAGTTGTTAAGTCGTATGAGGTTAATCGGTTTACTTACATCGGAAGCGATTTCTTTACACAGCTGAACAAGATGGGCATATATCAATTGATAATACTTACATAATGACAAGAGGACATGTCCACCAGTCTATTTCATGAATTAGATTGTTTTTATACAGTGTGGTTCAATACAATTTTGACAGTTTTTTAAAGCCATATTTATCAAAATTATGGGATTTGGTTTAATTCCTTTTTACATATTCCTCAAAAATATCATCTTGGCCATCTATGCTGTCAATCTCAATGTTGATAATGCTATGGAGGCAAAATAATAGCTATTTGAAGAGAATCTCTCCAAAATCTCTTTGTCCACAGGTAAGTCTACGGGAAATGACCAGCAAGATAACATTAAATGGCATCGTCACTTTTAATGCATAGAGTATAGACAATTACACTTCCAATCTATGAAAATCAATAATTCTAATTAGGGTCACTCGCGGTATTATTATTACGTATTGATTTTACACCTGAATAGATAGTTAAGATGTTAACAATTACACTGGTTTCACCTGGTGGGATCTTCAAGTCTTAGATAACTTGCATGCAATTCATCATTCAGTATTCAATGTAACGTCGCGAAATCAGTACCCGTGGACAGGGTGAAATAGGACAGACTTTGTTATCTGTTATTTTGCAACCGTAAGGTTATTTATAACGATATTTTCAGCATAGATGGTCAAGATCATATAGTTGATGAATATTGATTTTTTTTTAACTCTACAGAATTTAAAAAAAAGGCTTCAAAAAACTGTCAACGTTTTATTGAACCACACTGTATGTTCATATTTGTATCATACACAGTATAAATCATTTTGAGACACCCTGTATTTCTGGTATCTTCATCTTTTTCAAAAAATTCGTTTGAGTGACTTCATATAACAAGAGTGCACAACGGGGTGAAGAAGGCTATTAATACATCTTCTGTTTTGATTAGTTATACCACATTTAACCTATGAACAAGGACATAATGATAAGTCTAACCTTACCAAGCAAAATTTAGTTACTTTACATATAAGGTACATTGGCTCGTATTCGGGTAAGTATTTAAACACGTTTATAAGATAATTTTGATTATTTTAATAAACACATCGTTTACTAAACGCAATTCTCGAAAATGTATTAAACTTAAACACGCGTCTTACTTACTGAAAAGAATAAACGTGGCTATGGGGGTAGTTAAATGCGCGTTTAACTTAACTCAACATGTAATCTTAAACATATACGGGCAGTTGAAGAATTTAGTCGATATATATTGCAACCCATTTGGGCCACATTGAATACCTTTATACAGTGGACGCACGACCGTTCCGGGAGGAGATTCGCAGAGTTTAAAAGTGGATTTTGTTAAACACGTCGTTTATAATTGTTAAAGACGCGTTTAATTTAGACACGAATTAAGCTAGTCACTGTTTAAGGCTAAAACCGTGTCTAATAAGCAACGCTATTATTATTAGTACTAGAATACGGCCAATTATGTTCCATACATAAACATGACAAAGGTTACATTATTGGTTAACATACACAATCTAGCATTAAACAACAAATATGTAATGATTACAGAGATTAATGGCAACGGCAAATTAAATAAAACCCGGGGTGTGATCGATGATTTACAATTGTATTATTTCAAAATTGCCTTAAACAATGGTGCGCAAATATATTATGGTGTCACACAGCTTCCTTATTTTGTTATACCCTTTTAAGGTTCAGTGTTCTGTAAAATTCATCAAACACTTCCTTCGGCATGAGAACTTTACTCCCTGGATTGTTTGGATCTTCAACTGTCATGTACATTGAATTTCTCTCGTTATCACGACGCCTCTGTAGTGATACATAAACTGGTTCACTTCCATCATTACCCGGAACACTACGTCTTGCCTCCCTTGCTTCAGTGGATATGTCATGATATTTACAACACATCATGATTGTCGTTGTCAGAAACACCAAACATAAAATAGTTGTTGCTACTGTGGAAATACCAAGATATAAAATTGTCTCTTTATTGTTAGTTGGGCAATCACTCTTACAATTACCGGATATTACTGTATCTTGCTTAACGATTGTTTTAGTTGGCTTCATCGACACTGCATTATTGTCTATGCCTTTCAGTTTCATGATACTGATAGGGCCGATATGACATACTCTTTCTGTATCTGGAAACCCAGAACTGGTCATAGTACATGTAAACACAAATCCATCAAGGGATTGCTTTATCAACAGCGTAGTTTCTGACATAACCATATTCTCTTCAGTTCTATTACGAGATGACAAAGGAACATGCACATTGCGACTACTCCAGGTCAACGATACAGTTGGAATGGATTTTTCAGATGAGCATACAAGTTTTAGTTGACTATACTCGAGTAATACAGTTGTCTTGGAAGGTACACTTTCACATGACGGATATACATTATTCGGTAGAGAATATATGTCAACATCGATGGAATGTTTAGCAACAAGCGTTGGAATCCCTCCAGGGTATCTCATTATGTTACACATATATTCACCTTGATCTTGGAGAGAAACATCCACGATAGTAATAAAATACACACGACGTCCACCTGGCAACGTACGTTTAGCCATAAATACACGCTGCCCAAGCCAAGAAATCATATAATTATCGCCTGACGTTATTTTATCCGTACGTTGTGGCGATACACGAAACATTTCGACCGTATATTCATCTTTCATATTCCATATTTGACACTGAATTGCTAAAATGCCTCCCAAAGTTACAGGTTTGGCAGGAGCCGTCACTTCCACCCTGGTTTCTGCTAACGCTGTAGACAAAGAAGGTATCAACAGCAGTGACACAATGACACTAGTTATCACTACCACCGCCATTTTGTAATTATACACGCGCCCCACCTTACCATAATTATGCTATACTAAGCGTATCTGTATTCATCACTAAGTGCATTAATAGACGTTACATACTACTCGATTGAAGACACCAGAACATCAGTTTTAGATATATAATAATTGTACAGATATCTCCATTTCCTCCTAATAAACAGTTTAGTTAAAATGTGAAAACAATTTACAAGACTTTTTATTTCAGAATTGCCAATCAGTAGAATTTGTACACTGTATTTTCTAATATTCACCGACATCCTAAGCTAATAATCATTACACGCTTGGTATTGCTGTATGCCTCGCATTATGGATTGCAGTGGGAATATTATAATGAGACGGTGATGCGTTATATTCAATGGATGGCGCTATTTATTCCATGTGTGTGGTGTGATAGATTAGTGTTATTTTTTGAATATTGTTATTATTATTATTATTATTTTCTTTTTGTTATTCAATTAGATTAGTTTATTTATTTATGTTTTATTTATATTTATATTTTATTTTATTTTAACCCTGTTTTTCTTTTCTTTTCTTTTTTCTATTCCTTTATTTATTTATTTATTGTTATTAAACAATTAATTTAAATTTTAAATAACATAATGAAACATATAAAGACTAGGACAAACTGGACATACTAGCGTTAATGGAAGTAAGAAGGCTCTTAAAGCATACGTTGTCAAAAGCTTCCCCTCTCGCTATCGCAATGAAAGATTACCTGCTAGACCACAGGTGTAGGAATCGTGGGAATCATAATCACGAGCCATCTTTTGAAACTGAGTTACACAATTTCCACCGATAACTTGTTTCATAAAACAATAATAGTATGATATTGAAGGGTAGATAGATATAATCGTCACACTAGTAAATCAGTGCAAACATATGATATAATACAGCGTCACATCGTATATCTTATTGAGAAGGATGAATAGCTACAACTATTTAACTTAATTGCACGACCACTAATGATTGTATTATCGTAAGACAATCAATCAAGAGGAGATTACAAAATATTTAAATGTAGATAGAAACATTTGTGCACATAAAATTCTTCTTCTCGGTTTAAATGTCATATATCGTCATTCGAGTAAGAAAGTGCAAACTAACGAGAAAAACTGCAATTTAGTATTGCTTTATTGCAATATGTATTTTATCAATGACTTTTTGTGCGCGATCACAGTATATGACGCATTTGGTAAAACAATCATTAACATGATACTTTAAAAAAAGGTAATTGTGATAGATATATTCATGCACCCGTATTTACAATTAGGAACTTAGATCGTCACGCGCCATCAATAGTATTAACTACTGGGAATAACTCAGATTATAGGTTTGTCAAGTTAAAATGTAATTCTTGTAAAGGAGGGTGAATAGTTATTAATGCAATAAAAGATCAATGGCGCGTGTTTTCTTTAATATTTAGTAACAAGATTTCAACATTCGCGTAGTTCGATCTGTCCCAATGTCTGTTTTTCCATATTGTTATCGAAACTTACTGATGGGTAACTATACCTTTTGTAAACGATATCTTGAATGGCTTGGGGTATTTGTGTATTCTTAATGGCTGTCACATTCTGTGTGACAAGTAATATGTGTTTAACCATGGGAAAGTGATTCAATAAGGCTGAAGAGTGTTATTCTGAATGGGGATAAGTTAGCACAAAATAATGCTTGAAGTTACTAATTGTCACGTGAAAATATCACCTACTGCCCAACAGTGCATTGTTATTCATTCATCCGTGACAATGCTTTCATGGTTACGGTGTCATTGGAAAGAGAACACCCAATCATTGTTAAACACTGTATGGTTGAGTGATCATAAAGATCTATGCACTATCAAACATTGTGTATATGGATCTCATAGGTTGCATTGAGTGGAAGGTAAATCAAAAAAAAAAATGATCGAAAAAGATTACTGTTACTACAAGTACAAATAGATCACCAAATCTTTGAAACCCTACTGTCTTACACTAAACATGCACATTGTAGAACATAGTATAAACATATATCGCAATGTATTATTTTAACACATTCTTACATATATTTTACATATTTTATTTATGGATTATTCATCTGGTTTCACTTGGATTAATATTAAGTGTACATAAAAAAGCTGCAGCGATCAACATGCATCCCAAATCAATATAATAAAGGGGTAAAAAAAGTAAGTCCCCCTAAAATTTGATCACGTTTGTTTGCATAACTCTACACATAATTAGACGTTTTGAGAAATTGAAACACTTATGAAAAGCATAATCACTTGACTACCCATACAATTTGTTTCCATTTCAATATCATTATTACATTCCCCAAAATAGTCACATTTCACAATATTTTTTCGTTTTGAAAGATTGATACATTTATGAAACGGGAAACCTCTAGCTACCCACACACAGTTTTCCCTTTTCAATACCATGTTTACTTTTCCCAAAATAGTCACATTTCCCCAAAATATATTTTTTCTCGAAAAGTGGCTCTTTTCAACGATACAGGGAAGTTATTGACATGAATTGGCTTGTCATGAATGAAATAAAATATTTTTAATTTTAATTTCGAATAAGGACCAGCTAAAGAAAGAAAATACTTTTTTTAATTGAAAATAAAGACACTTAAAATTAAACAGCCCTGGAGATATTTTTGTGAAATGTGAATGTTTTGGAAGAAGTAAACATGCTATTGAGAAAAAAAACCTGAATGGGTAGCCATTCATTTTTCTTTTGATAAACGTTTCAATTTTTCAAAAGGTCTATTTCAATGTGGAGTTTTGCAAACAAACACGATCAGGGGGGGGGACTTACGTTTTTGACCCCTTTACATAGAAATGACATTGATTAAACAGATACAAAAGATGTAAGGTATATATTTAAAATAACACGAATTAAAATAAAATGGTGTATGTTCATATGTGTTAAATCTGATAGACCAACTGAGATAATGTCAGAATTACAGAAAATTCATATATTTTAGCATTATCTAAATTATACATACATACATTTACCGTGATAATAAATTGATTTCAATAGCAATCTGGCAATATAATAGGATTGTAATGAAATGGGATTTGATCACAATATGTGCTGTTTAATACATACATGTATATACAGGGTGTCCCAAAAGTCTATGCACGACTTTGAAGCTTTGTATGTCACAAAATATAAGTCGTATTGAATATATGAATACATATTTAGAAAGAGGAGATGTGGGAAATAATTTTGATACCAAACAGTGGAGTAACATCTCCTTGTAACGCCACCCTAGATGTAATATATTTAATACTGCAAAATGTAATTTTATACTTCGGAGGAATAAAGTTCATAAATCAATACCTATTGAGATTAACAAAAAGACGGGTAGAGTTGGTTAGGTACACGGAAATTGATCCGTCAATTGTAATATTTTAAAATTTTACATTACAGTGATCCCATCATAATAACAAACTATATTACACATAGTTTTCGTTTCTATAGTGAAATCTAGTTTAAATGTTTTCCATTTATACAGAGACGTGTGCTAATGCAAAAACACAGACCTAAAAAATTGAATAACGTAACAGAAAAGTGAACACATACATCACACAGCGAATAGATCTCTTTGGACTTTTGGCTACTGCATGTCTTATGATATCAATTTTACTTGTTGATCTACCAGTCTTTTTTTCTATATACCACATCGAGACAAATCATGCACAGTTCCTGTGTTCAAAAATGTATCCACCAACTTAAGAATGGATATTCTTCCTGGTGCGCGTTTCACTTTAAAATGTTTTCTGAACTTTTGTTGAGTAAGTTGAACTGAATTTGTTTCAGCGTAGAATCATAACATTTGTATTCGCTTATCTATGCTGTAAACCATCTTGAATGAAGTTACTACGCCTATTTATGTTGTGAGTGACCGAGTTTTGTAATAACATTAATGTTGCAAGGTAAGCAGTGAACTGTGACTAATGCGCAACGTTGCTTTCATACCGTTAATATATGCGCACCTGTTTTTAGCAACAATGTGTGGTATTGGGTATTGGTGGGTCTCACATGGCTAAAAACTTTCAACCAGTTTTATAACGTTGTGGGTTCACTAATAGGGTTGTTTTTGGTATCAAAATAATTTCCCAAATCTCGTCTATCACAATATGGTTACATTTATACCATATCATTTATATTTTATGAGATATGACTCTTCAAAAACGTGCATAGACTTTTGGGACACCCTGTACATAGGCTACGAATATATATTTACCGAAACACTAAACACGGACAACATTTGAACTATTATTATAATGGCATGGTGCAGATATCAATATTAGTTGTTTATAAATCTAGTAAAGTTGTGAATTGTGCAGAAGTAATTGCTTAGTAATATTGCAGTTTACATCTGACAGCTTCAGTCTTTTGAAGAAGCTTCCGGCTTAGTAGTGAGAAGAAAGATATACGCTTATGAGCACAAATGCTGCAATGCTAAATAGACGTTACACCCTTTTCAAACTCAATGTTCTGTAAAACTCATCAAAGACTTCCTTTGGCATAAGAACTTGACTTCCTGGATTGTTAGGATCTTCAATCGTCATGTACATTGAATTTCTCTCATTATCACGGCGCCTCTGTAATGACACATAAACTGGTTCACTTCCATCGTTAACAGGAACGGTACGTCTTGTTTCTCTGGCTTGAATGGAAATGTCATGATATTTACAACACATCATGATTGTCGTTGTGAGAAACACCAACCATAGAATTGTTGCTGCTACTGTTGAAATCCCCAGATATAATATTGTATCTTTACTTTTAATCGGACAATCAATCTGACAGTCATCGGAAATAACTGCATCTTGCTTAAAAATTGTTTTAGTTGGCTTTGTCAGTACTGCATTATTATCCATGCTATTGGTGTTCTTAACAGAAAAAGGCCCGATATGACATACTCTTTCTATATATGGAATGCCCGGAATGAACATAGTACACGTAAACAAAACCCCATCGTGTGATTGTTGTATTAGCATGGTAATTTCCGATGTAATGACATTTCCCTTGGTTAAATTTCGAGAAGACAACGGTTTATTTATATTACTACTGCTCCAAACCAAGGACACAATTGGAAACGATTTCTCTGATGAGCAAACCAGTTTTAATTCGTGGTTTTCGATTAAAGATGTCGTTGTTGAAGGCATAGTATGACACAGTGGATATACACTTCCAGGTAAATGATACACTAATACGTTGACAGTATCTTGAGCAACTACTGCAGGGGTTCCACTTGTATATCTCATGATATTGCACAAATAACTACCTTGATCTTGAAGTGAAGCATCAACAATTGTCATAAAATACACATGTCGTCCGCCCGTCATTGTCCTTTTCGAAAGGAATACACGCTGCCCCAGACTGGTAGGTAGATATCCAATGCCCGATGTTATCTCCTCCGTGCGTTGATTTCGTACGCGCACTATTCTGACGGTATATTCATCTTCCATATTCCATATCTGACATTGAATTGCGATAATCCCTCCAATTTTTACAGGGTTTACAGGAGTGGTCACTTCTACCCTGGTTTCTGTTAACGCTGTTGACAAAGAAGCTATCAACAGCAGCGACGAAATCACACTGATTGTCAATACCACCGCCATTTTGTAATTATATTCGGGCCCCACCTTATGAGCATTATGCTATACTACGCATATCTGTATTCATCACTCTGCATAATTAGACGTTAAACATTACAAGATGAAGATACCAGAATACCAGTATTACAATACAATAATGTTACCGTCATCTTCGTTTTCCTGTTATAAACATTGAGTTAAAATCTGACAACCATCTCACGTCTTAGTATTTCAATATTGCTAGTCGGTGGAATTTCAATGCTGTATTTTTTAATATTCCCGACATCCTAAGTTAATAATGATAACATATACGCGTTCGGTATTGCTATGAACGGCATCTCATTAAGGATTGCAGGAATATGATAATTATAATATAGAGGCGTTTCATGCGAGAGATGGCGCTATTGTACGTGTACGTGATATATTATTAGTATAACACAGTCATCATGGTCATCAGCTTAGAGTGTGTAATTACTGTTTTGAAAAGTACGATAGTTATCACTTTCCACGCGGCAGGCAGCTGCAGACGACATTCGAAAATTTCACAAAATGTTTAAAAAAAGTCAAAATTATTAAATTTCATTCCCATATTTGAAATCACCATGAGAAATGCATTGAATTTAAGTACAAACATGCCTATAATTGCTTCAGTAATCCTTGAGATAGACTGAACATTGTGAAAGGTTTCTGAAAAATCTGTTTCGTGTATGGTAGAAATAATAGCCGCGTGGAAAGTGTTAAGACTTTATTTTATGATCCAGAAGGCTCTAAATTATTCATTGCCCGCGTGTTATAATTATAATATACCTAAAGCAATAAACGTTTGTGACGCGATCAAGCGGAATAAGTGGGATGTAGTGAATATTGTTTATAGGTAAAAAGAAATGACACATTCGTATGTTTCACTATGTTTTCTCAATTGGTTAAAAACTAAAAGTTCACTTTAGGTGGGGTTTGGACCATACTGTAGCATTTTCCAGCTGCTTTGAAATGATGGAAATATATCAAAATTGAATACTGACAACGTGCGAATTATTTTGCTGGATCACGTCACATTAATGTTATATTTGGAAAACTGTATTATACTGTAATTCATCAACCAAAATATGATTTGATTGATATTTGATACAGCACGATAATTGCAGTTTATTGTAATTTCATCAAGTAGAGATAAACCCTTTATTTTGGGTTCTAATGAATTAACGATAATTGAATAAAGGGTTTTAGCAATCTGAAAAAAGAATACAATAAATAATTATTATAAATAGTTAATTAGTCAATTAATGTATTTATTTATTTATTTATTTATCTATTAGTTAAATTCATTAATAGATAAATGATGGATAAATGCATACAAAATAAAGAAATAAAAAAAGACTTAATCAGAATTCAAATAGAATTTGGTAACAATTTAAACTCATACAAATCACATATGTCGACCCCAATTGTTATAAATCATAGTAATGGTTTGACCAAAAGACATACATTAACCTGTATCCAGTATGTTCCATATTTGACACTGAATTGCTAGAATTGCTCCCAAGATTACAGGTTTGGCAGGAGTCGTCACTTCAATCCTGGTTTCTGCTAACGCTGTAGACAAAGAAGATATCAGCAGCAGCGACACAATGACACTGGTTATCACTACCACCGCCATTTTGTATTTATAAACGCGCCCCTCTTTACCATAAGTATGCTATACTACGCATATCTGCATTCATAACTAAGCATAATTGACTTGACTTTCTTGACTTATGTCGACGATGCCTCTCAACGATGCTTCTCCAAATCTTCAATTCCAACATAGCTGTCTTGATTTCTTCTACCATAAATCCTGTGTCACGCTTTAATATTATGTCAATGTAGGTTAGGGCTGGTCTACCACGCTTTGCTACTCCATGTTTTGGAATCCAATGTATGAGTTTGAAGATAAGCTCATTGGACCCTCTGTAGCAGTGTCCAGTAAATCTTGCTCTACGTTCTCTGATCTTATTCGAGACTTTGGGCATATCCCCGTACAGGTCCTCATCTGTCACATGTTGATGTTAAACACGGTTCTCAGCATTCCAGTGTAACTTCCGTCCAGCTGTTTACTAAGCTTTGGGTGACTGTCATGCCTCCCATCCATAGAGGAGGACTGATTCTACTGTAGCTATGAACAGTCTTTCTTTAAGTTTTCTGGATAGGGATTTGGCCTTCCATAACTGTACTAATTCACCGCAAGCTCTCCATGCAGCTACTTTGCGTGTTTTAATGTCCTTTTCAGTACTGTTAATCCAGGCTCCAAGGTATTTGAAGTCTTCCACTTTAACAAGGCGCATACCTTCGTTTACAGGTACTTGTTTATGGTTGAAGGGCATGTACTTCGTCTTTGCAGCGTTCATTTTGAGCCAAACTTTACCCACTGAAGTCTCCACTTTTAAGTAGTGATTATGCTTGAGACACTTACTCAGACAAGAGTGCAATGTCGTCCTATTCTTCTGGTGCTTGATTCTTTTTGTTAAGTGGAATCCTAGCTCTTCTTCTTTACCATCTATGGCCTCATAATTAGACGATACATATTACTCGATTGAAGACACCAGAACATTAGTATTATATATAATAATTTCTCCTAATAAACATTGTACGAGGGTCATTCAATAAGTTATGCCTCCTCACTCATAACATCGCTAATATGAATGTCAGCCTCATGCCATTTGTCATGATTATAGCTCTGAATTATAGCTACACATTTATAGTAAATGGTAATTGATACCTATTTCATTTTTGTCATGATGGAATCAAAGCCAGAGAGAGACTTTGGACAACGGACACGGAAAATTACCCCAAAGATAAATACATGCTTTTCCCCGTTTTTTCTCCGTATTGTATGATTAGGTATAATCGCCCGATTTATATACTGAAAATAGAAAACAATGGATGACTTCTAATTATAATGCTATACTATCATGTATAAATCGGATTGTAGGCAATAACCTTTGTAGCTTGCAAATAGTATAATATCAACTCGAATGTATAGACACGCCTTTAGCATACTGGAATACTGATATTCAGTCAAATATTCGTTACAAGTCAAGCCACAGTGATGCCTCGAATGTTAAATCTTAACATGATAGTAAATGTATCAGTTTTCCTTATATACAACATTTAGAATAGTTAATCAGGTAGTCAGTGATAGAAAATATATATTCGAGACTCTTGAAATATATCCATTTAGTCCTGTATAATGACGATCTCTTAGTTCCTATGAAAAGCAAATATGCCTTTTACAGCGGTTCTTTAGGGTAGGGTTACATTTGATGGCTGCCTTGGTCTGGTTCTGGCTAATAAAGGGCATTTTTCGTCAAGAAATAAGTCACTCGTATTGCTTAAAGTCGGTTCAAGAGATATTTGTAACTTAGAACGATTTTAATTGACCAATAGGTACATTTTAACTCTTAGAATTGGCCCTTTTTTAATGAATAGCACTTAGAAGACATTTAGCTGTTTTTTACCCGTTCCGTCGCACTAAATGGAAGTGTGGTTTTTACTGCATATCAAGAAAAGTACAATGATTATTCAGACCAATCTACTATGATTTTGAAGCTGAGATTCAAAGCTTTAATCGTAAGATATTTCATATGACTGGCTTGTATAATAGCAAAGTTATGAGGTAGGAGGTAGAACTTATTAAATGACCCTCGTAGTTAATATTTGACATACATTTACATGCCATTGTATTTTTGAATTGCCAATTGTTAATATTCACCGACATCCTAAGCTAATAATAATAATAAAATTAATTACGGTTCCATCGCCTTTATAATTTGAGCCACTTTGAAATTAAGTTTTTTGACTATAATGACAGGCCAATATTGCTCCGTGAACATGAATCCTGACTTTGTCTAGCCAATACAGGCATACAGCCTTGACACGTTTTATTTAGCATTTAACATGTTTAATGTAGCCCAAATTGGGCTAATACTTGAAACTAAAAGTCTAATCTAGAAATGCTATATCGACACCTCCTCAAAATTTGAACATTTTATTTTATAAAATCTAAAATACTAAGTACTAATCTTTATAACAAATTAAAGTTCAAAGCTAGAAATTCTTCATACAACCTCGCTTAACATGCTCAGACCATACAATTTGGGCGCTGTGTGTCATTTCAACAAGGAATTGGCAGACATACATTGCACCGTCCACGGACAAGCCCACATGCTGTGGACATTACTTGCGGGCTTCCTCCCTTGACCAAGGCATGAGAGTGTTGCCACATGAGGGTTTTCAATGTCCTTATTGGGCTCATTTTAAAAACTAAACCCTGCTCAAGCAATAGTATAATCGTGATTATTCTCGAAATTTGAACATTTTATTTCACAAAATCTGAATCAGCACTAATTCTAAAACAAATTGAAGTTTAAAGTATAATTTTTATAACATAACAAATGATAAACTTAACATTTTGGGCATGCTGCTGCTCGCCCAAATTATCATTGAAGTTTAGAAATATTTATAGACAGCAACTGAGTATGACATATTGTGAACATGAAATCTTTTCTAGTATCATAAGTCAAGTTATATCCAACCAATTCCGCTCGTTCAAAAAGCAGACTGTGCTATCTTTAATAATGTATTTATTTTTGTACTTTAATTCACGAATATAAAGAAAAAAACTGGATTTATTAAATTTGACAATGACCCCACTGGTGTGACGGCCTTGCTACAAAACACTCTAGTCAAAACCTGGTTGTCCAATGGGCCAGAGCAGGTACCCAAAGCGCTGTAGGCACTAACAGCTGGTGCAATAACTCAAAGAGTTGGGGGAAAGGAATCATGATTTACAACCCTGGATACCATGGCATATCCGTAGTCAAAAAAGCTCAGAATATAGAGGGAACAGAACCGTAATGTATCACCCGTTCTGTATTGATATAAGCATCTCATTATGGATCGTAGCAGGAATAGGAAAATTAGATGGTGATGCGTTTCATGGATGGCGCTATCTATTCCATGTGTGTGGTGTGATAGATAAGTGTACTACGGTTACCAGCTTTATATTTATATATTACGTTTTGAAATGCATGACATTTAAGATTCAATAGAGTGAAAATTCTTCTGTCTTCTAATAATATACTATACTACCTTAAAATCGCTTTTTGGGGCATTCGTCAAATAAATATTTACAAGTAGTAAATATCATAGCGAAATGATGTAACTTTCCGGTATAAATACACACTATAAGCTTGTGGTGAAACACATAATATTGATGACGGTCAATATATGCGATATACATGTAGGTCTTCAATGTGACACCATTAATATTTATTTATTTATCACTGAATCCACGATTACCTCCGCGATTTTGACCACGGCCACGGCCTCTATTGTAGTTTTGCGACTTCGTCGAACTACTTATCGATGAGATTTTCGCCGCCAACTCTAATTATATCACACATAAAAATATTCCTGTCATTTGATTGGTGGATACTACATCACTTGACATAAAATATTTTGACTAGTTCCTTAATATTTCACAGGAGGGAAAAAGTAACTTTTTATGGGAACTTTTTCCCCGCTCGCGATTGCAGTCCACGATTTGATCCTATTGTACATGATCCTATTGAAATCAGTTGATTTGATCAATTTTTTTAAATTTTATTCAGTGAATTTTGCTTTATTCCGTATAAAAACGGATGAATCTTTAGGTCTAGGATCATGTTAGCCTTGCCATCAAGGCCTTCTTATTTGTAAAACCATTTCACTATCCAAAACAATAACAATAATATTAATATTGCAACAGTATTTCACACTTTACACCAGGCAATGATGTTACCCCATCCAGTATCCACCTGTTATTACCCATCACTGATAGGCCAGAAAGTTTGGTTGCAGTCAGTGGCGGCCAGCGGGTTTCGGGAGCTCAGTGTTTGACAGGAAAGAGCCTAGGGTGTAGTTATGTTTTGTCAAAATATCCATATATTGAAACAGTTACTAAATATACATGTCATTGTCATGAATGATAAGTGTGTGGTGTATGGTGGTCATGACCCTATATGAGGACATGGCATCTCTCACACATTGTCCCAAATACATAAAATACATGGGTAAGATTAGTAACTCTGACCAGGCGTCGAGAACACATCTCGCCGATACTCCACGACCTGCATTGGCTCCGGATTAAGGATCGGGTGGCTTTTGAGATCTTACTCACCGCGTACAAAGCTCGTCATGGTATCGCGCCCAAGTACATCTGTGATTTGTTATCCGTCTACACACCCAAATGTAATCTACGTTCTGCCTCACAACTTCTCTTTGAGCATGGTCCTCGTACGAAAACCATATATGGTGATCGTGCTTTCGCGGTTGCGGCGCCACGATTATGGAACAATTTGCCACGGGACATTCGTGCAGCTACAACGATTTCATCTTTTAAGAGTAAACTGAAGACGCATTTTTTTCAAATTGAACTGATTTACTCCAACGTATTAAATGTCTTCACCATGACTTTTTTCAGTATGACTCTGTTTAATGTTTTTACGCTTGTTCTGGTTATGATATATTTGTATGTTGGTGTTATAATTGCTTTGGGGGTTGCCATTTTTACTCGTTTTTTATTTCTTTTTACTGATGTGGTTTTAAATCAATGAGCTGTTGTATATTTTCCTGCTCATGTTTTATAGTGTACTTTTTATTGTACAGCGCTTAGAAACAGTGTTGATAGCGCTTTATAAATGTAATTATGTTATGTTATGTTATGGGATAGGTATAGGGTCAATGAGATATGCACTAGCTCTACAAAATATTATAGTTTCGAATCAATGGAAAATATTACTTGTACCAGGAATTGGGAGAGAGAGGGTAGTGAGTCTGAGACTTGAAATCAAGTCTAGGATCATGTACGAACAAAGAAATTGCTCGCGATCCACAGATCGAGGTCAATTGATTTTACCTTTGACTCATTCGTGACATTTGTGTCATCGATCGGTTCCGTGTCGTCTGCTTTTGTTTACTTTTATGTTTCGTGTCAAACTATTTTTTTGTTCTGTTTATCACCAAAATGGAGAATTTTGGGTTTGAGCTAGTAGATGAAGGTGAATTGGAACAATAACTCGATGATGTAGACAGTGCAATACCAAAAAGCAGATAAAATATGCTGTCAATCGGAAGGAACGGTTCGAGAAATTTGTGGGAGAATAGCGCCGATGCAGGTAGGCCTAGCGACTGACCTGTATTTATTCCTGGGCAAGTTCTCCGCTAGTCTTCGTGGAATATTTTTATGTGTGATATAATACAAATATTCACTGCTCTATATTCGGGATATGGTGCCGGTCTCGGGAAAATAGTAGGCTCACGGTCTCTATTCACCTCGGGGAGCTATTTTGCACCATTTCCCTCATGAGCAGTAAATATTTGCTTACTGTTCAACTGCGTGTGGTGTGAAGCAGTTCTGGTTTTGTTGAAGCATGCGGAACACCGTAGCTGTATCTTCATCAATGTGTCTTTGGACTAGTAATGATTGATATTCTTGTTGGTTTGACTGAATACCTGCTTGCAGCACTATATATACTTCATCAATGCACTTTGCTGCCTCTTCATTAATTGAGTCATCATGTAATGCCAATTGGCACAGTTTAATTGCAGTTTCAAAATATTTCGAACTCTTTAGAATAACTTTCTGGACAGGCTTGTCCTTTTTGTTAAATCCTTGATTCACTTCATTTAATTTATAGCCAGGATATATTTGAATTTTAGTGAGGGCGTCTTTTATAGGTCGATGGCGCCTGCCGAATTCGGTTCTCCTGCTCCCGGTTCTCGAATATTTTCTTTTACGGGAGTTGCCGCAACAGCATCGGTGTCGACTGCCTTAACACGGTGTTAAACTCCGCGAAGCTCGTCCCCAGAGTGATCGTGCGTTACTGTATACAGATATTTATTTTTGTTGTGGCCCTAATGAATTAAATAAATATCGACCGAATACATCAAAAGCACGTGTACTTTTAATACTACACAATATGAACGTCAGCTTGCAGCAGGCACGGTGGAGTGATTATTCAAAGCATAAAGTTGGTTTATGAGTTTAGTTAAACGCGCTTTAGACTACGCCCAACCCATGTTTAAAGTTAGACACTCTTTAGTGAGTGTCTCGCGTATTTAAGTTAAACAAATTTTCGAGAATTGCGTCTAGTTAAACGATGTGTCTAAAGTCAAAGTTAGACGCGTGTTTAGCTTAAACCCGTGTTTAACTACGTACGAGCATACCGTACCGTATATTACCGTATTGCAGTATGTATCTTATCAGCAAGGTCAGATACATGTTTTATTTTTCTACATGAGAATGTGATACATTCCGTGCATCCATCTTTGCTATTGATTAGGTACGTACATCGTCACACACCGAAAATAGTACAAACTATTGAGAACAAATAACATTTTAGGTTGGTCAATTGACAGTGTAATTCTTTTAAAGGAGGGTGAACAATGATTAATTCCTTAAAATCCAATTATAGTGCAGGGGTGGAGTTTTGTCTTTAGTCTAAAGACATGCATATTACGTGTACGAATGTATCGATTTACAAGTTCATCTTAACCCAATGTTGTTGTTTACGTAACATGTCATACAGCGATTGAGCAATTTAGATTTTCTATCGTCTGACTACCGAAAGCCTGGTAAAGAATACGTAGGACTTCATTGGAGATCTGTTTCTGTGCAGTAACAGAGCCAGCCGTTCGGCAGAGTTAGGTTACAAATGAACTGTCGGTAATCGGTATTGACCATTTCTCATCTTTATTAAGTGATGACTTGTTTGCTACACAGCATCGATTGTCTGCTGAACACTTCGATATTAAACCATCAAGGATCTCTGACCTTTCTTATCATATCTCGACGTCTTATCTACATGACGTCCTTGAGACACGATGCGGATGTTTGGACATGGGTCAATAGTTTGGGCCAGAATAAAGTGGAATCTGGGATCTCTGTGCTCGAAAAACGAGAACCCTTCTGAGCGTTTGGGTTTTTACTATTACAAGAAACGGAGCAAAACCAGTGATAGTCTGACCATGCCCAGAAATGTGGAAATCATGCATACTGTGGATATCATAAGATAAGCTCCAAACTCTCAATCGCATAACATTATCGTTAATTTTATTTTAAAAATGACATGAACTATTTAATATGTATTGTAATACGATAAGTAAATGGTTACAAGCAGTCAGGACACACAATGTTGGAGCTATGAGTATGGTGTATGATACGTTGCTTTTTAGCACTGATATAATTGTATGTTAACATTATTGCGTTATAATTTGTAAAATATGCTATAATTGGTGGTCAGAATAGGCCCTAGTTGTCTTGGATTTTAATGTTCTCTTCTTTATTTTATTTGACTGAATAAAGATGATTTAATAAATATATGCTATAATTGAAAGATATAGCTTGAAAATACAATATCAAATCTTGTGTAAGGGATGGCATCCAGATTCGTACGGATTGAAAACCGTAGATCGGAGCGGGTAATCGCACTGGGATAAATGGACAGTTTTGTGTAGATAAACGAAACGCGGTTAAATAATGACTAACCAATACGTGTTTAGCCATGCTTAGCGAACGCATTGAATAACTCCCGTGAACGGACGGCCAGTGCGTTTACCCTCTCCTATCTATGGTTTCAAATCCGTACGAATCTGGATGCCATCCCTAAATGAATATCACTAGTTTCAGACTATTAGTCAGACGCAGAACACTAAACATATTTTACACTAAACATCAATCTGTAGAATCTATATACAGAATTAGTATACTTCATAATGAACTTCCAGTGTAATTAGTCAATTGCACTACAGTCTTATACAGAAACTGAAATTTGAAAAGTGTACTTTATGTCCCAGATACTGGTATACCAGTATCGTTTATTACTTAAGCATAACAGTTGCCAGTATCGCTCGATACTGGTACAATATTACTGTTCCAGTATCGGTCGATACTGGAAAACCAAATTGTGTTCCAGTGTCGAACGATACTGGGACGTTTTTATGGTCCAGTATCGTGCGATACTGGTACACACGCTACAGTATGATCTGTCCCAGTATTGGATGATACTGGTACATAGTTGTGCTCTATTTTCACTCGATACTTGAACATTTTATATGTGCCAGTATCGTCCGATACTGGAACACTGACTTTGTACTAGTATCGAACGATACTCGGTGTTCCAGTATCGGACGATACTAATACAGTCCAGAATCTGGGACCTAAAGTACACTTTCCCCTCGAATTTAACACATAAAATATATAGACAAGATTACACGAATAGAAAATATGGAAAATTCTGCTTTTTGTTATAGACATGATAAAGAGAAAGCCAATGTGTATCTAACAACTGTACAGTTACATGTACAAATGGCACAGCATTTACTTCCTTTTAATACTACATGGTAGCTTCGCGAATTAGAGGTATATTTTTGACATCCGAAAGAAAAACCAACGTCTGATAGATTAATATATAAGACATGTATCCTTTCTACATTGTTACAGATATACCGTAATAATACAATATCAAACTTATTGTAAATAGATATCGCATCTAGTTTCTGATGAGTAATTTAAAGTTAATATAACTAAATCATCGAAAAATATTCCAGATACCAGGTACAGATAGATCCCCAACACATTTAATGCTAAACCTGCTTTCTTGATTTTATTTTATTCAGCATATTATCATCTAACGAGAAGTATTGCACACGATACAGATATAAAACGTTTAAAATACAGATAAGCCTTCATTTACAGCAACACATAATGATAAACTGCTAAGGATAACCCTTTAAGCTAAAAAAAGAAATTCTTATACTAAACATACATATTGTAGAGTACACAACGAGGATTCTTACACACTTTTGATTGTTTTATATTGAATTTTTGTATGATTCTTTTGCATTAATTTAAGGTCTAAATTAGCTTTAACTATCATCAAATACATCTCCTCAATTCAATATATTATATACAAATGCTATTGTGGATTGATTACAAAAGACTACGCATACACAATTAATGATAGCTTGTTTCATTCTATGTAATATCATACAACATCACGTTCAACGAATATAACGAAACGGTTTTGTATACTTTAATGACGGACTGTTTTCCCCATTTACCGTTTTAACGCCAATTGTCTTGAATTAGATGTACATTTTGACGTTATGGGTGTGGCATACGTTACTCCTCAATTTTGATAATTATTTTGTTACAGAGTATTGTGCAGAAAGTCCTCGAATTTAAATATCACCAAATTATATATATAGACAAAAGGACCTAACATGGAAGAACATCAGCACTAATGTTTTAGACATAATGAAGAGAAAGATAACTTTACAGTTACATGAAACATGGCACAGTCCTGACAGTATTCACTTCCTTTTATTTAACACCTACACACTGGCAGTAGAAAATAAATATTCGCCGATCGGTTATTGATTTTTATCTATTCCATTTCGACATCAGAGGAAACAAAATGGACCAATCAAGACAACAATATTGTTGGTTTCGTTGTGACATCGTGGACTTCAAAGTGTTGAAGCAACGCATCCCCAAATTGTGTTTCCATGCATGCATTTAAACTATACCGAAGCTATTCAAACGCGCTATATTTTAACACGTGACACGTATTAATCGATATTTCTTCCTATATATAATTGAATCCTTCTTGTATAAATGAGGTTTACATTCATTTGAACAATTTGAACAACGACGCGAGAAACTCTATCAATTTACTGGATATGGACTACCTACGATGTGATTCAAAACATAGCAAACCATAGAACCATTTAGGTGTTAATGATCAGATACAAATTTCAAGTCAATGCCTACCCCTCAACCAGACGATATTACCTATACTGCAATGGTACACTGGTCAAAGTCTAAAAATCTACTATTAGTGAGTTGTAAGATGAAGCAAATCCTCAGCATCAGTCACGTTTAATTAATATATTGTGAAATGAAGCTTTTAAAATATCACTGATGGATTTATATCTAATCAATTTTGTCCTTTGTATCTCCAATAATATATCACCAGAAACAAGTACCTTTTGAACCCTCATCAGTCATAATGAGTAGATACCATGGACTAAACTCTACCCCGAACTCTACACACTCATACATTTATCGTAATAACAAATATATTGGTAAAATGTGTTCTAATGTATACCGTTCTGCACATGGTTAAATATAAGTTACACCTGACAAATATGCCTAATTATAGTCACCACACATCCAGCACAATATCGTGCACGTAATAATTGTTATGGGTGCAATTCGGTACTGTACGAGAAGTGTGTTCAAGTTTGATCTGGAAACATAACAATTAACAATGAATTGTATTAGTGTATCGTAAGTTTAAATTGTAGACTGGTCTGTTAATTTGTTAAATCAAGAATTTCGAAATCTATAAAAAAACAAATCCTTAACGTAGCAATCCAGCAACATTATGTACGCATTGTAATGAAATTTGATAATTGTCATAGTTTTCATAATAATGTATGCGCTATTTTATATTAGTAAATTATTAATATGTTTTTGCCCTACTTTGTCCATATGTTGGAGATAAATATTTGTTGGAACATTGTGCAGTAGTCATTCCTTATTGATATCGCACTAAGTGATATTGCACTTAGTTTGACCAGTCGGAAGAAGCTTCCGGCTTGGTAGTGACATGTAGGAGAACAAAGATACAATTTCCAATTATTATACTATAACATGAATATCAAATCCTTAGCAACAACAACAACAAAAAAGAAGAAAAAAAAGTAGATAGATATTCGCTTATAAATAATATGCCGGCCGAAATTATAAATGTACGTCACACTCTTTTCAAACTCAAGGTTCTGTAAAACTCATCGAAGACTTCCTTTGGCATAAGAACTTTACTTCCTGGATTATTTGGATCTTCAATCGTCATGTACGTTGAATTTCTTTCATTATCACGACGCCTCTGTAATGACACATAGACCGGTTCACTTCCATCGTTACCTGGAGTAGTACGTCTTGCTTCTCTGGCTTCTGTGGATATGTCATGATACTTACAACACATCATGATTGTCGTAGTGAGAAACACTATACATAAAATAGTCGTTGCTACTGTGGAAATACCCAGATATAAAATTGTGTCTTTATTGCCAATAGGACAATTGTTCTGACAGTCAGCGGATCTAACTTTGTCTTGCTTATTGATTGTTACACTTAGCTTTGTTGGTACTACATTATTGTCTATGCTGTGAAATTTCGTAATGCTAATGGGTCCAATATAACACGCTCTTTCTACATCTGGAAACCCAGAACTGGTCATGGTACACGTAAACAAAATCCCATCGTGTGATTGTTGTGTTAGCATGGTAATTTCCGATGTAATTACATTCCCTTCGGTTATATTCCGAGACGACATAAGAATGTTGATATCGCTAGTGCTCCAAGTTAACGATACAGGTGGAACAGATTTTTGTGATGAGCATGTGAGTGTTAGATATTCATTATCGGACAATGCAGATGTAACAGAAGGTACACTTTCACACGACGGATATATTTTATCCGGAAGAAAATATACAACCACGTTAACTGAATGCTTGGTCATGAGGTCTGGAATCCCGCTAGAATATCTAATAATGTTACACAAGTATTCACCTTCATCTAGAAAAGAAACGTCGATTATAGTCATAAAATACACACGACTTCCACCCGTCACTGTCCGTTTTGATAAGAACACACGATGCCCTAGTGTAGTAGGTAGATATGCAGTGTCTGTTGTTATCACCTCTGTGCGGTCATTTCGTACACGCACCATGCTTACGCTATAATCATCTTTCATATTCCATATCTGACACTGAATTGCTAAAATCCCTCCAATTGTTACGTGTTGTACAGGAGTGGTAACTTCTACTCTTGTTGCCAACGCTGTAGACAAAGAAGGTAAGAACAGCAGCGACGAAACCACACTGATAATCACTACAACCGCCATTTTGTAAGAATATTACGCGCCCCACCTTTTTATCATTATGCTATACCACGCATATCTGTATCATCACTCTGCATAATTAGTCGTTACATATTACACGATTGCAGACACCAGAACACCAGTATTACAATACAATAATGTTACCGATATCTTCTTTTTCCTTTAATAAACATCTAATTAAAATTTGAAATAATCTACACGTTTTAGGATTTCGAAATTGCAAATATGGCGAAAGCTAATGCTGTTTTATTTAATATTCACCGACATCCTAAACTAATCATGATACAATATTACACGTTCGATATTGCTATAAGCATCTCATTATGGATTGCAGCGCGAATATGATAATGAGTTACCGATTTGTTTAAGACGAGGGATGGCGCTATTCATGTCAAATGTGCGTAAGACATTCGTGCACTTTATTTATTGGTCATCAGCTGTAAATCCACGAGTCGCTAAATACAGTTTTGAAAAGTATGAAGACTTCCTTTCATGATTCAGAAGACGTCAGATTCCATCTTATATCAGAAGCTATATAGTTATTTTATGTTATATATAGTAAACGGCATTACATTATTCATTAAGCAATAACCTGATTTGATTCATTAATATGTGATACAGCACGATCATTTCAGTTTTGATTTATATATCATATAATATAAAGCAGTTTCCCAACCTACGGTGTTTTACAATAGACAATATAACAACAGATAGAAAGAAAGACATGTTCATCAGAAATCAAATTAAAAACCCAAGTTTGAATACACATCGCATAAGTCGACGGTACTCACAAGGTATTATGCATTTGGTATGAATTAAAAGTATAATAAGTACAAATAGTGTACGCCACCCAATTGAGTGAAAAAAGGTCATTCAGTAATCTTAAAGGTCAACCAAAATGGTGATTCAAGTATATTTTATTCGATGGGGTATGTTTAGAAGAATATAATCCGAAACGAATTTCTTTAAATAATGTCCAGGGAAAAAGATATATATAAAATCAAGCTTGATTGCCATTTTTTCTTTTTTAGTGTGGGATGAACTGTATATACCGATGACGCGTTACTACGTAACAGGTGTTACTCCCAACTCGGTATCGGTACGGGTCTCGATCGACAGGTCTGCACAAACAAATGATTGAGTAGATGCCTCCGCTATTGACCTATTAAGGTTATGTGTGCGAGTCTGGGTTACACTTGGGACGTATATAGGCCATCGTCAATATAGGCCATCGTCAATATTATATGATACAAATTATACATGCTTGGAATATCTATATTTTGTTTCTGGTGCAATATTAAAGCCTTAAAGGTAATTCATTCTGTATCGGTCGGTCGGGCTTAGTTTGTCCTTCAAAATTTTCTTGAACATTTTCGTACATTTCTTCAATTGTTGATTTTTTCAAAATAAATAACAACAATCAAAATCCAAAAATCCCCAACAGGACCTTTTAGTTACGTTCCTTAACATATTAGGTACACACTTTTATATAAACGGTAACAGTACTGGTTATTTTTAAATAGCTAAGAAAGTATAAGCAATTCACATTAGTTCTCACACTCAATACATTACAGCCTATGCATTATGAGACCAACGTACATGTATATAGCAAAATAGCCACGAGCTATATTTTTAAAAATCTAAACATACATAAAATAACATTGTTAAAACTTAATCAGAGTATAACGTCAAGTAAGAATAAGCTAATGATTAATCAATTAAAATTGTATTATTTATACAATTTTGCAAGATTGACGTCGGATTAATTCGAGCCGTTATTTTGAGACGATAATATCAACAAAAGTATATCAAATCGTGTCAATCAACTTCATTATACCCGTTTGAGGCTCAGTGTTCTGTAAAATTCATCAAACACTTCCTTTGGCATTAGAACCTGACTCCCTGGATTATTTGGATCTTCAATTGTCATGTACATTGAATTTCTCTGATTATCTTGACGTCTTTGCAGTGAAACATAGACTGGTTCACTTCCATCGTTACCAGGAACAGTACGTCTTGCTTCTCTGGCCTGGGTTGATATCTCATGATATTTACAACACATCATGCTTGTCGTTGTGAGAAAAACCAGACATAAAATAGTTGCTGCTACCGTGGATATACCCAGATATAAAATTCTATCTTTACTGTTGGCTGGACAATCAATCGGACAATCACCAGATATCACTGTGTCTTGCTTAATAATTGTTTTTGTTGGTTTTGTCGACACTGCATGATTGTCTATGGTTTTCATGTTCCTGATACTGATGGGGCCGATATGGCACGCTCTTTCTATATCTGGAAACCCTGAACTGGTCATGGTACACGTAAACACAATTCCATCAAGTGAGTGTTTCATTAACAGCGTAGATTCTGATATAGCCATATTCTCTTCAGTTCTATTTCGAGATGACAAAGGAACATGTACATTGCTACTAATCCAGGATAATGATACAATTGGTGATGCCTTTTCAGATGAGCATACTAGTTTTAGTTGACTATTCTCGACTAATTCAGTTGTCTTTGAAGGTACACTTCCACATGACGGATATATATTATCCGGGAGAAAATATATATCCACGTTTATGGAATGTTTTGCGACGAGTTCTGGGAGCCCAACTAAAAATCTGAACACGTTGCACAAATATTCACCTTCATCTTGAGGAGAAACATCAACGATAGTCATAAAATACACACGACTTCCACCCGTCATTGACCGTGTTGATAGGAATACACGCTGCCCCAGACTTGTAGGTAAATAACCAATGCCCGATGTAATTTCCTCCGTGCGTTTATTTCGAACGCGCACTATTCTGACGCTATAATCATCTTTCATATTCCATATCTGACACTGAATTGCTAGAATCCCTCCGATTGTTACAGGTTGTCCGGGACTGGTCACTTCTACTCTGGTTGCTAACGCGATAGACAAAGAAGGTAACAACAGCAGCGACGAAACCACACTGATGATCACTACCACCGCCATTTTGTAATTATATACGCGCCCCACCTTATGATAATTATGCTATACCACGCATGTATTATCACTCTGCATAATTAGACGTTACATATTACACGATTGCAGACACCAGAACACAAGTATTACAATACAATAATTTTACCGATATCTTCTTTTTCCTTTGATAAACATTTAATTAATATTTGAAATAATCTACACGTTTTAGTATTTCAAAATTGCAAATCTGGTGAATGCTAATGCTGTATTATTTAATATTCACCGACATCCTAAACTAATCATGATAACATATTACACGTTCGATATTGCTATAAGCATCTCATTATGGATTGCAGCGCGAATATGATAATGAGATACCGATTTCTTTAAGGCGAGGGATGGCGCTATTCATGTCAAGCGTGCGTGAGACATAGTGTACTACGGTCATCAGCTGTAAATCTACAAGTCTCTAAATACAGTTTTGAAAAGTATGAAGACTTCCTTTCATAATTCAGAAGGTGTCACTATTCTTATCTTATATCAAAAGCACTACAGTTATTTTATGTTACATTCAGTAAACGGCATTATATTGTAATTTATCCATTAATATGTGATACAGCACGATCATTTCAGTTCTGATTTATCGTAATTTCATCAAGAAGTTCATATAATAGAAAAACCGTCTATTTTGGGCTCCCTTGAAATAACAATAATTGAATATGCATTTTTCCAATTTGGAAGATAAATAAATAAATAAATAAATAAATAAATATTTTTTTCAAAGCACGTTTAAGTTGCTTTAAAAACAAGTATAATATACATAAATTGTATGAATCAAAAGTATAATAAGTACACTAGTATTGAACGCCACCCAATTAGGTGAAGAATGGTCATTCATTAATCTTAAAGGTCAACCAAAATGGTGATTCAAGTGTATTTTATTCGATGGGGTATGTTTAGAAGAATATAATTCAAAACTAATTTCTTTCAATAATGTTTAGGGGGGAAAAATACATCAAATCAAGCTTGATTGCCATTGTTTCATGTGTAGTGTGGGATAACCTGTTTACCGATGATGCGTTACTACGTAACAGGTGTTACTCCCAACTCGGTATCGGTACGGGTCTCCGCAATCGACCTATTGAGGTTATGTGTGCGAGTCTAGGTTACACTTGGGACGTATACAGGGAAGTAACCTGCTATCGTCAATATTATATGATACAATTTATACATGCTTAGAATATCAATATTTTGTTTCTAGTGCAATATTAAAGATTATTCATTTTGTATTTTGTTCTTTACTATATCCTTCATCGAATAAAACAAACTTGATCCCCATTTTGGTTGACCTTTAAGTTAAACGACGAACCCCCCCCCCCCCCACTGTTTTTTACAGGCAAAAGGACCTCTCAGGTAGGGTCGGTCGGTCGGTCGGGCTTTATTGTCCTTCAAAATGTTCTTGAACATTTTCGTACATTTAAACAATTTTTGATTTTTTTTCAAAATAAATGACAACATTAAATATCCGAAAATCCCCACTAGGACCTTTTAGTTATGTTCCTCACTAGGACCTTTTAGTTATGTTCCTTAACATATTAGGTACACACTTTTACATAAACGGTAACAGTATTGGTTATTTTTAAATAGCTATGAAAGTATAAGCAATTCTCATTGGTTCTCACACTCAATATATTACAGCCTATGCATTATGAGACCAACGTATATAGCAAAATAGCCACAAGCTATATTTTTTAAAATCTAAACATACACACTTAATCAGAGTATAACGTCAAGTAAGAATAAGCTAATGAGTAATACAATTTTGCAAGATTGACTTCAGATAAATCGAGCCGTTATTTTGAGACGATAATATCAACAAAAGTATATTAAATCGTGTCACTCAACTTCATTATACCCGTTTGAGGCTCAGTGTTCTGTAAAATTCATCAAACACTTCCTTTGGCATTAGAACCTGACTCCCTGGATTATTTGGATCTTCAATTGTCATGTACATTGAATTTCTCTGATTATCTTGACGTCTTTGCAGTGAAACATAGACTGGTTCACTTCCATCGTTACCAGGAACAGTACGTCTTGCTTCTCTGGCCTGGGTTGATATCTCATGATATTTACAACACATCATGCTTGTCGTTGTGAGAAAAACCAGACATAAAATAGTTGCTGCTACCGTGGAAATACCCAGATATAAAATTCTATCTTTACTGTTGGTTTGACAATCAATCTGACAATCACCAGATATCACTGTATCTTGCTTAATAATTGTTTTTGTTGGTTTTGTCGACACTGCATGATTGTCTATTGCTTTCATTTTCCTGATTCTGATGGGGCCGATATGGCACGCTCTTTCAATATCTGGAAACCCTGAACTGGTCATGGTACACGTAAACACAATTCCATCAAGTGAGTGTTTCATTAGCAGCGTAGATTCTGACATAACCAGATGAGCATACTAGCTTTAGTTGACTATATTCGACTAATTCAATTGTCTTTGAAGGTACACTTTCACATGACGGATATATATTATCCGGGAGAAAATATATATCCACGTTTATGGAATGTTTTGTAACGAGTTCCGGAATCCCCCCAGAATATCTGAAAATGTTGCACAGATATTTACCTTCATCTTGAAGCGAAACATCCACGATAGTCATACAATACACACGACTTCCACCCGCCCATGTCCGTGTGGATAGAAATACGCGATGCCCAAATGTTGTCGGTAGATAATCAGTGTTTGATGTTATCTCAACAGTACGATCGCTTCCTACGCGTACTATTCTAACGATATACTCATCTTTCATGTTCCATATTTGACACTGAATTGCTAGAATCCCTCCTATTGTTACAGATTGTGCGGGAGTGGTCACTTCTACCCTAGTTGCTAACGCTGTAGACAAAGAAGGTATCAACAGCAGCGACAATACCACACTGGTTATCACTACCACCGCCATGTTGTAATTATATACGCGCCCCACCTTATGATCGATTATGCTATACTACGCTTATATGTACGCATCACTCTGCATAATAAGACGTTACATATTACACGAGAGAAGACTTAAGAACATCAATGTTAGATATACAATAATCAAATTCCTCTTATGAATATTTATTAAATTTGACAACATTATTATACACGTATTGGTTTTTCAAAGTTGCCAATCGGTGGAATTTTAATGCCGTATTTTTTTAAATATTCCCCGACATCCTAACCTAATAATGTTAAATTATTACGCGTTCGGTATTGCTAAAAGCATCTCATTATGGATTCAGACGAATGATGGCGCTATTTATTGAATATATATGTGATACATCAGTGTTATACAATCATTAGTGGTACATTTGCGAGTCCGTAATTATTGTTTTAGAAAGGATGATAGTTAAGACTTTGTTTCATGATTCAAAAGACATTCTTCTTTGCCGTGTAACAATTATAACAGAAGTTATTATATACACGTACGTTAGGTGTTTTTTTTCTTCAGAAAACTGCACTATATTGTAATTCATTAACCCTAACTCTACCCCCACTTTTTTCAGAATTTTTTTTTCAACGTGGAAATTCGACCAAAATATCCCCCCGATCCCCCGGGATTTGATCCAGGGACCTCTCGCACCAGAGCCTTATGATTACCCACTACATCACAGAGGCCAAGCACAGTTTGCGCAGTGTATTGCGCAAACTATATGGGCTGGGTCCATTTTTGCATCGAAAAACTTCCACGCCGGGTAGTACCAACGTGCCCAGTCGTGGTATTTTGGGGTATATGGTAGGGTTAGGGTTAATCAAAAACGTGATTTGATTTATGATTTCTTTATTTTCTTTTGACATTTAAATTAATTAAATTTATTTATTTACTTTAATGTAAAAGCTGAATGCAAATTGCTTTTAATTTAATAATCAGCCGTAGTCCACATTTTACGAATCAAAGTATTTGCTCCAATAAAAAGCATACAGTTTGGGTTTTTCATATTTTCCAAGTGCATAATAAATACTCAAAACCCGAGAGGGCATAATTATTTAACGAATGAATTAATTTTAATATATTTAATTAGTTTTAAGTATTCATTTGATTGTCTGAGTTTGTATGTATTAAATAAAATGTATTCAATTTTCAAAAACTGATTTTCATCAATTACTAGCACGTTCATGCCACAACTGAACAAAAAGAAATATCTTGAAGACATTAACAGAATAAGTAGGGGCATGTCCATCAGTACATGGTATGTATACCATTTAGTTACACTGTAATACTTTTGTATTTAAATGTTTGTATTTTTTTATCAAAACAACATAAGAATGCTTAGACACACTGAATTATGAGTTTGACTTACTTTAAAGAACTAGTAGTATATGAGAAGAAAGAAAGCTATTCATCCATTTAAAACAACGGTTGGATGTACAGTTTTAACATTGTAGTTATAATAGGTACAGGGGGAGTCAGAAAGAACGAGTACATTTTCCCTGAAGGCGTCACAAAGATTTCAGGCCTGGATATTCAAAGCCAAAAATAGAGCTAAAAGGCCTCACATTTGGCTTTCATTCAAACAAATTCGAACATTGCGTCATAATGTTACAACAATTTTATTAGAACACGGTATTTGAAAGCCAATCCTCGGGATGGCAATAACATGTAGCATTGTTGGCTGGCTGATTAAGAGATGCCAATCAAGAAATCTAGAGAAAAACCTGAAAAACGCACTTGAATGTTGGAAACAAAATCTTAAAATGTCTGGAAATGAATAGAACTGTGGAATTATGGGTAATTTAAAGGTCTGAATTCAAAAAACGAAAACTGAAAAGAGACATTTCAGCTGATTAAGTATAAGCGAACCTTAATAAAATATCTCGTGGATTGGCTTTAAAATGTCGAGCTTCACTAAAATGAGTGTAACATGATAACGCAATGGTCGATTTTTGTAAAATTCTTCTTATGAATGAAAGCAAAATTAAAGGTCTTTATTACGCTACCATTGGTTTTGAATATCCATACCTAAATTGTTGGTGACGCCTTTTCGAAAAAAGCGCCCTTTCTTTCTGACTCACCCTGTATTTAAATGATATAGTAGCAACTTTAAATACAAAATTCATTTTAGTAACTTAAACGTATAATGTACCTGATTTTGTTTACATTATTGGTTTACATACAACAACTAATTTTAACATTTTGGTGATAACAGAGATTAACGGCAACGGCACATTTTAAAATTACAATACGCGTATGATTGATGACTTACAAATTGCATTATTTTATCATGTATGCAAGAAATATGACAACTTCAGACTGAAATCATAGATCTCGGATCTATGCAGAAAATAATCGTGTCGTTATTTTGAAACATTATTTTAAACAGTTTCACCAAAAGTATATTGATGTGTCACTAAACTGTATCCTTTGTTATACATTTTTTAGACTCAATGTTTTGTAAAACTCCTCAAAAACCTCCTTTGGCATCAGAACCTTACTTCCCGGATTATTTGGATCTTCAATCGTCATGTACATTGAATTTCTCTGGTTATCTCGACGCCTTTGAAGTGAAACATACACCGGTTCGCTCCCATCATTACCTGGAACAGTACGTCTTGCTTCTCGGGCTTCAGTGGATATGTCATGATATTTACAACACATCATGATTGTCGTTGTGAGAAACACTAGCCATAATATTGTGGTTGCTACTGTGGAAATCCCCAAGTATAAGATAGTACCTTTATTATTAATCGGACATTCATTTTGACAGTTACCGGATAAAACTGTATCTTGCTGTATGATTGTTTTAGTAGGCTTTGTCAGTACTGCATTATTATCTACGCTTTTGATCTTCGTGACACCAATAGGCCCAATATGGCATGTTCTTTCTACATCTGGAAATCCAGAACTGGTCATGGTACACGTAAACAAAATTCCATCGTGTGATTGTTTAGTAAGAATGGCAATCTCTGATGTAATAACATTCCCTTCGGCTATATTTCGAGAAGACAAAGGAATATTGATATCAGTACTGCTCCAAGCTAACGATACAGATGGAACAGCTTTTAGTGATGAGCATGTTAATTTTAGGTATTCATTCTCTGACAATGCAGATGAAGCAGAAGGTACACTCTTGCATGTGGGATATATTTTATCCGGTAGAAAATATACTGCTACGTTTACGGAATGTTTCACAACGAGCTCTGGAATCACACCAGAATATCTGAAAATGTTGCAAAAATATTCACCTTCATCTTGAAGAGAAACATCGATGATAGTCATAAAATACACTCGACTTCCTCCCGTCACTGTCCGTTTTGATAGGAATACGCGATGCCCCAGTGCTGTAGGTAGATACACAGTGTCTGTTGTTATTTCCTCAGTACGGTCATTTCGTAAGCGAACTATTTTAACGCTATATTCGTCTTTCGTATTCCATATCTGACACCGAATTGCAAGAATCCCTCCGATCGTTACAGGTAGTGCGGGAGTGGTTACTTCTACCCTGGTTTCTGCTAACGCTGTAGACAAAATAGGTAACAACAACAGCGACGAAACCACACTGATGATCACTACCATCGCCATTTTGTAATTATATACGCGCCCCACCTTATGATCATTATGCTATACCACACATATCTGTATGCATCACTCTGCATAATTAGACGTTACATATAACACGATTGATAACACCAGAACATCAGTATTAGATATACAATAATTGTACCGATATTTACTTTTTCCATTAATAAATATATAATTAACATTTTGACAATAATCAGCACGTCTTAATATTTGAGAATTGCCAATCTATTGAATTTTAATGCTGTATTTTTTTAATATTTGCCGACATCCTAAACTAATAATGATAAATGGTACGCGTTCAGTAGTGCTATATAAGCATCTCATTATGGATATTGCGGCGAGAATATGTTAATTAAAACCGATGTGTTTCAGGCGAGAGATGGCGCTATTGATTTCAAATATCATCGCGTGAAATAATATGTAAAGCGTTCATCAGCTGTAAATTCACAAGTCTGGTATATCATGAAACAGTAGCTAAGAATCTAAAGTCGTCGGAATCATGAATCTTCCTTTCATGATTCCGATGACTTCCGATATACCAGATGCAACAAATTTGTTTTATGTTATATTCAGAAAAGCGCGTTATACCGTAATTCATTAACAAAACACCTGATTTGGTTCATACAATAATGAACATATTTTGATAGCACGATATTTTGATATTATTATCATTCCATCAAAAACGTTCATATAGAAAACCCCTCTATTTTTGTTTCCTATAAAATAAAATAAATAAAATAAACAACCTAATTTAGTGTCTAATTAAACTAACCTGGTCTACCTTAAATCTGTCAAATACATTCAGCTTACAATGCTGATCACAAGTGTCCTATTGCGCTTTATTCCGTAATGAGGGCGCTATTTACTGGTCAGATTATCATCGTACTATAATTGTCAGTTTTATGGGAGACCAGGTTGATTAAACGCTAAAACAAGTATACAATAAACATACACAACCAACTAGGGTGAAAGAATGGCATTAAACAATCTTTAGTTGGCGATTAGTTTTACTATATTTAACACATTGTTATTGTAAGAGATACTACAGAGGGAATAGGAATAAGTAATTTGGTTTGGTTGGTTATACCGTATTTAACCTATTTTATTTATAAGAGAATAATGAAAGTGTTTTGATAAGACACCTTATTACAAACCTCATCTTAGTTACATAACATAAGGTGAACAATTTTACAGAAACGGTTACAATTTTGGTTATCATACACAGAATAGCATTTTGTTTACATTCAGTAGTTACAGACTTTAAATTCAAATATGTTGCCGTCAATATTAACAGTGCAATATATAGTTTCAAGGGATATAACTCATTGAAATTAAATTGGTTTTTTTTTTAGATTATTGTCTCATACTTTACCACGAACATTATTATGCGTCAGCCAAATGCTGTTACACCCTTTTCAGGCTTAATGTTCTGTAAAATTCATCAAACACTTCCTTCGGCATTAGCACCTTACTCCCTGGATTATTCGGATCTTCAATTGTCATGTACATTGAATTTCTTTGGTTATCCTGCCGCCTTTGTAGTGACACATATACAGGTTCACTTCCATCGTTAGACGGGAGTGTACGTCTTGCTTCTCTGGGCTCGGTCGATATCTCTTGATATTTACAACACATCATGATTGTCGTTGTGAGAAACACCAAACATAAAATAGTCGCTGATACTGTGGAAATTCCCAGATATAAAATTGTCTCTTTATTGTTAGTGGGGCAATCACTCTGACAATCGCCGAATATTACTGTATCTTGCTTAATGATTGATTTAGTTGGCTTTGTCGACACTGCATTATTACTGTCTATACCTTTCAGTTTTAAGATACTGATAGGGCCAATATGACACGATCTTTCTATATTTGGAAATCCCGAACTGGCCATAGTACACGTAAACATGATTCCATCAAGTGACTGTTTTATTAGTAGTGTAGATTCTGATATAACTAAATTCTCGTCAGTTCTATTACGAGATGACAACGGCACAAGTACATTGCGACTACTCCACGTTAATGATACCATTGGGAATGACTTTTCAGACGAGCATACCAGTTTTAGTTGACTATACTCGACTAATGCAGTTGTCATAGAAGGCACACTTTCACATGACGGATACATATTATCCGGTAGAGAATATATGTCAACATCGATGGAATGTTTAGCCACAAGCGTTGGAATCCCTCCTGGATATTTCATTATGTTACACAGATATTCACCTTGATCTTGTAGAGATACATCCACGATTGTCATAAAATAAACATGACTTCCACCTGTCACAATACGTGTAGATAGAAATACACGCTGCCCAAGCCAAGATGCCCTATTATAATTGTTGCCTGACGTTATCACATCTGTACGTTGGGTCGTTACACGAAATATTCTCACCGTATAGTCATCTTTCATATTCCATATCTGGCACTGAATAGCTAGAATCTCTCCTATTGTTACAGTCTGCACAGGAGTGGTCACTTCTACCCTGGTTGGTATCGCTGTAGACAAAGAAGCTATCAACAGCAGCGACGAAATCACTCTGATGCTGACTACCACCGCCATTTTGTAATTATATACGAGCCCCACCTTACGTATATGTATGACTCTGCATAATTAAGCGTTACACATTGCATGTTTGATGAAACCAGTACAATTTGTTTTAGAAATAAAACATAAACTAATATCTACTTTTTTTCTCTAATAAACATTTAATTAAACTTTGACAACAAACTACAGGTCTAAGTATTTGTAAATTACGAATTTGTGGAATTTCCACGCTGTGTTTTCTTCTTTTCACCGACATCCTAGGTCAATAGCGATACACATTACGCGCTCGGTATTGCTGTAAAATGCATCTCATTATGAATTGTAAGTATATGATAATCGGATACCGATTTGTTAAGACCATAGATGGCGCTGTTTAATTTAAGTGCGCGTAATACACTCATGAGTCTGTTAATATCAGTTATATCAAATAAGTTGCCATCTCCTATGAAACATTATATTGAAAACAGAGATAATATAATTGTTTATATTAATTTCTTATAATGTTTTTATTTCCATAGAAAGCGGCAACTTTAATCATTATTTTAAGTAAGAAAAATGTGAATATTTAGAATAACATGATCATGCCCGTTATATATTTTTTTATTTTATAGAGAGACTCATATTGAATAAGCTGCCCATAACAATAATAATCAAGTCATGGATTTAGGGACAAATCGCACAGGTAGCATGTGTGCCAGTATCGCCCCATACTGGAACATAAAAATGTACCAGTATCGCTCAATACGTGAACACAATTTGGTGACTTTTAGCATTATTTAATCATTGCAATTTAGTATTTGTGAATCATTACACATAACTTTACTGTGAGGTTGACATCCTCATAGTTATTAGCCATTTTATTATTTGAAATCCTGTATGGTATCAAATAACTTGATCAGGTATATAATTATATTAACATTGTTATTCACGTATTCATACTACGTGGTGATTATACGTATTTCAAATAACAATACATTTTTACAAAGAAGCCATGCATTTTACTATCCTTCACAGCCATTTTAGGTGTATATTAACACTTTCCACGCGGCTATTAGTTTTACCATACAAAACATATTTTTCATAAATCTTTCCCGATCTTGAAAGTCTATCACAAGGATTACTGAACCAATACTAGGCATGTTTGTACTTATTTGAATGCATTTCCCATGGTGATTCCAATAGTGTTGAAATTCAATAATGTTGACATATTTGAGGAAAAAGAAGGTGAACTTTTGGAATGTCGTCTGCAGACGCCTGCCGCGTGGAAAATGTTCAGGTGTCACCCAATTTACAATTAGTTATTTGTTACACCTTTTTCAGGCTCAACGTTCTATAAAACTCATCGAAGACTTCCTTCGGCATGAGAACTTTACTTCCCGGATTATTCGGATCTTCTATCGTCATGTACATTGAATTTCGTTCATTATCCTGACGCCTCTGTAGTGACACATAAACTGGGTCACTTCCATCGTTACAGGGAATGCTTCGTCGTGCTTCTCTTACCTCGGTCGATATGGTGTGGTGTTTACAACACATAATAACTGTAGACGTAAGAAACACTAACCATAACATGGAGGCTGCTACCGTAGACATACTCAAGTATAAAATGGTATCTTTGTTCCTGGTTTGACAATCATTCTGGCAGTCACCGGATATTACAGTGTCTTGTTTAATTACGGCGTTGGATGGCCTTGTCGACAGGACATCAATATCTACGCTTTTGATATTTGCAACCGTGATAGGTCCAATATGACATTTCCTTGTTACATCTGGAAATCCAGAACTGGTCATTGTGCATGTAAATAACACTTCATGGTGTGATTGTTCTATCAAGAGATTAGCTTCCGTATAAATCAGCGCATCTTGGGTGACATTTCGGGATGACAAAGGAATGTTTATATTGCTACTGCTCCATGTTAACGACACAATTGGAGATGATTTTTCAGATGAGCATATCAGTTTTAGTTCGGCATATTCTACTAATGCCGATATCGTTGAAGGAATGCTATGACATGATGGATACATATTAGCAGGTAATGAATATATGTCCACGTTGATTGCATTTGTAGCAACAATTGCCGGCACTCCTCTAGTATATTTCATAACATTACATAAATATTCACCTTTATCTTGCAAAGAAACATCCACTATAGTCATGAAGTATACGATAATTCCGCCATGCATAGTCCGTGTAGATAGAAATACGCGCTTTCCAAGCCAAGATGCCATATTATAATTGTTGCCTGATGTTATTTCATCTGTACGTTGTGCTGATACACGGAATATTTTCACCGTATAATCATCTTTCATGTTCCATATCTGACACTGAATTGCTAGAATCCCTCCCATTGTTACAGACTGTACGGGAGTTGTCACTTCTACCCTGGTTGGTATCGCTGTAGACAAAGACGATAACAACAGCAGCGACGACATCACACTGATTATCACTACCACCGCCATTTTGCAATTATATACGCGCCACACCTTATGGTAATTATGCGATTTTATGAATATGTATTTACGAGTATGCGTATATATAACATGGTAGAATTTACGACCAAAAGATTTGATTTATCATATAAAACTGTAACATTGATATCAGTTATGATATAGTTAACCAAATCAGTTTTCAACCACAAATCATAGTTTTCAGAACCATACAATGTTTATTAACATGAGTTCGATGCTGTGTTGTCTAGCATATTACCGACATCCTAGTCTAATCATACATTATTGCGCATTCATCTCCGCTAAACATGCTCAGTATGGATTTGTTTATGATAATCAGATGTTGTATTTGTATGAGCCGGAAGATGGCGCTACATCTCTAGCGTGTGTTGTGTGCTATTAAGTGTAAACTCGAGGTTCTAGCTGTAATATCAGGATTAAAGCGCATGAGTGTTAATCTATCATCACGTTACGCTATTGAATATGGATGTTTTGCGTAGTGATGTTAGGTGGCCAGCGCCAATTCTCATTTAAGAAAATTTGTAGTACAAGATTATTTTGTATCTTTTTGTCTAAATGTGTTAATCATACTCTCTCACATGATAGGAACTGTCAGTGTGATTCCACTAGGATAGAATTAAACATACAATGGTATGATAGAATAAAACATACAATGGTATGATATCATACAACATACAATGGTATGATATCATACAACATACAATGGTATGATAGAATAAAACATACAATGGTATGATAGAATAAAACATACAATGGTATGATAGAAGAAAACATACAATGGTATGATAGAATAAAACGTACAATGGTATGATACAAATAAAACATACAATGGTATGATAGAATAAAACATATAATGGTATGATAGAATAAAACATACAATGGTATGATAGAATAAAACATACAATGGCATGATAGAATAAAACATACAATGGTATGATAGAATAAAACATACAATGGTATGATAGAATAAAACATACAATGGTATGATAGAATAAAACATACAATGGTATGATAGAATACAACATACAATGGTATGATAGAATAAAACATACAATGATATGATATCATAAAACCCATACAAATGTATGATATCATAAAACATACAATGGTATGATATCATAAAACATACAATGGTATGATAGAATAAAACATACAATGGTATGATATCATAAAACATACAATGGTATGATACCATAAAACATACAATGGTATGAAGTTCATAAAACATACAATGGTATGATGTCATAAAACATACAATGGTATGATATCATAAGACATGCAATGGTAATGATATCATAAAACATACAATGGTATGATATCATACCATATACAATGGTATGATATCATAACACATACAATGGTATGATATTATATAAGGTCACACTTTTTTTACCTCGGTACCCATACAAGGTGGTTTTGTTACTTTTGTTTTCTTTTTCTTTAGGCTATTGTATGTATGTAACCCTCTATGAGATTGACTTTTAAATTAGATTATTTTAAAGGTAATTTAATACCCTTTAATAATCTGAAGAGAGAAAAAGACTATCACGTTTATTTAATACAGCTCGTTAAGCATAATTAGTCAGTGTAGTTGAGGGAGTGGAGGAGGAGGGAGTGGAGGAGGAGGAGGAGATAACTGTCCAATATATGGGTGAAAATGGAGCGTTTCTTATTCGTAGCCTTATGTCAGGTTAGTTCTAAATGATGCAAACATGCTTTGCCTTACATACTTAAAGCATCAATTATGCTAATTAACTACTTTTTAAATCTGATTAATGAAGTAGGATGAACCATGTGCATGTAGTCACAAATCTGTTTTTGTTTAGGTTTTGACATTTTAATCGAAGTAAATTTGGAAAAGAGTTATAAAAGCTCTGATTTTGATGTAAAAGCAATTAGTCCTAATTTGTATTTGCATAATTGATTGATTTTTGCCAGTATCTAAAATTTCGTATTTTGACCACCCTGTATATATATTTCCTAATAAGCTGACCAATTGATATTGTTTATGGATGGATGGGTAATTTACTCAATTACAACAAAATTTAGACACTGGAAGACAAAAAGGAAATCATCATTTTGTATAGAATTTTAATTGTTTCACCCTTTATAATGTTTAGGTCACCCTGTATAATTACAGTTACGATATCATAACCGAAGAAGGATCGAATAATGAGATGATACTTTATACGATAAATACAATATCATATAATTCATGACCAAATTTGGGGCACTAAGGCGGGCAATAGGCTTCACGCTCAGGCACTTGCTGTGCTTGCAAGATTAATCTTTTGGTATTTGGCATTCCATGTCTTTATTAAAAACACACTCAGTCAGTTGGTGTATGAGTATAGAGGTTCCTTGATTTTTCTTGGAAACTGGGGTTTTGTTGCGTATTGGGCTAATTTCCTATGTAGTAACTCCCAACCCAAAGGGTAAAGCTTAATGTTTAGTTGATTTGCAAAGAATTTACTTTAATATTAAACATCTTGGCTTGCCGGTAGGATTATTATTGCTAAATACCTACTGCCGTATTAATATATTTTAGAGTAATTACAGCGGGTAGACTATTCAATTCTGATACAGTTGATCAAATCCCCTAGGATAAAAAAACACAAAGTCAATCTCCGAGCAGTGTTTACGATTTTTGCATCTATTTTTTTTAATGTTCTGGATGTTTGGTAAATTATTGTGTGCCCCCACCCCCTTTTACGATTTAAATGGGGAATTTTAGCGGGGATATTGCTTAGTGATATTTTATAGTTGTAGTATATATATTTTTTTCTTTCGACATCACTGAATGTACTTTTACTTTCCAAATTGGCACTACAGTTATATGTCGTTAGTGTTATTTTGTAAAATAAAATGTAATAATATGGACTGCTCAAGGAATAAAGATAAGGCAACCAAGAATGGTTACCGAATACCTATAAACACTACAATATGGTAGACGAAAAAAGGCAACAGCAAATCATGATTATGGGATAGAGGGCTTGCCAACATTGAAGTGTTACGATAACGTATAGTGATGATATTTTAGGTTTATTGGTTGCTAAATGTGAGTGCTATAGTTAAGTAGATTTATTATCTGTAAACATGTAGGCCTAAACTCTAATTAATTGGTAGAAATCGGTGTTTCAACTTAATAGTTAAGCCAAATAGTTAGAGTAATATATGATCAAATGAATATGAAATAATATACATTATATGTCGTTAGCAATATTTTGTAAAACAAAGTTGTGTTCAATGTCACAGATTTATAAATGGATCATAACTAATTGACTTGTTGAAATAAAAAGGATTTTAGTGAGAACAAATTATATTGTCTTGGATATCTCTGGTGATCACCCAAGTACTGTCATATTTATCTTTGAATGGCGAATGTAATTTGATTTTGAGGCTCGTTGCACACTCGGTAATATAACATTTGGATTCAACATACACGCAATACAATGTGTTGGATCATGCCTAAAACGTGATACAAAATAGAGGATTACATTTTTCCTCTTATTACATAGAAATGTTGTAATATACCATTTTTACCAAGTACGTGATTATATTCATTCACACTGACGCGATCAGACTATATGGTCATCGTCACACGCCTGTAATAGTACAAATATATGAGAAAAAATAGCATTAAAGTATTATAATAGTGAAAAATATGTATTATCAAGAAGGGTAGATTGTTTATATTTCAATTAAACATCATTATCACCATATATGGCGAATGTATAATACATACCGCCATACGCAAACTGTTTTCGTGGATAGATCGGAGCTGCTAGTATCAACACTGCAATTATAGTCGCTAATCATAATATGGCATAGATTATTGTTTTACATATCATGTGTGCTTGTATCAGTTAACTATCTAACATTTAATATGCCTCTTAATATTTAACATTCTTACATTTATTCTTTAGTACGTTTATTTATACGCGAGTGGACTGCGATAAGTGTAGATCACACATTTGGAATGAAATGTGTACGTTTTTTTAGTAAAATGTTATTTAAAATGTCCATTGCCTCCGACTAAGTATTTATAGAATAAACGAAATGATAATTATGTGACTTACACTTGTATGAAGAAGAAAATAACATTAGCGGGAAATTCTTATTTCGGAAGATTCCTGATACAAAACCGTTTAAATACATCTATTTCAAAAATTCAATTGAATTGTTTACCATCCACAAATGTAATCTCATTGGCTTTTAGTTCACCGCTTTATCTTTTAATTAGTCTTCATAAAATAGAAAAAGTGCCGAAATACATTTAATATGACGTGGTATTTGGCTTTCATATCAAATATGGCAAAAGAGATTATTTTGCTCTTTCTGGTTTAGAGACACATAAAGAATAGTCATGCTGAAATAGTTTTAAAAATGTGTTCCAATAATTAATGCATAATGTCTCGCCAACTATCTACACAGATTTGTTTTTGTTTTCTTAAGATAAATCTTTTCCTCAAAGGATTGGCAATCTATTATGTTATCTGCTTTTCCGGGAAAATCGTAACATTAACATTTCACGTCTGCCATCGTCTGGTCTGCAACCAAAATACAGAGCGCCACCTGTCAACATCCATACGCGCTTATTATCATTACCGTTGCAATTCCATAATGAGATGCAGAGAACACGTAATGATTTATGATTATTTTCCTAGGATGTCGGTGCATACAAGGGCCTGGATTAGAATATACAGTTTCAAAAATTCACAAATCAGCTTTTTTAAAAGTCTTACATCTAATATTGTCAGTTGAAATTTACATCATCATTTTATTAAAGGTAAACATATATTGATACATTAATTTGATCGTAGAATCAATTTCTTTTATTTTCTCGAATCATGTATTGTGTAACGTATGATTATGCAGAATTATGGACTCAGAAATTTATGATTATGGTTTAATTATCATAAGGTGGGGTGCGTTTATAATTACAAAATGGCGGTGGTAGTGAATATCGGTTTGATTTCGTCGCTACTATTGTTATCTCCTTTGTCTACAGCGTTAACGACCAGAGTAGAAGTGACCACTCCTGTACAGACAGTGGCGATCGGAGGTATTCTAGCAATCCAGTGTCAAATATGGAATATGCAGGATGATTATACAGTCAGAATATATCGAGTGAATCATCAACGTACAGACGAAATTACGGCAGGCGATGACTATATGACTTCATGGCTTGGGCAGCGTGTATTTCTGGCTAAACGAACTCTGCCGGGTGGAATTCGTGTGTATTTTATGACAATCGTGGATGTTTCTCAACAAGATGAAGGTGAATATATGTGTCACATTTTGAAATATTCAAGAGGAATTCCTGCAATCATTGCTGACGACTCAATAAACGTGGACATATATTTTCTACCCGGTTTCACGTATCCAGTGTGTCATAGTGATCCTACAGCAACGACTGCAATATTCGAACATGAAAACCTGAAACTCACTTGCTCATCTGAAAAATCATTACCAATGGTATCGTTAACTTGGAGTAGTCGCAATATTAATGTTCCTTTGTTATCTCGAAATACAACTAACAAAAACTTAGTTTCATCGGAAGTTAATCTGATAACAAAACAATTCCATGATGGAGTAATGTTTACATGTACAATGACCAGTTCTGGGTTTCCCGAGGTTGAGAGAGCATGTCATATCGGACCGATAACTGTTACTAACACGATAGGGATAGGTAATAATGTCTTGTCAACAAGCCCAATTAAAACAATTATCAAGCAAAATGCAGTAATATCCAGTGATTGTCAGAATGATTGCCGAATCAACAGTAAAGAAACAATTTTGTATTTGGGTATTTCTACAGTGGCAGCAACTATTTTATGGCTAGTGTTTCTAACTACGACGGTCTTGATGTGTTGTAAATATAATGAGATATCCACCCAAGCCACCGAAGCAAGACGTACTGTTCCAAGTAACGATGGAAGTGAACCAGTTTATGTGTCACTACAAAGGCGCCAGGTTAATGAAAGAAATTCTATGTACATGACAGTTGAAGATCCAAATAATCCCGGGAGTAAAGTTCTTATGCCAAAGGAAGTGTTTGATGAATTTTACAGAACATTGAGCTTGAAAAGAGTTTGATGACTGTTAAACTATTCCAAATGTCTGTTCCTTAATATCAATTATTATATTTGTGAGCGAATATTAATTTGACTTAAGGCAGTGATTTTCGTTGAAGATCAGAGTTAAAGGAAAGTATCAACTCATGTTGCGCTTAATTGTGAAAAAAGTGAAAACTGTAATTTTTTTCATTTTTATAGCATTCTACTATTGCTATTTGGAGCATGCATCATTGTGTGGAATTAATTTATATAGTATAATAGTGTAATGACTGTTGTTTTTATATCATACGTATGCATCAGAGGGTGCATCCTGTAGCTTGTTGGCCAGCAATCAGAACATCTACTTTTAACATTTCTGAAACGTGATAAAATGCCAGTATTGCACGATACTCGTAGGATTTTATTGTTCCAGCATCGGTCGATACTGGAACACCAATTGTGTCCAAATTGTGACTGCTACCAGTTGTGATGATACTGGTACATAATTGTGTTCCAATATCGCCCGATACTGGAAAATCTTATATGTAAAAGTATCAAACGATATGTTCCAGTATCGGACGAGAATATGGGATCTAACTTTTCCCGAATTTTAGATTATGGTTGTTATTGTAATTGACAAACGTATCAAAAGTTCAAGACTGTCCATTATATATATAAGGCTATGCATGGTTTGTCGCCGATTTACCTCTAACTGCATTACCATTCAAGTTTCATCAAGGACAGGTCTGCGCTCAAACCTCGACAAGACCCGTCTTATTAGTCCCAAAATTAAAAGACAGATTGGCGATAGATCCTTCGGAATCTCTGTCCCAACCCTCTGGAACAAGTTGCAACAATCAATTCGCTTGTCAGCTTGTCAACCACTGATGCGTTCAAACGCAGCCTCAAAACTAATTTATTCTTGTGATTCCTCTTGCTGATGTTGTATTATGTATAACTTATTTTTTGTTTGTTTTTATATGATTTTGTTGTAAAGCGCAATTATCATTATTTTGGAATTGTGCTATAAAGCACAGTTTATTATTATATTATGTATACCCATTCCTATAATTATAATTGATTAATGTATATTATTCGATGATAGAAAACTTCATGCATATCACATCAAAACTCCTCAACAGAAGATTGTAATGCATTACAGCAAAAATTGTATGTGTATTCAAATTTACTATACATTGAAAGGAAACAAATACCGTACTTCACAATATCTTTCACTTTAAAATAGAACTAATGCAATACACTATTGAATTCATGATCATTGTCTTTAGAATCAATTCCATTGTGATATTGAGGTGTATATTTTAACCGATTGTCTTCAGTTGATTGAATATTTTAATTGCTATTTATTTATTCACAGAAGTGAACTGTTATACACCAAACATGTATATTGAAGTTTGTAGATTACTTCTTAATATAACATCATACTGTTTAACATGTATATAAGATACACGTGTGACCCACGTACGTACATTTACAATGAACTGATTTTTTTTTAATTCTAGAAGGTTTCATATGCAGACATATAATAGGAGGCAGGAAGGGTTTTGATGCAAAGCACATTTTTCTCAATGGTACACATGTAATTAGACGGCTTTCAAAGACATATTTTCCTCTAGATATAGGTGATCAATGATAAATGGTTGGATCTATTATTCCATAAACGCATGTTTCTATCAATTGGGACCACCATGCGCTGGTCTGAAATTACTAAAATTATGCGCGCTATCTGCCGATCTGTCATTTGTGTACGCACTCAATATCATAAATCCCACAATTCATTATAAGATGCAAACAAACGCGTATTTTTATTATTTTTATTATCCTAGGATGTCGGTACATATAGAATCTGTATTAGAATATACAGCATCAAAAACATAAATATCAACAATGGGATGGTGGAGGGTTTGGGGTACAAATCTCCTATATAGGATAATATCAGCGATATAACTTTGTTCAAACACAACATTAAAATGAAATGTCCGATTTCTGTCAATTAAAAAGCATTTTGAAGCTAACATTTTACTGCATCTTATACTGCCTTGTCTAGCCAAAATAACACATATCCCCGCAGACCCCCCCCCCCCCCCCCCCCACACGCTGCTGTTGTCGCGTTCTTTGGCCACGGCGTTGGCAACCAGGGTATAGTTTGACCAGTTCAAATTGGCGAAGTTTCCTTACAGCAGCGAATGAATACAGAAGGACGCGAGCGCGCATGAAAAAACAAAAACGCACTGTGCATCATATGCGTGACGCGTGCGTCCGACAAATAATAATCGCGCGAGCACGCTTGGATTACTTTTGCGCGCGGAGAGATAAAAACTGAATATTTGTCGCCAATTTGGAGCTAATCAAACTATAGACGTGATCACTCCTGTACACCTAGTAACAATAGGTGGGAATCTAGTATTTCAGTGTCAGATATGGAATATGCAAGATGATTATACCGTTAGAATATTCCGAGTCGCAAAACAACGTACAGTATATGGTTTACTCTAATTCTAGAGGCAATTTTGAAACCATTGGGGAAGGTACTAAATTTCTATGTACATGACAGTTGAAGATCCAAATAATCCAGGAAGTGAAGTGCTGATGCCGAAGGAAGTGTCTGGTGAGTTTTACAGAACATTACGCTTGAAAAGAGTACAATGTTTTACAGTGTAATGACATATCGTTGCATAGTTTTGCCACAAACATGATCGTGGAAGCTTCTTCAGGTCGGCCAAGTTACCACATTAATGCAATACGGTATGGTATAACTGAAGAAAGTTTAATCTGGATTCTGTCATATACTTGACTTGTAACGATACACAGGTTACAAGTCAGTAATTGATGTCAAGATATAGTATTTTCACTTCAATAACTGTATGTATGTTACCCCGGGATATGCCAACTAATTATTTGTTTAATTCAAAAGAAGGTATTGAGTTGTATACTAGGTATACATAATGTCCACACAGGTTGAAATCATCGCATATCCCAACAGGAATAATATTTAGCAAGACTTTGATTTATTGAACATAATGTAGAAACATCATTTTTGTTTAATGTAAATATTTGTACTATATATGTGCAACCTTGTTATTATTGGGTCGTTATGTGCATCCATCTGCATACCGGTAGTTGTATGCATTTAGGATCCCAGTTTCTTGACTGTACTAGTATCGTCCGAAATTTTATCTTTCGATGCTGGTACAAAGTTGGTGTTCCAGTACCGATACTGGCACATATAAAAATGTTACAGTATCGGTCGATATTGGAACACAATTTGTTGTTCCAGTATCGCCCGATACTGAAACAGTACAATCGTAACAGTATCGAGCGATACTGGTAACTTAAATGTTTCAGTATTGAACGATAATGTTATACCAGCATCTGGGACCTAAAGTTCACTTTTCCTGCATTTGTATCGATGCGAGTGAAATTAAATAACAATATAATACATAAATATCTCAAAGATTATGTAACATATTACATGGATGTGAGAGTATGTTAACATCTTATGTCTTGTATTAAGAGCGTATAGTAATCTCATGGTTTGCAATGTGTTCACACGTAGTAGAAGTTGTGTTCGATGTATTTTCTAAATTAAAAACATTCATTGGAAACTGCTTGTAAGAAATATGTTTATCAGTATGAACTTGGAATATTAACATCTAAGCCATTGCACATATTCCACTCTAAGGTCGTCAACAAATTATGAGGAAAAAATTATCCTAATTTCGAAAACAAATGTGGAGGTTTTCTGTATACATGGTCATTGTATTTTGTCACTTAAGTGAATCAAATGTACACCATATATCACAAACGCCATGTGTCTAAATAAAAAAATAAAAAAAATGGAATTCAAATAGCTTGTATTTTTCTCCTTTTTTTCGGTGTAATTTGTATCAACCAAATATATATCCCGATATTCAATAAATATATTATCTAGACATTAGCAAAGTGTAACTACGTCTAACCATAGCGCACGTGTCAAACACTTTAAAAAGATAGAGAACACATTATGCCTTGTATATATTAAATATCTAGAAATATTAAATTCACCTAAATAATGATATTGTATGTGTAAGGTCATATACCAATATTGTGTTATACTTCATTCCGTGTATTGAGATAGATTATTGGATTTATATTATTGTATTATTGATAATAGTAGAATCGCAATACATGTACATTTTATATATCACACGCTGATTTTGGATAAGAAAAAGCGCGCCATCTGCCGACGGGGAAAATAATTGCATCGGCATTATCATAACTTATGGTGAGATGAATTTCTAATGACGTGACGAGCGAGATATATTATGGTAAGTAGTCTAGGATGTCGGGTCCTGTTAAACAATACAGCATCTAAATAATGTTGTTTATTTTTGCGTAGAGGTTTCAGCTTATATTAGGTAAGAAAGAACGTTTAATTCTATGTTTGTATTCACAATTGGATTTCAAATTTATATAGAGTTTAATATCATTATAAATCGAGTATTTTATATCACTTGTAATATATTCATGATTTCACTTATGATGATTTATAACGTGTAGTGATCGTAAGGTTGGGCGTATACGTATTACAAAATGGCGGTGGTAGTGAACATCTGTATGTTTTTGTCGCTCCTGTTGTTATCGTCTTTGTCTAAGGCGATAACAGCAAGGGTAGAAATTACCTCTCATGTACGACCTGTAACAATTGGAGGTATTCTAGCAATCCAGTGTCAGATATGGAATATGCAGGATGATAATACGGTGAGAATATTTCGTGTAACGACACAAAGCACTGATGAAATAACAGCAGGTGACGATTATATGACTTCTTGGCTTGGACAACGTGTGTTTCTATCTACGCGTACTCTTAGCGGTGGGATTCGTGTGTATTTCATGACAATCGTTGATGTTTCGTCTGAAGACAAAGGGGAATATTTATGTAAAGTTTACTCTAATTCAAGAGGAAATTTTGAAACCATTGCGGAAGATACAGTGAACGTGGGAATATATTCTCTACCTGGTAACACATATCCATCGTGTCAGAGTGCTCCAGTAGTGACAACGGCGTTATTTGAAAACGAAAACCTGAAACTCGCTTGCTCATCTGAAAAAGCATTTCCAACAATATCGTTAACTTGGAGTAGTCGCAATATAAATGTTCCTTTGTTATCGCGAAATCTTACTAGAGATAGCATGATTTCATCTGAGGTTATTCTGCTAACAAAAAAGGTACATGATGGAATTGTGTTTATTTGTACAATGACCAGTTCTGGGTTTCCAAATGTAGAAAGAACGTGTCATATTGGACCAATCACTATTATTAAAACGAACGGGATACGAAATAATGCAGCGTCAACAAAGCCAACTAAAACAATTGGCAAGGAAAACACGGTATTATCTAGTGATTGTGTTAATGACTGCTCTACCATCAGTAAATATACAATTTTATACTTGGGTATTTCCACAGTAGCAGCTACGATATTATGGCTGGTGTTTCTCACAACAACAATCATGATGTGTTGTAAATATCATGACATATCTACGGCGGCGATAGAAGCAAGACGTACTGTTGCGGTCAACGATGGTAGTGAACCAGTTTATGTTTCACTACAAAGGCGCCAGAATAATCCACGAAATTCTATGTACATGACAGTTGAAGATCCAAATAATCCCGGGAGTAAAGTCCTCATGCCGAAAGAAGTGTTTGATGAGTTTTACAGAACATTGAGCTTAAAACGAGTATAGTGGACGTGGTGTATCTTCGAGATAACATCGTTCTATAAGTACATGTATATCAATGTCTTGTAGAGTTGTTGGGTTGACCAAGTTACCACATTTGCAGTGCAATATAACTGAAGCAAATTAAATATGCTCCGCTTGTTGAATTTCTAAATTACATAGACTATTAACATCTCTCCTCTATGTTTAATCATGATCCCAATATTCGGCAAAAAGACCTTTATACATTTGCTCTGTCAAATTTGTAATATCGCTTTCCTATGGGATTTCCTATTCAATAAATGTATGTAATACGAGGACAGGTCACATACTACTTGCTATAATTAAAATAATATGTATCGATCTTTATAGAATCTGCACAGATTGTGTCCAGTAAAGATTTCAGGTGATGTCATCGCATGCCTAATTGGAACAGTGTTTCCGGGTTTATTGCGGCATTACTGTTGATTTTATGTTGACATAACTTGAGTTTACACGAGATACATATATATTTACATTTGTTCGCCTAATGTAGATCAGATGACTATAATCAATACTGTGAGTGTTAAATAGTCGAATTATTATGAAAGCAACCTGTAAGTGATAGTCAAATATGATGATGTAGTTTTGTATTACGTAAAACCTGTATTGTTATCGGCTTATTATGCATCTGAATATTAACATGATTAATATCATCTGTGTAAATGCAAGTGAAATCAAATGAAAGTAAAAAAGATGTACATTGTAGATCATACAGGGGATCCTAAAAGTTTCGAAACAATTTTGTACCTCTATTAAAATAAGTCGCAGTACCAAACTGAACTTATATTTGGAGAGAGATAACTAATACAATAATTTCGGTACCAACCATTACCCCTTTTTGAGGACCCGTAATATCAATCACACGCTGAAAGTTTTGGCTACCAACTCACTACCATAACATTGTTCAATTTGCTTGACGCAATGTGTAAGTACAATAAGTCATTGTAACCACATGCCGCTTGTTCCTCACATTCCATTCATTTGGATTTTTCAAAAAAGGCTTTCACTTATTAAATTTTGTGTACAATACGTATTAATAATTTTCATAATAAGGATTATATAAATCTGATATTAAAAAGAATCGTTGTAGAGAACCTTTTTTCTCTTCCCTTATTTTCCCCCTCTGTCGCATCTTTAACTTTATTCAGCTCATTATACTACGCTTTTATATGGAAGTGCAGTGTTACAGGTCGAGAAACTTTTGTCTGTATTGTCTGCAGATGGCTTTATTGTAAGTTTGCTACCAACATTATTCTACATGTCTTCTCTATCCAAATATGCTTTCATTTTTATACTGCGAAATACGTGTCCGGGGATATAACATTTTGAAAAGGTTTCGAAACATTTAGTAAATATATATAATATAGATAGTAAATGGATATGATTGTATGTTATATCTAGTATATTAATTCTTCAATATTGCATCTTTTATGGTAAATATAAAGAACAATGTAAACGTATCCACGGATGTATTTTTCATCGGAAACTACCTGTGGAAATGATCGTAAATAGATAAAAGTTAATTACACGCACTTTTACACACATTTTGTCCAAACTAAGCAATTTCAAACGATAATCCATACATGTACTCCTTCCATGTTATACACGGGGTTTTATGAAAAGGGAAAAGTTGCTTTATTTGAACCATGTTATTACCAAATAAGAGTTATTGTACGCTTATCGCACACATGGTAATTGGAGTTTTTTAACATGATGGCTAAAGTGAACACAAATGGTCATCGCATGTAAACAAATACGATATGTCTGAATTTATAATAATGAGGCTGATCGGTTTGGTACGGACGGACATTTTTGCAAAACACGGGAGGAAATGGTTTATTAAAACAAACTACTTGTACTTATTCAAATGTTTTATGTATTATGTTGAAGAGTATCATCAACGTCATTGAAATTCATAAAATGTTGGTGGTTGTGGTTTGTTACTAAGAATAGACGCATTTTAATATTTGCGTCACGGACCGACAAGATAAAATAGGGTTCTCTACTTTTACATAGTCCTTCGTCATTTCTATCCAAACCATTAGTTACTCCCCAATGTTTTCTGGCCTAAACAATATCTAAGACACATGGCTTTATTACCTGGTGCACAGTTATTGAAAACTTGCCTTTACTTTTACCAGACAGGGCTGACAATTTGTGTCACGGACGGACATCTTTGGGCGTCACGGACGGACACAAATGTTAACCACGAGAATAACTTTGAAATTGCTTCTTATTTACATTGTAACATGGAGAATTCAAGAAAAATGACATAATATACTTCAATATAATATAGTGGGAGTAAGTGTAAGGTAGTGATATATGGGTAGTAAAGATTACCTTGCGTACATGAACAACAAATCAAAATTCAATATGCTAATCCAGGTTTAGTCAAGCTAAAAAATGTGTACTTTAGTTGGTTCTCATCTTATAATTCTTAAGGCCCTGTCACACTATGGCGTATCGCCTTAACGTATGCCAACGTATGCGAAAATATCGGGAATACGTTGGTGTACGTTGGTGTACGCTGATATAAGTAAAGGCCCTGCCACACCATGGCGTATCGCCAGAACGTATGCCAACGGATACGTCGTTTACGTTAAGAGCACGCTGTGATACGTTTTGCAAATTTGGAACACGTCGAGCCCGCCAAAAATTATTGAGCATGTTCAAAAAATGTCGACGTACTCAACGTGTGCTTAACTTACGTTCTGCATAAGTTCCCGATAGGTTCGTGGTACGTTAGACATACGTTGATATACGCTGGCATACGTTAGAGGTACGTTACTCGTCGTAAGTTATAGGTTGGACCTATAGATTTACCCTTCTAGATATTTTAATAGTAATCATCTAGGCTGCGTTTACTTGAACTGGCAACACTTGTCCCGCCGTGTACGAAACTCAATTTCTGCAGCGGCACAAGTCACGTGTTCGTTGTACGCCGAGGATACGCTGAGGATACGTCGAACACGGCAGACATACGCTTCGAATACGTTAAGCATACGTTGGTATACGCTCGCCGATCGCATACGCTGTGATACGCTGTCATAAGTTTGTTATAAGTTAGTGATACGCTATCAATACGTTAGTCATACGCTATGTATACGTTTAATACGCTATGGATACGCTATGGATACGTCCATTCCATCACCGATGTCGACTTTTTTCTTGGACGTTCTTGGACTCTGACAATTTTCGAGCTATTTTTTGAATACGTCGGCATACGTTCAGGCCACGTTCAGGCCCTACGCTATGGTGTGACAGGGCTTTAAGTATTTTAATGCCATACAAGTAGGATCCAAACTTGAAGTACTGTAGAGTTCCCATTATGAAGAACAAATGAGGCTGATCAGTTTGTCGCGGACGGACATTTTTGCAAAAATGTATTATGTTGAAGAGTGTCATCAACTTCATTGAAATGTATACAATTTTGGTGGGTGTGGTTTGTTACTAAAAAAAGATACAGGTAAATATTTGCGTCACGGACAGACAGTTAAGAAATAGGGTTCTCTACTTTTATGTAGTCTTTCGTCATTTCTATCTAAACCAGTAGTTACTCCCCAATGTGTTTTGGGCTAAACTCACAGAGGACAAGTCCATTTTTAGTAAGAGGGGTGGGCTTTAACTATGCAAAATACTCACAGGCTTGAATATTGTCCGTAAGTGACAAAATGTGTGTCCGTCCGTGACAAGTTTCGTAATTGATTTTACTTATTTGATGGTGCCAGATAACATTCTTGCATGGGAAAGGGGGTATAAAGAGGAGATACCGCACAATGTTTTTAGTTTTCTTCTTTGTCCTTAAAAGTTGGTAAAAAACTGTAACACTTTTTTTGTGTCACGGATGGATCCGTCATCGAAATGTTAACTCAAGGGTAATGTAACTACTTCCCAGAATTTTTTTCCACACATTCTTTTACTATTTAATAGATACATGTCTCATCTATCAACATAACATAAAAAACCTGAACATTATTCATTAACATAAAAATATGGTAAGGTCATCTTCTAGACTTATAATGTCAGCTCGTGACACATTTTGTTTTCACCCCCTTGGCAATAATGGACCGCTCTTAAAAATAAGACGCATTTTACATTTCAAAAAATACAGTTTCAGTTAGCCAATATGTTGTTCAACATAATGAGGTACAATTCAATTTCAATATCAGAAATGTATTTATTCACATCTATGTTAACCTTAAACCGATCAGCCTCTAATATAAATAACCAACTCATACGGTAAACATACGGGGATCAGAATTGATTGTAAATCAAGATATTGCGAATAATATGTTACAAATAAGAATATAATTTGTATATTTGAATACCTTGTATTTCCGTTATATCACCTGAAAATTACCTTTTTTGTTCATGTATATTTTGTATCAACCCCGGGGTATCAACCGGAAATTGTTAAGTCAACTTTATTCGACCACGTGTATTAGACAAGTGCCAATCGATTAACATTAACAAATTAGTTTACTTGTACCGTTGTAAATGATATCTACGATTTATTATGAATATATAATTGTTTAACATATAATACATAAAATTGCATATACCTAAATGATGATATTCTTACTTGTAATGTTATTATATTTGTTACGGATCTATAATACAGATACTATAAACTTTAGCATTTGTTTTGTGTATTCAAATAATTCTACAGATAGTAAAATGTTAATACACTCGAAGTAGAGGGCGGTCTTGATGAGATTCACTGATCGTAAAAGTTGTTGCACTGATCGTAAATGTTGTTGAGTTGATAAGCCCCTCATCCTTGTTGAGACGAACCATGTCATCGCGGGTGGGAGAAGGCCAAGGTCATCGACAAGGAAGCGCATAAGACCACAAGATGGTTTAAGGAGTCCATCTGGATTCGGAGAAGGGGGAAGGCCACTCTCAACAAGGATGAGGGGGCTTATCAACTGAACAACATTTACGATTAGTTAATCTTCTCAAGACCGCCCGCTACTTCCGGTGGTCATCAGGATAAAAAGCCTGTGATGAGAGCTGACGTCAAATAGTCTGATGAAGTGCTCAATGTAGCATGAAACTGTCACAAGTGAGTATAATAATTCGTTTTATTATTATACATCAACTAATTTTGGGTTTGTCAGATGAAAACCAATTTCTTATTATAATTACTGAACAATCCTGATGAACTTACACCAAAATATCATTCTTCATTTTGAGTGAACCTTTACGAAAGGCAATACATTTTTGTGTTAAATTAGCCTAATCAGGCAACTCAATTTTTACTGTTGGACCACACTGGGGATATTAAAAGGACATACAAAATAAAATGGTCCTTCCAGAAGGACAACTTTTCACAGGTCTAAAGTTAGACCGGGTTTAACTTTATGTGCATACCGCCCTTAAAGTGCTGGCACGTTTAAACCAACGATATATGCTCTAGTGAATCGGCAACGAATATGCTGCCGACCTATGCAAATTTAAAAAGGACTCAAAACTTTATTGGTTTCAGTACGTATTAGACACAATTAAGTTTGCTTTATTAAATGAAAATACAAATCGGTGATCAATGCAACTAAAAACGGGAACTATTTTTCATTTACTTTATCCATGTCATATTGTAACACGTTTCTGGAAACAAACACAACTATGTATAATAAGTCAAACAGCACCACCTTTGTATTTACATGTATCCATAACGCTTCTGATGGCTATTTGAGCCACAAAAGGCGACAGTGCTAAACCTCTTTTTATATAGGAAGAGAGAACAGAAACGCAAAACCAGATGTAATAGATTTTAAATTGAGGTACGTTATACATCTTACTGCTGAAACACCTGCTGCGATACGAAATAATACACATTTGACAATACGACACGAATTCGTTTTTCTGTAAATAATATAATTATTATATAGGATTTATTTGGACTGACTATAGTATTTATTTGGACTGACTGTATTTTACATTTCAATATTTTGCACTTATGTTATGTAATCAAGTAAGATGTTTCTGCAATATTTTTATTTTCTTGCACTTGTATGACATTGTTTACTCTCTGGAAACAAATCCCTGTGTGCACTGGATTGGTACTAAGAATCATTAGACTGTACATAAATAAATATTCTTATAGAGTTTATCACTAGTTACATTTTCATTTCGTCAGCATAATGTAAATCCGATTTTATGCATTCCTATACCACACTGACAGGCATTGTCTGTCAGTACTACAACATTTAAATAAACTCAGTTAACAAATCTTGGAGCCTACACAACATACATGAAACCATCGTAGTCTGAACCCATATACGTCATGGAACCATTAGAAACGACGACTTCGATACTTTCCCAGCATGCTTTTGACGATACAGTTACACATCCAAGGCTAATCGATCCGGGGTGCAATCCAATCTCGTTCCTAAACGCAACAATAAGATAAATTATATATATTTACAATTTGTTTAATACCCGTCGTATATGCCTATTATTTCTAAAAAATATATAAGATATTACGATATTGGGCTGGTTCCTAAAACTTGTGTCATGATATAGGCCTACTTGCCGATTGGAATAACCATTTGAAATATAAAATGTAAAAAGATGAATCCAACGAAACCAGGAACAAAACACACCAAGAATCAGAAAACTGATACAAGACGATATCTCGAAATGTAAAAATGCTAAGAGTAAAAAGCAAGATATACCAACAGGGTGTGGGGAAACAGGTAATAACAAGGGATAATAACGCGATAAAACAGATAAATAACAAAAAAACAATAACACACGGAAATGCACTGAGACAAGCAATGACAATTGCTGTGCAATAAAACAACAAAGATATATGGTAACAATAAAGACCGGCGTTTCAAGTGGATATACCACCCTTCATCAGGGACAAAATATAAAAACAAAAGTGTTAAGAACTATAAATAAGATAATGAACTAGACAAGTCCACCACTGTAATTATAGCACAATGCCAGTAATAGATGTTGACAATAAAATGTACTTATTTCTTTGATAAATGTATAAAGTATGATTGTTTATTTTTTGGCGTAGAACAACTCCGCCTGCGGCGTCGTTGTTCTACTTAAAATAATACTATCGTCCGCATTTATGTCAGACAATATAACACGGGTACGGTCTAAAAACAATACCTTTATTCTCTAATTTAAATATCCAATCGTCAACAACCATTCCGCAATTGTTTGATTATTCAAATGTTTGATTTGCCAGCCTTCTCGAGTTTTAAGAACGAGGAATCATATTGTGGAGAGGAAATTTGATTGTTTAATGTATATCTCAGGTTTTTTATATTAATTACTGATTTTGAATTAGCTATCATTAAAACACCTGGTCAGGAACCTTTAGCGTTAAGTTAATAACAATCGGTGAAAAGATTCATTAGGTTTGTAGAGATACATATAGGGTCATGTGTTTTAAGCTCGCCTCCTTTCGCGTTCACACGGATTTTGGCTTTCGCGACATGATTTTAACTTTACACATTTATATTTGCTTGTATACCCCATTAGGTAGTAAAAGTATACATTTTCTGAAGGGAAATTGCATGAGCTAACCAAATATGCCATTAAAATTATAGTACGACCAAGAACTAAAATGGTATGATCGGAAATGTTCGAAAAAATATCAGAGTTGTTTTAATTTTTAATTTGAGATCCATATATTTTTTATACCTACCCTATCAATTTTTTTTAACATATTTGAATTCCTCATGAAATTACCCATTAGATGATATCTAATTGTCAAAGTTACTACGTCGGTATGGTATTAATACCGGCTAGTGAATATCTCCAATTCTTATTTTATATATTTTTTAGAATTTTCAGAAATATTTGTTTAAGGATGAACCCTTCCCTGATATAAACTGCATTTCTGTATTCCTCTAGTTACAAGTTTTCCAAAAATGTATACTTTTGCTGTCATAGGTTGAAAACTTTTTCTGTTATAGTCATTTTTATAAATCCGGTAAATTGAGGCTGATTATTCATGTTGACTGTGTAGCGAATAGGAAGAAAGCTGATGATCATTGTCTTATCCATAATTAATTAGTTGTTACAAATAGTTGACAAGTCTGTTGAACCACATACCTAAAGACTACTAAATATCCTTTGAAATGGGACCAAAATTGAGTTTGTACAGGCGGCACCCCTTCCGGCGACACCCCTTCCAGCACCACCCCTGGTCCCCAAACATCAAACAGCTGTATCTCCCTTTCTGTATTAGCTATATCAATGCCATTTGGTAGGCAGATAGATTGTAATTAGGGCTTTAAAATTTGTTGAGAAGGCTTTTGCGGTTTTAAAAATATTTGAGGAAAATGACAGCATGAAGTTAACACTAATGGGTTGCAAGTTGAAGATGTTAGAGGAAGAGCTAGACATATTGAATCCAGTTCCAGACCATCACACACATGACACATGAGACAAATATCTTTTATTTATTTGGATTGTGTGATCAACAAATTATGACAATTTTATTTTTACTCTATGATACGAGGAAAAGACAATCTTCATTTTTTGTAAAAAGTACCTGTTTTACACACAACTCATCATTCACATTGCTTGATTGCTACTTGAATTCGTTTGATGTGCAATGCCATGTTACATTGTATATTTTAATCATTTTCGAGCAATAAGAGACGTAACAAGCATATTTTTGTTTAAGTGTTAACAAAGTCTGTTGACTAAAATATTTGGTAATTATTACGTTACAAACTTGATTTGATAGAAGAACAGATCTCATCTCTTAAAACAGTTAATTCTTGCGTTAAATAACTTACAAGTGCGTACCTAATTTGTTGTTATGAATATGTTTGTACAGAACAGTTCATACGACGCCATATTTTGCATGCAATATTGTTTGAACTATCAGAGATTCAACCAAAAATATGTAAAATAGGTGTATTTATGAAATTGTGTTTTATTTATAAAACGTCAACAAGTATCACGTTTTTTTTGTGTTGTGTGAATAACTACAACTGCAGTGTGTAAAAGGCATTCACCAACTTGGCTTCATTCATGTATTATTGGAACACTTTAAATTTCGCGCTATTTCTTAAATATGTTGTAATTATGATGCGCAATCAGGTATTGTCTTGTAAACTTAACTGAGTATAAAGAGATGTTTCTACTCTTTTAATCAGTGAAGACATTGACCAACTTTTGACAAGAAGTATTTTTCCTGATTTCTTTTTGAAAACAGGACCTGGATACTTTGACTCAGGCTGAATGGAGCTGTTAGGGGATATTACAATCTAAGTGCTGATACATTGTATGCGCCGTGTCGGTAGCCTGGTAAATGAAGCGAAGTGATTGTGACGATTTCCTAATGGCAGCAAAAACCAGTGGTATCTGTTCACACATCTATTAACGGACCCCAATGGAAATAAGTTATATAAGCTTATTGGGTTATCCAGGGTCGTAGGACCCAAATGATCTCAAATCAAATCAAATCACCCTGTATTTACCCATATCTCAATTCCCCGTCCCTGCAGCTTCGTCATCAGTAAAGTGATCAGGACATTTCCGGGTAGGATGAACATGAATGAGGATTAAAAGGAACGAGGGGAAAATAATAGAGTAAGTAGGTCATCGTACTCGGGAAACAAGGTTTCTTGCGAAAGTAGATTTAATCCATTCAGCCTGAACATTTCCCCAACGTGGTAAGACAAAATATCAATATTCATGAGAAAAACCTTAAATTCCATCTTCATTTCTTTGAAATCAAATCCTAGAAATCCTCGTTCTTTAAACGTTTTATTTTTCAAATACAACCAAACCAAGACTAATTTATAATTATGTTATTGATAATTTTAAACGACCTTTTACAATCAATACTACATGTGCCTTACCTTCCTGTTTCAGTAGGCTGGTTGTAGTCCCAATACCCAGAATAATCCTTTTTCTTCGGATATAATTTATGCCAATCTATTTTGTGTACTGCATGAGTATAGCGTTCGCCTATCAACCACTCGTCATTGGGCGTCGGACCTCCGTATTTAGTGTCATCCGTCTCGATCGTCGCTACGGTGCAGCATCGTTCTTTCTGGAGACTTTTTATACAAATAAACGAGAAGAAATAAAACTCTGACTAATATCGACCACTCCATATTTGGTAGGTTTTAAACTTATCACAATCCAGTTCGCGGGATAATGGAAGTACTTAAGGGGGGACTCAAGGAAGTTTTTGATTTGATTTTTTGATTTTTGTGAGTACTTACATTTTTATACTATTAATCAAATGCATACAAAAGTATTGCTTTTTGGAAGAAAAAAAATGAATCAGAGAATCCAATTTTTTTTGGAGAAAATCACAAAATTCACTTTTTTGACCCATTTTTTTTGGAACAAGCTGACAAAATTATTTTTGAGTAAAAAATTCCGAAAAATGCTTGATTCTAATGTTATGTCACTAATCTAGGGACGATTCTCTCATTTTTTCACCTACACTTGTATTTTTCCAAGTTTTGACCAAAAAGTGCCAAAAAAAGGGATTTTGAAAAAGTGAGAAAATCGTCCCTAGATTAATGTCTCAATTTTGGGCGTTTTTTACTCAAAAATAATTTTGTTAGTTTGTCCCAAAAAAAAATTGGTCAAAAAAGTGATTTAAAAAAAAATCAATAAAAAAAAAATCAATATTTTTGGTCAAAATTGACGCCAAAATTGGAAACTCTGACCCAAATACCATCCAAAAATGTATACTTTTATATGCATTTGATTTATAGTTCAATAATTACAGCACTCACAAAATTCCAAAACAACTTCCTTGAGTCCCCCCTTAATGTTGGTATGGTACATGTACTATTTTTTAATCTTGTGTAAAACAAGAAAGGGAGACAAACGCGTCAACAGTTAGACATATATTTTCAGAGAAAGAAAGAAAGAACGAAAGAAACAAAGAAACAACCAGAGAAATAGAGAAATAGAGAAATAGAGAAATAGAGAAATAGAGAAATAGAGAAATAGAGAAATAGAGAAATAGAGAAATAGAGAAATAGAGAAATAGAGAAATAGAGAAATAGAGAAACAGAGAAACAGAGAAACAGAGAAACAGAGAATCAAAGAAACGAAGAAACAGAGAAACAAAGAGAAAAATACCCCAAAGAAACAAAGAAACAAAGAAACAAAGAAACACAGAAACAAAGAAACAAAGAAACAAAGAAACAAAGAAACAAAGAAACAAAGAAACAAAGAAACAAAGAAACAAAGAAACAAAGAAACAAAGAAACAAAGAAACAAAGAAACAAAGAAACAAAGAAACAAAGAAACAAAGAAACAAAGAAACAAAGAAACAAAGAAACAAAGAAACAAAGAAACAAAGAAACAAAGAAACAACGAAACCAAAAAACAAAGAAACAAATTAGAAACAAAGAAACAACGAAACTAAAAAACAAAGAAACACAGAAACAACGAAACAAACATATAATATGAACCCCAACACCATAAGAAACACTACCCAGACAAATAAACAACAAACATGCGAATATCGCAACTCACAAACTAATAAAAACATAAACCTAAACAAAAGGGCTCTAATTCAAATTGGCAGCGGTTTATAATTGGCAAAAAGTGCTTTAGGACTTTGCTTGCATTGTGGAATGCGCTATATAAGAACGGTGTAATATTATTATTATTATTATTATTATTATTATTATTATTATTATTAGTGTTATTATTAGTGTTATTATTATTATTATTATTATTATTATTATTATTATTATAACATACTAACTCACCCTTTTTTACATATTAGACATTTTGCAAATCTATAGAAGTAACAAATGGTGGCATTCAGGTTTCCGATTGGTCCTCCAGCGGGGCTTTCATCATCGGGAAACAGCCATGGTGCAACACTTGAGCCATTTCTACAACTACAACAGCTTTGGAAATAAAGTATGACAATATAAACTATCACTTGACGACCACAATTGATGTTTTGGAAAAGTGTACTTTAGGTTCTAGATAACCAGTATCGCACAATGCTGCGATCGCTCGGGACCGGTACAATTTTATTTCATCCGATATTAAAACATCAAATTGTGTTGCAGTATCGAGCGATACCGGAACGTTTGTGACGCGATCAAGCGGAATGAGCAATTGAAAAACCAAGTTTTTCGACGCCTAATGTCCAATAATTCGAAAAACTTGGTTTATCAATTTGAAAAACCAAGTTATTCGATCGAAAAACTTGGTTTATCGATTGAAAATCCAAGTTTTTCAAGTGAAAATCCAAGTTTTTCGATCGAAAAACTTGGTTTTTCAACGCGGAATGTAAAATAATTCGAAAAACTTGGTTTTTCGATCGAAAAACCAAGATTTTCTCCAGCCAACTGAAAATCTTGGTTTTTCGAATCGATAATCTTGGTTTTTCATTTGAAAAACCAAGTTTTTCGCCTAGGTGTCCGAAAAACTTGGTTTTTCAATTGATAAACCAAGTTTTTCGAGAAAAACTTGGATTTTCACTTGAAAAACTTGGATTTTTAATCAATTTTAATTCGGTGAAAAACTTGGTTTTTCGAGTTACTGGACATTGGGCCTGCCATAGGGGTGTGTATGTGGTTTGTGGGTGTGTACATTACATCCCATAGAAAATGCAATTTTCTACCATTTTTTTCTTCAACATGCCTGGTCATAACTTTAAAAATATTCACTCTAGCTATATGAATGTGGTGTCAAATTACGGGAAAGAATGTATTCGAATAATGTATCTACTGGTTATTACGAGTTTACGACCAAGCAGAACATGTAATACGTCGTTGAAAAAATCACGAAGAGCTTACACATGTCAAATTATAATGGGTAAAAGTACAGCCATAGGAGCATTAAGGGTGGTGTTAACTCTAATAATATGGAATTTATCAAGCGCTGTAATTTTTTTTAATTTTCAGTTGAATTTACATCATATTTATATAAAATGTAAACATTATATTGATACATTAATTTAATCGTAGAATCAAGTTCTCTTAGTCTGCATTGTGTAACGAATGATCATCAGAATTGTGAACCCAGATAAGTATAGAAGTAGTACACGCCTTGAAAACATGCTCTGTATGGTTTCGACGGTTTTGCATCTTTTGCATCACGCAAGCAAACGGCTCTTATTAGCGCTGTAATTTTTGAACTAAAGTGATGCGCATAAAAGTATACATTTTTGGAAGGTCAATGAGTCAGATAAACCATTTTTGGTATCAAATTTCCTTAAAATCCCTAATCTAAAAATGTAAAGATTGAACTAAAAAATCGCTTCTTTGGCTCACAGTTTTTCGGACAACGTAACACAAAATCAGTTTTGGTCAAACATTCTGAATTTGCACCAAAATCATCTGAATACATTTCTTTAGGATCGTTTTTTTTCTTCATAATAATGTTTAGTTGTTACAATTTTGACCAAAAAGGGCTAACAAATTGACAATTTTTTACTTGTTTTAGTCAAAATTTAAAAAACGAAACTTGTTATGAAAAAAAGAAAAATTGATCCTAGAGAAGTGTAATTTAGATGATTTTGGTGTAATATCATGAATATCGACATTTTTTCTCCCAAAACTGGGTTTGTTTAGTTGTCCGAAAATTAGTGAGCTAAAAAAGTGATTTTTAATCGAAATTCAACAAAATCATCATTTTTAGTGAAATTTAATACCAGCAATGGACTATCTTACTCACTTCAATTCCAAAAATGTATACTTTTATATACATTACATCACATTAATTGTTCATAAATTTCATAGGGTTAACACCCTCGTTTGAACTATATTTTAATCAATTCAAAATTGGCGAGACATATCCGGTTCTCACCTCTCCAAGCGTACGCGCGCGGATATTGCTAAACGCACGCGGTTTTAGGCGCACGAGCGGGTCACGCATCTGATTCACAGTGCACGTGAATTTATCCTACTCTATACAATTGGGGGGGGGGGGGTATCGTTAACTTAATAAAATGAAAGGACTCTATTTTTGCTCGTAGTTTTGTTTCAATACTGTAAGCCCACTGCAAAACTCACGCTTAGAAAAAATGGTTCTAAAGTTGTCCTGCCAGAAGAACCCTTAAAGGTTCTTTAAAGAACCAAAAATAGTTCCCCAAACATGATACAGAACCATTTTGGTTGATACAGAACCATTTTTGGTTCTATGAAGAACCTTTTGGGGTTCTTCAATTTTCAAGAACCTTTTTTGAAGGTTCTGTAAAGAACCTCTCTCTTGAACCTTCAAAAAAGGTTCTTGAAAATTGAAGAACCCAAAAAGGTTCTTCATAGAACCAAAAATGGTTCTGTATCAACCAAAAATGGTTCTGTATCACGTTTAGGGAATTGTTTTTGGTTCTTTAAAGAACCTTTAAGGGTTCTCCTGGCAGGACAAAAAAGGGTTCTTTAATTTCTTAGAGTGGTACGTATGGCTACATACGTACAAGTAGCACTTCAATGAAATTTAAATGAACCCAATGGAAATATTAACATTAGTCTCAGTTCTAACTGCGTGTAGGTACGGTGATGCAATCTTACTTTGGCGACTATTGTACAAGTCACTTATATGTATGAGTCACACGTACTAGTTTTGCAGATATACCTTAAATATACCGTGTTAAAAAATTAAAGCGCTTACATTAACAAAATAGGCAAAGCAACTCTTTAGAATAACTTTTTATAACGTTAGAAAGTTTTAAATATTGGGTCTGCGGCACGGGTCTGCGCGAACGGTAAGTCACTAAGAAATGACGCTAATGATATTCAAGTTAATGAAGAAATGTGGCCTTATCTTTTTACGATTGCATTAAAATATGCATTAGATATTCCTACCAGATCATTTCAATTTTTGTTGTTACATAGGCGGTTGCCAACGAATAAATTCGTTCATAGAATTGGTTTAATTGATTCACCAAATTGTACGTTGTGTAATGGGAATGTTGAAAGTTTAATTCATCTGTTTTACGAGTGTAAACATGTTAAACGTTTTTGGACTAGTGTTGAGATCTTTTTAAATATCATTTTTGGAATTGATCTCAGTTTAACAACATTTTCAATAATGTTTGGATACAATATTTTTGATCCGGACCCTTTACTAAATTATATTATATTATTGGGGAAACTGTACGTATACAGAAAAAGATGTGCAGGTTTACGGCCGATTTTTCAAGTGTTTATAGGCTTAGTTCATTTTATGTTCCAAGTTGAAAATCATATTGCCATTGGAAAGGGAAGATTATATAAACACAATAAAAAATGGAGTTTATATAAAAGGTGGAAAGACAATAATTAAATACTGTACTTTATTATATAGAGAATATTAAAACTAAATGTTCATTATTATTGTTTCTGTATGACAAATACAAATAAATAGTTGGTGCGTCGGCATCAACAAAAAGAAGAAAAAAAGAAAGAAATGACGCTACTGAATAGTATTATAATGATAGGAAATCTGATCTTATGTCTACAAGGCCAAACTTATAAATCAATGTTAAATTCAACCAGGATGCAACTCACCTTGCAGGGTTGTCAGTAGTGGTAACATCGCTATCAGTAACAGGTCCAGTACTCGGGCTTGCGCACCCTACCACCGAAGTCACGGAACAAAGCAACCATAGGAATGTATGTAAAAAATCCATATTGGAACATGTGAGTGCCCTGCTACTCTAAAATACCGGACCACAACCATGAAATATAACCACCCCTACCTTTAGTCTAGTGTTAGGACAACTCATTTGGGAAACATTAGTCAAAGGTTAAATGTGTAAATGATCCGAGCCGCGTGATTTTACACTGCCACTAACACTAGAACGGCTGAGATGAGTTGCGGTAGATGGTAAGCAGACGTGTTTTTAAATGACTAGCAAATATGTTTTGATTATTACGATACTTGTAGCAGTATAGGCCTATATTGGGTCTCAAGTCATCGTGTAGGTGCATTTACAGTGTCAAGTCGTTGTGAGAGGGCCTTGCGCATGTCAGGTATTTCAATTTTGGCAAAACATCAGTCAAACAGTCAACAACGCGTTGAGGTAACGTACTCGTTTTCTAATGCCTACCACGCACTTTGATCCCACATGCTCACCCTGTCTATTCGTACGGTTCTCAGGTTTACTATAGAGATAGAAAACCTATGGCAAGTACATGTACATATACCTAGAGACACATATAAGTACAGTCATGCTGAAGTTTTTTTTTTGACGGGGGAGATGACGAGCCCGTCATTTGAAACGACGTTTCTAAGTCGTAACCTTTTCACAAACCCCTAAAATTCGCGGCATTTGCTAATAACTTGCATTAATCATCTTCTGAAGCGATTTTGTTGTAAAATGTAATTGATATTGTTATAATATGAAGGTAAGAGGACACAGTAAGTTATTTCAGCTATTTGGATGCCATTTAGTAATATACTAAGCTATTTGGATGCTATTTTGTATTATATTATATGATTTAGTAATATACTGAGTCACTGAGTCCACGGCCACGGCACGGCCTCTTTGTTCCGTGTTGCCTTGGCTCTCGCAATTAGCCCAATGATTATGGCGAACCCTAGGCTACATCCCCCAGTCATCAATATTACCGTACGGACGCTAAAGCTGTACAAATATCGGAGCCTGCAAGATAGCGACATAAGAGGGCGGCTGAGAGTTACAGTCTAGGTGAACCCTTCAATATGATTAGCCCAATGATATGGCAACAACCCCTCGACCTTTGCCATGCACTGTTAGTGCAATGCAGTGCTGTAGTGGTGTATGCCCGGGTGTATACAACTGCGTGTGTATGAATACATCGATGGTATGGACGGCCGGAGACATTTTGGAATATTTCTTGAGACATTTTGGACGTTGTTGTTTGATACTGGATCATCAGATTTCAATTCTCGTTGGAAATTATATACTGGTATGTTATTTTTCAAGCCATATCGGTGTATAATTTCACCAAGAATATGTAATCTAAAACCATCATGGAATAATACAACGCTACGGCTTGAATGCATTTGTTTGATTGACTGAGATGAATACCTCATCAAATCTCCAAATAACTTGGTAAATATTTCAAAATAAATAAGAAAAATACTTGTTGTAAAACTTGAACATTGGCCAAGGTACCAAATAAAAGTGTACACCCTCCTCTATTTAGTACTAAGGAGTACAGTGCAGCTTTTAAGAATTACGATACAGCTTATTATAAGGAGTTATTATAAGGAGTACAGTACAGCTTATTATAAGGAGTACGGTATAGCTTATTATAAGGAGTACTGTACATCTTATAAGGAGTACTGTACATCTTATAAGGAGTAAAAAATCTGTAGATTCTAACTCTTCTCAGATTATTGGCTAAACTATTTTAAAAATCATTATTCACCTCTAAAAAGTGTCAACAATTTGTTTAAATCGCGACTGTTTGCGATGCGTAGTATTCCCAATGACTATGTATCGCTAGAAAACCTGTCGACTTCAGCCCCTTAAAAATCCACATTTATCAATAAATTTTATTTTCTGTCATCGATTGTTTTTATAATACACATCATTTGCGATAAATTCTGGAGTTTCATAATAATTTAGTCATGACTTCGACCAAAAAACGGCAATTTCACAACGTACTTTCAGGGTGGAAATGTTGGCGTATGGTATACATGCGTTGTGCAGAGATTTCCGCGTAGCTGACGGCCTGCAGATGGGTCAGTGTGTTGTATACGTACACTGCGTGCACTGATGCCCGGGACTGATAATGCTGAGCATGTTTAGCAAAGTCTAAAACCGCCGCAAATAAAATGGATAAGCCTATTTTCATTTTCAAACTTTAAACAGAAGGTACCAGTCTTTCATAAAAAAAGTTTTACATAACCTATTTCTCAATGTGTCCTTATAATATTTCTGAATGATTCGGTGTCCACCATACAACTTTAATTACCCCAATCCAACTTCTTCATCAATGTTAACCATACGTCTTAAAGGTTGTTGACCCTATTCTAGATTTAAGGGCATCATCAGTGTAATGAGAAATGGGACCTTTCATTTGATATCAAAAACACTTTTGAATCCCTTAGAGTTAAATTGTTAGGAAACATAGTAGCAACGCTGTTTGTTAATGTCTGTTCTTGAACTTTCAACAGTCTTCTATCTCCCCCGTCCAGTTTTTTTTAAATACCTTGTTTAATGTATTCCAATAATTGATGCAAACTCTCTCGTCAACTATCTATACATGTCATTCTATTTTTTCCCAAATATATATTTTCCTCTAAAGATTTGCAAGCAAATAAATTATGTTTTTTTGCCTGGTTTAGAATATACAGTTTAAAAAATACATAAATCAGCTTTTTCAACAGTCTAATATCTAACATTTTTAGTTGAAATTTACATCATATTTGTATAAAATGTAAACATTATATTGATACAATAATTTGATCGTTGAATCAATTTCTCTTTGTTTCTCGAATCATGTATTGTGTAACGTATAATCATCAGAATTGTGGACCCAGATATGTATGGAAGTAGTACACGCCTTGAAAACATGCTCTGTATGGTTTCGACGGTTTTGCATCTTTTACATCACGCAAGCAAACGGCTCTTATTAGAACCACCGTAATTGCCAAAGAGAGAAATAATGCACTTGTTGTTTAACAATAGGAAGAATAGTTAGATTAATGTAATGATCACATTTAAGATGAAGGAGTTTTAATGTTATTCGATGTATGTAGTAGAGGAGAGGTGCGGCATGATTTTACTTTGCTATCTTATTGTATTAGAATTAAAGGTAAAATAAAAGTGATAATAATAAAAATGAAGCAAATATATCTCAATACATTATTTCACTATATTAGCCTTGATTAATCTATTAAGTGCTTTTTATTTGACTCAAGATGGCTATTGGGTTCTATAGATATGATGGATCAAAGTAAAATCAGTGTATGCAAAAGTTCGTTAAAATGCGCAATATCCTTTACCTTTGCATGTACTCAGTCTGCTCCGGAACGTGAGTGCATTAGGCTTGAGGGCGTGCTATTTACTGACGCACTGCCGTCAATTCTTACACATGCGATGCAACAAGTGACGCCTTACGATGGGTGACGAATAAGTTTAACATTTCAATAGAGGGCGGGATTAGGAACGGGACTGCGTTTCCAAGGGGACGACCTCCCGTCACAGATAGCAAAAACAAATCATATTTTGCCGATTTTCAATTTCATAAAATAAGTCTCTTATCTCTGAGTATATGTTTTTAAAAAAATCATCACTGTATAATACTACAAGGATTATATTTAATGTAAACATTATCACACTTCATTAAAATGGTATCAACTTGCCTAGAAAAGGGTAGTTTCATCGCGGTAAAAGGTGTATTTCGACCTGTTTTGCGAGATATTAGGGTCAAAGGTGAGATACATTTATTGGACTAGCTGCCGCGGGGAATTCTGGTAGCTAGGCTGCACTCAATTTATTAAAATGTGTTATGCAAATATTTATGGTTGAAAAGCAATTATTGCACAAATTGACGGGTACACGTTACCAGTCAATTTGTAGCGCCCTCAAGCCAAACGGGCTCTCGTTCCGGAGCTGACTGATATTGTATTGTTTATTTCAAAATACAAGACGTGTATGTGTATGTCTGTATATATTCAAACATTTTGTAATGAAACAGATTCTTTCTCGTCGTTTTCTAGTATTTTTCTGCTGCGTTTCATTCTCATTTTGATAACTATCCAGATGTCTTCAATTCCGTATGATACTATTATCAGTGAGGATACTGCAGCCAGTATAATAAATGATAGTTGAAAGCTTGATGTCACATCATAAAACCAACCTGTGGTATCGGAGGAATAAAACGATTGTAATTAATCAACCAGAATAATGATAAATGCTAATACTGCGTGGCATCAATGTGATACCCATGTGGTATCCATGTGATACCCATGATATGACCATATGGTATCCAAGTGATACCTATGATATGACCGTGTGGTATCCATGTGATACCCATGAGATGGTCATGTGATACCCATGAGATGACCATATGGTATCCATGTGATACCCATGAGATAACCATGTGGTATCCCCGTGATGCTCATGATATGGCCCTGTGGTATCCATGTGATACCCCATGAGATGACCATGTGGCATCCATGTGATACCCATGAGATGACCATGTGGTATCCATGTGATACCCATGAGATGACCATTTGGTATCCACGTGATACACATGGCAATATGGATCTGTGGTATCCATGTGATACCCATGATAATACCCATGAGATGGCCATAGCACACGGTATTAATGTGATACCCATTGGATGGCCTTGTGACATCCACTGCGTAGTTATATAGTTATAGCGTACATGTAAACTTATCACCACATGTTGAGCAGCAATCTCAAACTAAGCAATGTTCAGTAAGATATTCTCGCAACTATGGTCAATGAGGGTCTCATAACAATGCCGACACGTCTGTTTACATAGCTTGGATTACAAACTGTTCTGACACCTATTTTTTTCACCGATATGGTGTATTTCGGAATTGATTAAATCCGATGATACGGTACAGTAACTCTCACTTCGTGAATAAAGTCTCCGTGTCGTTCTTGTAAGCGAGATTGGTCTTATGACGTCAAGATATCATACCATGACTGTGCATTCTAGTCATAGGATTCATGCCCCACCGAAAATCACACAATACATATTCGTGCCTATGATGTGCCTACCGAAGCGTATGTATGCAATGGCGTCCATTATTGGATGTACGTTGATATTTATCATTTAATAGCAAAGATGACATATGGTTGTTCATAACATTTAGATGGGATGTGTGTATATTACAGCCCTGTGACTCTTTAGATTCCCTAACCTTTAAAGGGGGTATATTTTAGCACCAAATATGGTTTACAATAAGAAAACGCGAAGGAGTGAAGGCTTTTCAATTACATGAGCATGATAGGTAAGGCTAAATACATTATATGTTTGGAATTGGCAGTACCCTGTATCGAGCTCGTTGGCATATCCCAACCGACGATTCGGCTTCCACGCAATCAATAGGATCTCTATAGTTAAGTTTATGCCAGTATTCCAGCGTATCTTTTAACAATGCCAATGAGAATATTGGTGAAATGAAAAGGTTTTCGCGATACTGTTCTAGCAATAGGCCCGATAATGATACTGGTGATACCCAGTCATCTACAAATTCATAACATTATGTCATTCACGCATGTTTCTGATTGCAGTACGTATACACAATAATTGTCTTTAAAAAAGACAATAATCAGTTAGACATAGTGGAACTATAAGAATGTGTACCGACATTTCAAACCCACAATGCAAAGACCAGTTTGCATACAACGGTCACGTGCGAAAAAAATATTTCTTCGGCTTTGTTGCATGCTACGCTAAATGTATTGTGGGACTGACATTTCGTTACAACTTGGCTACCGCGTATGAGATATTCCTCAGGCTGTTGAAACCTGACAAAAACTTGTACACATTGAGTGGGTAAGAAAGACATGAACAAAGAAAAATAATTAGAGGAATAATTACCGGTGATAACTCCACTTAAAATGGAAGAACATCCGAAGGCCAAATGAAGCCACGCAACAGCCAGCATCTGTTCATCTTTTTCGGCAACATCGTTTGCAGCAATGTACATTTCAGCACCAACCACTCCTAAGCCGATACCAAACATCACAGATATAATGCACATTTGCATAAAACTAACATACAGTATGTGCAGAATTAAAGATATGGACATTAACGCTGATGACGCGTACATTAGTTGTTTATACGTCATAAGTTTATGCATGTGCACACACGGTAATATTGTTCTGATCAATGTCAAACCAATTCCTCCGCAAGCTGCTACAATACTAGACTCTCTCGGAGATGCTCCGTTAGATAGAGCAAATGATACAATGTAGATCATCCAACCGATAATTACGTAACCGATGACGACGCCTGGTATTAAAACTCGGGCAACGAAGGGCATTTTGGTCAGCAAAGAAAGCATTCCTTTTTTGTTACCAGTTGAAATATCTACGTCTATAGAGTGTTTTGGAATGGACGTTTGTTTTCCAATACAGCCACGGAAACGCCTCTTTATTCCTTGTTCTTTAGGTGGTTTTATCAAGGCGCTCAACGGAATTGAATGAAGGTTTAGTCCGCTAAGCAACCATAAAGATCCTCTCCAGCCATAGGTATCAAGACATATTTGGGTAAGAATGGGCATAATTATTATACCAAATCCAGTCCCGCATGTGTAAATGCTAACAGCCGTTGCGTAATGACGGTCAAGGTAGTCAGGTACAATTCCTATGACAATCGTTTCTTGAAGGAGTAAGAAACCTGCAAAAGATGAGAAATTACATTAAGTACATTTGGGCGAAAAACGGATAGAGTAACCATAGTTTCGAACCATCACCACAGTACTCACATTTAATTGGGTGATGCTTACACCTCATAAAGCATAAACCCTGACCCTGTGGTTTGGAATTCGAGATACAACTAGTAAGGGAAGTAAGTGCGCTTAAAGGCATATTATGTGATATTTTCCATGGGACAACCTCTATCCTTTCATCATTAAAAGTATGATTGTCTGAAGTCTAAATGTCCTTCTCTGTCAATGATTGGTATACACACTTTTGACATGATTGGTCCTTTCCGCCTACCACAGCTTTCCTACATTCTGAGGCTTTCTCATGAGAACTCTGAGCAACATTGAACATTGCACCGAAACATTCATGCAATAATAAGAAACCTGCAAAAGATGAGAAATTACATTAAGTACATTTGGGCGAAAAACGGATAGAGTAACCATAGTTTCGAACCATCACCACAGTACTCACATTTAATTGGGTGATGCTTACACCTCATAAAACATAAACCCTGACCCTGTGGTTTGGAATTCGAGATACAACTAGTAAGGGAAGTAAGTGCGCTTAAAGGCATATTATGTGATATTTTCCATGGGACAACCTCTATCCTTTCATCATTAAAAGTATGATTGTCTGAATGAGTAAATTAAAGCATTATACAGAATTTAGATAGGTAAAGATATATGTGGAACTTGTTACTTTTTGCCACAGGCTTCCTGGACATAACCATGATAACGGGAGGCATATTTGTTTTAGACTAGCTGAGAACAAGCAGCGTATTGTCGTCAATATAATTCATTACATAATGTTGTATACTCCTGTCAAGAAAGTGCACTGAGGGATCGAATCATAAGACGCAATTACAAAGTTATAATTAACGAAGAAAGAATTTAAGATATTAATTATCTGAATTCACCAATATCTCAACAGTAACTATGATTTTGTAAATAAAATAAAATAAGACATGCAAAGAACACACAACTAATCGGATAGACGACAGGCATCGCTAAAATACACGGGCTTTTGATGCATTTGATTTTTAACTACGGTGTCTTTTCTGGGCCACTATATTTCATATACAGGGTGTATCAAAACAAATAGGACTCTATTTCAACGTGGATTTAATCCTGATTAAAAATACTGAGCCATGACTAATTTAATTTAATTGTAAAGTACAATTAATAAAGTTAAACTCCTGAAAAGATGAGAAAAATCCATCATCAATTATGGAACGTGTTACCAACTAGACAAGTCAACTCATTTTATAGTATGTACAATGTTAATTCACACAGTAAAGATAGAGTATCATGACAGTGAAATATTACATATTGAAATAGGCTAAAGGGAAAGTATTCATATTATGATCACGCTAAATTATTCTTATTCTTGACAAAATTATGGCAGTGGACTTACAAGCCCAATTTCTAAGTCTAAATGTCCTTCTCTGTCAATGATTGGTATACACACTTTTGACATGATTGGTCCTTTCCGCCTACCACAGCTTTCCTACATTCTGAGGCTTTCTCATGAGAACTCTGAGCAACATTGAACATTGCACCGAAACATTCATGCATCCAATGTGGATTATGTAGCTATTAATGATTTGTGCCAGAATCAAGAGGAAAACCAAACTAATCATTGCTATTGATATTGATGGATGGCAATATTTATGAATGCAAAGTATTGAAATTAAAACCATGTTATTTTTCTGGTTTGTATGTGTAAATCCCACTGTACAGACTAGTAAATAACATGGTTTACGCACATTATGCTAGCGGTCTTAATTGTCATTGGATTAATTTCACATTTTCAGAATATTATCATTATCAATCGGGCTTTGCACTGACGGTGAATTGGTCATGGTCCAGTCCTATTTATTTTTTTATACATCCTGTACTACGAGTTCCCTAGGGACGATGTTTGTATATTTTAAAACCGGGTTTTTTTTTGTTTTTTTTTGCAGAACAACTCCGTGTCGTTGTATGAATTTGCCAAGCACTGTAACTTTCAAACTATTTATGTGTTGTACATAAAAGTATACACTTTTTTGAATGAAATGAGTCGGGGAATCCATTTTTCCAAAAATGCCTCTTTTTTGCCTAAATTTTACAAACAACCTAACAAAATAATTTTTAGGTAAAAAATTCTAAAATTTTACAGAAAGCATCTTAATTCAATTATCTAGGACACGTATTTTTTGTTTGCCTTTAAACAAATTAGTTTCAAAATTATTGACCAAAAAGTGCTAAAAAAGTGAATTTTGAGATTTTTTATCCCAAAATTCACATTTTTAGTACTTTTTGGTCAATAATTTCAGAACAAAAAAATTTAAAGTTAAAAAAAAAAAATGTGTCCTAGATAATTGAATTAAGATGCTTTCTGTAAAATTTTAGAATTTTGTACCTAAAAATTATTTTGTTAGGTTGTTTGTAAAATTTAGGCAACAAAAAGGCATTTTTGGGCAAAAATATAAAAATTACGATTTTTGATACGAAAAATGGATTCCCCGACTCATTTCATTCAAAAAAGTGTATACTTTTATGTACAACACATAAATAGTTTGAAAGTTACAGTGCTTGACAAATTCATACAACGACACTTAAGGGTGCAAGGTCTTTTTCAACAAATTACTCCGATTGCTAGAAACTGCTACCAAAATGCAATATATCACCTGTTATAACTCATTCTTGAAAAACAAGTGGACGTAAGCCCTTTTGCTTATCAGCTCCTTGTTGTTTTTCCTATTATCTTCAATAACCTCTAGTGAATCCTGTATACACTTTGACACATTGCGCTCATTAACCTAGTAGTGGTTTATAACAGGATACTTCTGGCCAAGTTTGGTCATTATGAATTGAGAAACTTCCGTCCTATTCTTTCAATTCATTTGTAAAAATCTATTAATCTGCACATTATGTCAGCTGGAGCGATTTTGGCCACCAATATTTTTAACACTTGGAGGTCTCTTTAACACTTTTAAAAGGCTTACGCCGCACGAATACAATAAAAGCGTGTATTAATATGCCTATTGCATGTGTAGCAGTTACAAAATGCAGTAGAGACTAATTTTTCTGATGTTGCGGTTAATATTTTTGATTATTTTAGACTTTTTTTAGACTTTTTTCATAAAAGAATTGTATATTTTTGGTAATTGTTTTAATTTTAATTTTAAAAATTATGTTGATTTAATTGTTGAATTATTTTGATTTTTGTTCTAAATATATCTTTAACATTTGTAATTAAATATTGGTCTCGCTATTGGTCTCGCTCGACGTTGTCTCGACCAATCTCTTTGTGAATCATGCTCAGTTCATCCAATTTATATCAGATTCGGTCAAAGACTTACTAGAGGTTTGTTGCCAGAAGAAGCTGAGAAATAACTCATCCAAATACAGTACCTTAGTCGATTCTCATCTAATTTAAAAATAGATAAACCAAATAAACAACTTAGTCAAATTTGCCCCTACCTGTCAATATCAGTACCTTAGTCGATTCTCATCTAATTTAAAAATAGATAAACCAAATAAACAACTTAGTCAAATTTGCCCCTACCTGTCAATATTTGACCCACAAGTAGAATGTAGGGGTTTGTTGCACATGCGCAAACAGCCAGACCAATACTTGAAATCAACCCACATAGCATACTGCAACACCTAGGACTCATTACCTTAACCAGTGAATCTGCAGATAAACCTGTCAATATCAAGAATAGTATTAAAGGCAGTTAGTAACATTAAATTCAGTCCAAGCATGGACGAATCCATGGTCCAAGTTAGAGTTGGCCCAATATCATTGTATAATTTTATCGTTTTTATGATATGATGTTTTGTTCAATTTAACTACGCGATTAAGGCTAGATAATTTTTTCTTCTTAAATATAACGGGCAATGCTGTGCTTGCTGGACACCTTCTTTTAAAGCTCGACAATTGTCACCGCCATAATAGATCGATCGGTAATTTTCTTATTCGAGAATCTAAATAAATACAGAAAAAACAACTGTCCCGTGTCGCATGGTAATTTGCAAATATCTACACAAATAACCACCGTTGCCGAAAACGCGCAATATGGTACCTCGAAAAATATGCAATGTTTTACATCAACAAAAATCCTTATGGAGCTTCTCAAAAATAGGTTGAGCGTTGCGCCCATAGGAAAAAATCATACCTGGGATTGTTAAGCTTTTGCAATTGTTTTATGTATAAGCTAACACCTGGTTCTTTTTTCTCGAGAAAATTAAACCCTCTTTGTTCAACAAAACGTCGATTTATATTCTTTCATATAGGGACATAAAAGTATCACACGCTTAACAGTGTCAAGCTAAAAAATACGCTAGAAGTAAAGCTGCTGCTGATTTGTATTGAGTTTTACAGAGGGCGCACTATTTAGTCTAAAGCTGTTTGAAAATGCATCAAACGCGAACAATATTAAATATAGGAAGTTTTTTAAGAAAAGTTTCAATAAATTGCGATGATAATTATTCCAAAATGTTTAAAATATACAGTGGAACCTCGTTAACATAAACTCTGTTAACACATAATTCCTGTTAACACATTTAGGTTTTGGAATGTTTTCGTGAGTGGCAACAGCAACTATATCAATGTTCGTTTTGAATTATAAATTATATAAACACATAAATCTTCAACACTACCGCATACCCCTTGTTTCCGTAAGCTGCAATATGTTTGACATTGTCGTAATTTCCCCATAAAGTGCGAGGTTGAAGGTAGGGTCTACTAAATCAAAAACCCTCCGTTCGTTCCACAATTATAGAGGCCATGGACAATATGCTATATTAAACATGTTAAACCTCTATTTGAGCACTTACCTAGAAGGTAACCCCAGGCTGAAATGATAGCAATGGTTGACCCAACTACCCATGTCGATGTTGAGAATTGTTCTTTTAAATCTGGTAACAGAACGCTGAACGCTTTGATGATGCCTATTTCAAAAAACATGACAATGGTTACCAGCGCTACGACGAACCATGAGCGTTTTGTTTCCTTTTCCCTAGGTCTTTTATCACGGCTTTCACTGGCCATTCTCGATTATAACGTGACTCTGTAATTTGAGGAACAATAATAATGTTATACGAGTATTAATTAATTTTTATACGTACCGCCCGGTGTTTATGTTTGAAGTCAATCGAACAACTTTTACGATTTGACCCCTGGATGAACTTTGACCTCAGATGACATATGCAAATTAGACCCCCAAAATGTTCACCCTGCGTTTAAGTTTCTTTTCTTCAAGTTTGACGTCAATCGGGCAACTTTTACGATTTAAATCCTTGTTGACCTTTGACCTTGGATGACCTCTAATATATTTTAGACATGTTCCCCCGCTGTTCATGTTTCTTTTCTCCAAGTTTGACGTCAATCGGGCAACTTCAACGATTTTACCTCTTGATGACCTTTTACCTCAGATGACCTCATGTTATTTGTTGACATGATCTATGACCTTTATAGATAGTTTTATGATGACAAATAGGGTGACATTTAACACTAAAGGGGCATTTAAAGGTTATTTGACAATGGTACATATGTATATAATCATATGGTAACTTGGAGGCGTGCAATCCCAAGACTCCCCAAACCAACATTTTGAACTTCCTTTTAATGGTCCTAAAGCACATTCAGGGTGTTGCCAACACTAATTTTGGTATCCTAATTGTTTATTCAAAATGGCGTCCGAAAAGGCTGCCAAAGGGGTCAAATTTCATAAAAGACATAATATTAAACTAACTGTATGATAAAAGTATACTTTTTAACAATGGAATGTATGTATTAGATCACTAGTAACTCATATCTAGTACTTTTGCTTCATCACCATATTATCACAACCTGTAGCTTTTTTATCCGATAACTTAGATTGATACTTAAAAACAAAATCATGTGTAACAAACTTAAAATTGAATGATATATAAGTATTACAGTTGGTATTTTTGTAGTGAGACAAATTACTATTATGGTCATCTATATTAATTTGTGATGCAAGTTTAGGCCCTATTTCAGCAAAAAAGGTATTTATTGTATTTGCAATATCTATAGGCTTAAAAGTTATCTTGATATTATTTTTACTCTCAGTTCGACCCTCGTTTATAAATGGTTTTTACGGTTACGCACTAAGATGTTACATTTATTCTTGGCATCACGGAAATCCTCTTTTGATTATTTGAACAAATGGCGATTAATTCAAGTTTTTCTCTGTAACGCACAGGTTGTATAATATCATGTTAAATAACCCTTGAAGACCCCTTTAATGTTAAATATTACCATATTAGTCATCAAAACACTATCTATACAGGTTAAAGAGCATGTCACACTAGCTGATTTATTCAAGGATCGCACAATTGAGCAACTAGCAAATATGAGTGGCAAATAAAACTACAAATCTGAGAAAAGTGCTCTTTTGTACTCCCTTGTGCCTAAAGTGTCTTTATATTTTTGCAGCTTCAAGTACGGATTATTCCATAAATAAACAATGAATCCGGTCAAATTGATTACTGGTGGTTAGTACATTGTTCAAATATATGAATTGCACAAAAAATAAATAATAATAGATTCTTGTCCAAACATTGTCTTTTTATGCTGAAAATTGCCTTACAATAATGTATCTGTTTAAGTCACCCCCCCCCCCCTCTTCATTGGAAACCTTACAATCTAAGCACTTAATTTAGCCTAGATGTAGAGCTGTAACAAAAAATGCCGTGATACATTTTTAAACACATTTATTGCCTTTGCATGGTCTACTGATCAGTAATTTGAGCTTTTCATTATTTTAATAGAAAGCACGGATCTTTTTAGGGCGCCATCTTATGTCGAAATTGTTTTCAACATGTTTCAAGGTGGTGATTGGCGACATACAGCAATCATGGAAGTGAAAATCCGCGGAGAAAGTCACACTTCATTTTAGAATAAGCAGGACATAACATGTAACATTTAACGTGTCAAGAAAAGAATAAGCACTTGTTAGGCTTACTAATGGAAACAACCTTTTTTTTTGCCTTACACACTAAGAGTGATAAAATCACCGTCAACAGTCGTTGGGCATAGCACAATACATACTGTACAAGGCACACGTGCCCCATTGACACTGTATACTCAAATTTAATTTATAAAGAGACAAAGGCGTATACAAAGGTGATTTTCTTCACCTTTTTCAATGTAGTACTGTTATGTCCTTGATATTGTATTGATGTGTTAATGTATTCACCCGCGTTATTGTGTGATTGTTACTACTACTGCGGCACTATTTCGGTATACTTTTAGTATTGATAATGTAAATAAAACAGCACGATCCCTAAATCGCGGGTCATAATGCTAAAAATCGCGTATGTTGGACCAAATGCCTGCATGGTAGACTGTAAACTATCACAGTTTACCATTTTCATTGTCCATGAAATACAAAACAAGTCGATTGATTTTCGAGCTGGCGACGTGGCCGAATGTATAAGTCGTTGAACTCTCAATGATTGCTTTTTTGGTGATTTGAGTTCGAATCCTACAGGCGGCGTGTTTATGTTTTTTTGTTACAATTGAAACACATTTATCTTTAAATGAATATAAGTTTTAAAGCAATGTAATCTCAACAACATGCATGCAGCTCCATGCAATGCGTTTTAGAACACACTAACACAGTTATTTAGGTTCACATGTCAATTCGTATAATACGCAAACGTAAATGGTACTAAGTAGCGTTTTCCTGTGTGTTACAAGTGCATTCACCCTACGTTCGTGCAGTGTACTGTACACACTCGCGTTTCATGCAGGACGTAATTTAGTCAGCATTGTACAAGTTGGATACATTGGTTGGTTCCTTTTAGTCTGACCTGTGAGGCTGTGTTTTGCTGCAACTACTACTAGCTACTAGTCTCCCTGCTTTCAAGTCTGCAGTCACGAGCGCCTTAACCAACGAAAAGGCTCACGAAAACGCACCCCACTCCGTTCGTTTAGCTGGCGCGTTGAACAGTACATAAACAGATGTATTTCCAGTAAATTAACAGGTAACCATAAATGGGAACACCAACACAAGATGTACAGGAAATATGAGGCATCGATGCCTAAAGCGTAAAACAGGTTACATCAGGGCAGGGCAGGCCCCCGACACTGTATTGTTCGAACTATCCATTTCGACAACGTTAATGAATATACAATGAATAATCATATCAATGAATATTGAAAAGACAACGTCATTTGTGAAGTCGAAAATGAAAAGTACCAGACTATAGTTGACACGAACGCTCGTAATTTTTGAATCTCCGTTGGTTTCAATGTTATGTCGGAGTGTTTTACCTACTTTCATACTGACACGACCTGAGTGATAATCAAACGGTCCCCCGAACGATGCCCGGGCGCTGCTGAAGTCAGTAATATGATCGTTCCCTACAGTCCGAGCGTTCCCACATCGAATTTCACTTAGAATATTTGTCACATCCGCCATCGTCTGAATATCGAAAAGGCCCTCTGGAGAGTCGAGGGGACACCATTTTTTTCTACGCATGCGTCCGATCGCTTTGGATTTGTCCACCAAAATCGTGGACAAATTCCTAATGAGTGTGTGCTGAAATGCAAGTGACACAACTTCTTGTAATGCGCTAATCAACCGCAGATTTAATCCCCGGGCTCTGGCCAGTTTGGGGTGGAAAAGCTCAATCAGTAAAAGTTCAAGGAAAAGGTTCAGCCGCGTGTCATTCTTTGACGGTTTGGTATATCACGGATGGCCGAAACTATATACAAGACTGTCGTGTAACTTAATTGCGCAGACTATATACACGACAGTCTTTAACGCATGCGCAGGTGTAAATTTAGTATAAAGACTGTCGTGTGGCGAAATTGCACAGACTATGTACACGACGGTCTTCAACCTGAACGCTATTAAAATCGAGTGATACTTGACGACAGACAGTCGTGTAGCGAAATCGAAGCTCAAGTGGGCCGTATGCAGGTGTGAGGGTAAATTAGGCAAATACAAATATTAAAACATGTTTAGCGTAGAGACTTTCTAAAAAATAGAAGGAGGCCTTTTAAAAAACTTTTAGTACAAAATCGCTTGTATTTATAAATAGCGATTCTAATAAACCTGGACGAACTTTGACGAAGATGCCTCTATTAAATATGTTGTGGTTCAAAGGGGTTGGTCACAACACAACTTGTTTTAAAATGCTTACAAAACACGGGGCTGTTTTATTTTCTTTGGCAGGGGGTAGGGGGGGGGGGGGGGGAGGTGTCCCAATATGTTTCTTTATCATCGTCAATTTGTTTCCCCCCCCCCCCCCACAACGAAAGTGATTAATGTAATGACCCCCCTACTATGTTGATTATTCTTACGCCCCCTCTTCCTACACACACTGATCTTTTCCAAGCCTATTTATTTTTAGTTAGGCTTTATTTGAGCCTAAACGCCCGGGCCTAAACGGTCGGATGTGAAAGCAAACAATCTCAAACTCTGAAACCAGAGAGATGTTATTACTAATGTAACACCTCCCTGCTGAAACACTCTGAAAAAAAGGTTATGACCGTAAATAAAGAAAAAACAAAAGACAATTGAAGCGAGTCAAAAAAATATGAGGTGGCGGGGGACGCTAAACATGTTAACTTGTATGTGGCCCTATAAAGCTCTAAGCAAAATAATCGATTGTTAAACAGTTACTTAAACTTCAACATCATTTCCGTTTACACAAAGGAGATCGATATTATCACTCCAATCACTACTACTTGTGTTCAATGACCAGTCCAGGGAGGTGTCAATTCTATTTGACACCTCCCTGACCAGTCCTAATGTCACATTGTGTGAGCCGTAGTCTAAGACTAAAATACCCTAGGTGTTGTTGTGGATTTTCTTCTTCTTCTTTTTTTTTGGAGGGGGGGCGGGGGTATTTTACCGTATTTTAGTCTCAAGCCACAGCACTCTGCTTTACACAGCGCACCCAAAAGTAATTTATTTATTTTGATAAATTAGATTATAAATGTATAGGACAATGTATAGCTTCACTTTACCAATCATCCACCCATACGCCAACCACTCGGCCCTCAGGCGAATGAAGGCTTAGTCCGCTAAGTAACCATAAAGATCCTCTCCAGCCATAGGTATCAAGACATATTTGGGTAAGAATGGGCATAATTATTATACCAAGTCCAGTCCCGCATGTGTAAATGCTAACAGCCGTTGCGTAGTGACGGTCGAAGTAGTTAGGTACAATTCCTATGGCAATTGTTTCTTGAAGGAGTAAGAAACCTGCAAAAGATGAGGAAGAATTACATTAAGTGCTTTGGGCTAAAAATGGATAGAGTAATTGGGTGATGCTTACACCTCATCAACATTAACCCTGACGCCCTGGGGTTTGGACTTCGGGATACAACTATTAAGGGAAGTAAGTGGATGAAATATAGCGATGGAAATGGGTCCACAGGCGGCACGACTCATACCATGAGTTCCCCAGCATGGTAGATTGTCTGTTAACCGGGGTTACCAGAACAACCATTATGTACGCCCATCGTTGATCGCTCACCAGGGGGGTGGGGTGGGGGGGGGGGGGGGGGGGCTGTCGCACGGGTAACTTGGATTTTATTTAGTGGAGGTGGGGCCGGCTTAATGGTGTGCGTCATGGGCTATGCATATCACTATAAAGTATCACAAAATGTGTAATCATGGACCTTAACATTGGACCTATTGCCCTATAATAATCGTAGGTCAGAGAGAAAGGTCAACTTTAACCTTTTGGAATTCGTTTCTAGATATATTATATTTTTGAATACATGAGGTGCTTTGATATTGACCTCTATTGACCCCTAAATTGTTTAATTTAAATGTTTTACAAAGAAAGATTCGGGTAGTTTAAAAGGTTGACCTATATTGACCCATTACTGACCTTAGCCCCGGAGGTCACCACTTTTTGGAGACTTTATAACAACAAACAATAAAACATAGCTATTTAGCTATATGAGTTTTTTTAAATGTTGACCTCTAGAGATTATTGCCTGACCTTTGACCCTTAATTAGAATATGAATACAATACAGGCCTGTGGCGTAATATATATTCTAAAAATTAGAAATATCAATTAATAAGTAACAAAAGAGTAAATTGTATATACTTTTTAGGCATTAATATCACTCCTTTTATTTAAATAAAATAAAATAAGACATGCAAAAGATGGGAATTGAACCCGTGTCCGCCGATTACAATTAATAGGGTCCTGCATAGCTAGCCACAGAGGTTGCAGATGTAAGAGACGTGTTATCGCCGTATCCATTCATTAATTGATCGATTTGTTTATTTCATCGTAACAAGTATGATTGTGTCACGCGCCGACCGCTACCCACTGAAAATAGAATAGATTGTACCGCTAAAAAGGTATACTGCCCTCTATTAGAAAATACATGTAACTGTACCGGGCTGATTTTTAGCGCAGAGAGCAGCCTGTGTCCCCGATGAAATGGATGATGGCCCACGATGTCTGGATTGATTTGTCCTGAAATTATTGTTGGGAAAGTAGTTAGATTGACTTGCTAAAGAGTCATTCCATGCCAGTTGAGACGGGCGGAGGAGTTTTGAGTGTTGACATGATGGCACAGGTGGTATAAAGAGACAATTTGAAATATTACAGATCAGCAAGGTTTTCTAGCATTGTGATTGTTTACATGTGGCTGACAGACATGTTATGTTGTGTGAAAGTAAATGAAGGATAATTAAAGTATTACACAAATTACAGTGATTGATTATTATACACGCAGGAGAAAATAAACTTCCTGTGTGCACACCATCCAATCAACAATTATATAGGGTGATTATAGTTTATACACACAGGAGAAATCAACCTTCCTGTGTGCACACCGTCTAATTAGTAATTATTCAGCGTAGTATTCACACAGGAGAAATCAACCGTCCTGTGTGCACACCGTCCAATTAGTAAAGTACATGTAATTAATCACCGTAGCGTAGTATTCACACAGGAGAAATCAACCTTCCCGTGTGCACACCGTCTAATTAGTAATTAATCACCGTAGTATTCACACAGGAGAAATCAACCTTCCCTTGTGCACATCGTCCAATTATAAATCATTCAGCGTTAGTAATAGTATTTACACAGGAGAAATAAACCTTCATGTGTGCACACCGTCTAATTAGTAATAATTCACCGTAGTATTCACACAGGAGAAATAACCTTCCTGTGTGCACACCGTCTAATTAGTAATTAATCACCGTAGTATTCACACGGGAGAAATCGACCTTCCTGTGTGCACACCGTCCAATTAGTAATTAATCACCGTAGTATTCACACAGGAGAAATCAACCTTCCTGTGTGCACACCGTCCGATTAGTAAAGTAAGTAATCACTGTAGTATTTACACGGGAGAAATATTTCCTGTGCATCAGTAATATTAAGATTATCTTAAAGTGTCCCCTGTAGTATGATCAAGTATGGTATGTGTGAGTAATATTAGGGTCGTGTCTGAGATATGTTAGAGTGATTAACAGATTTTATCCAGTTGTTCACAATTAAACGTGATTTGTACATTTGAAATATTAGTGCTTTTGTTATATTTTGTCACATTTTAATCATAAGGTAAATCACATATTTACCGCTTACTCGCGGCCTTCAAGCCTAGATCGCTCGCGTAACCGCAGGTTAGGTTTACCATCACTAACCGGCGGTTCGCCACAATTGTGTAAATGAGTAAATGAATGCATTATACAGAATTTAGATAGGTAAAGATATATTTGGAATTTGTTACTTTTTGCCAAAGGCCTCTTGGACTATTTGTTTTAGACTAGCTGAGAACAATTAGCGTATTGTCGTCAATAAAGTTAATTATATAATTGTGTATACTCCTGTCAAGAAAGTGTACTGAGAGATCGAATTATCAGACGCAATTACAAAGTTATAATTAACAAAGTAAGAGTTTAACATATTAATAAATTGAATTAACCAATATCTTAACAGTAAGTATCTTTTTTTTTAAATTAAAATAAAATAAGACTTGCAGAAAACTGAACCCGTGTCCGCCGATTACAATCAATACGGTGCTGCATAGCAAATCACAGAGGTTGCAGTTGTAAGATATGTGTTATCACCGTATACATTTATTAATTGATAGATTTGTTTATTTCAACGTTTGAAGTGTGCTTTTCATGCGATATTTGCATGTGCCTCTCGCATTATATTTGTTGTTATGTTGCATTGACAAAATAAGGGTCACACAATGAACACCCGTGTAATCGACAACCGCTGCGAGTCAACGTGAATCCTGTATACACTTTGACACATTGCGCTCATTAACATGAGTAGTGGTTTATAACAGGATACTTCTGGCCAAGTTTGGTCATTATGAATTGAGAAACTTCCGTCCTATGCTTTCAATGCATTTTGTAAAAACCTTTTTATTCTGCACATTTTGTCAGCTGGAGCTATATTGGCCACCAATATTTTTAACACTTGGAGGTCTCTTTAACCCATTAAGGCTTACGCCGCACGAATACACTAAAAGCGTGTATATATGCCGATTGTATTTGTAGCTATCACAAAAAGCAGTAGTCTGAGACTAATTTGTCCGATGTTGCGTTTAATATTTTTAATATTTTTTTTTTTTTTTTGAATTTGAATTTGTGAAATATTTTGAAAATATTAGAAATGTTTCGAGAATTTGTTTTTTAAAAAAAGTTTGTAGGCCTATATTTTTGTTAAATTTTATTTTTGATATTTTTAAAAATATGGTGATTTTTTGTTGAATAATATCGATTTTTTCTTCTTATATATGTTTTTTACATTTTAATTAAATATTGGTCTCGCTATGAGTTAAACAAATATTGTCTCGCAACATTTTGTTTAACTCATAGCGAGACCAATATCTCTGTGTATCATGCTCAATCCATCCAATTTCATATCAAAATCGGTCATAGGCTGACAGAGCTAGAGGTTTTTTGTTTTTTGTTTTATTAACATTTTTGGTTTGCAACATATTACATCAAAATACATTTTTAAGCTAACTTAAAAGATACCTATAATGATATATTACAAATGTATTTAAAAACTAAAGACGATGTACATTTAACCATTGAAAAAATAGCAAGACAAAACAAGACAATACATGACATGAACCGACACGACACAAAACGACATGGCATGGCATGGCATAGCACTACATGACATGACATGACACGACATGCAACATCATGACCTGACATGACACGACACACCCCGACAAGACAAGACAAGACAATACAATACAATACAATACAAGACAAGACACGACACGACAAGACATGAAAAAGACAAGACAGACAAGACAAGACAAGACGAAAAATGGGACAGAGATAGTTTCTTACATCACTTGTTTAGTATGATACATGTATACACTTTAACATGAGTACTTTCAATGTACAATCATATTATCTTATATATTAATATTTAGAAGTACAATTTCATCACTAAATAAATCCTTTCCATTTGTTTTCAAAATTGCTCACTTGATTTGTTTTGTAGAAAAAGCTAGAGGTTTGTTGCCAGAAGAAGAAATAAGTCATCCAAACACAGTACCTTAGTCGATTCTTGACTTATTTAAAAATAGGTAAACAAAATAAACAACTTAGTCAAATTTGCCCCTACCTGTAAATATCTGTCCAACAAGTAGAATGTACGGGTTTGTTGCACATGCGCAAATAGCCAGACCAATACTTGAAATCAACCCACACAGCATACTGCAAGACCTAGGACTCATTACCTTAACCAGTGAATCCGCAGATAAACCTGGCAATATCAACAATAGTATTAAGGGCAGTTAGTAACATTCAATTCAGTCCAAGCATGGACGAATCCATGGTCCAAATTAGAGTTGGCCCAATATCAGCATATCGTGAACTGTAATGGCTTATACTATATTTATCAATTTCCGCGCGCCAATCGTATACAGACGACAGTTCCAAATTTATTTTTAAATATGTCAACATTATTGAATTTTATCACCATATTATTTGGATTTACCCTGAAACTTTGAAAGTTTGGAAAGGTTTCTGAAAATCCACCTAATTATATTGAACAAAACAGACGGCCATCTCTCAACATGCCATTTTTTTAAATCGCGGTGATTTAAAGTCCCGGTATCAATGACGTCACGGTTATTGGTGCACACATTTGCGCTAGTACATTTTTAGTCTAAAGCTGTTTGAAAATGCATCAATCGCGAACAATATTAAATATAGGAAGTTTTTTAAGAAAAGTTTCAATAAATTGCGATAATAATGATTCCAAAATGTTTAAAATATACAGTGTGTAACCTCGTTAACACAAATTCTATTAGCGCACAATTCCTGTTAACACATTCACATTTTGGAATGTTTTCGTGTGTAGCAACAGCAAACATATCAATGTTCGTTTTGAATTATAAATTATATAAACACATACATTTTCAACACTACCGCATACCCCTTGTTTCCGTAAGCTGCAATATGTTTGAAGTTGTCGTAATTTCCCCATAAAGTGCGAGGATGAAGGTAGGGTCTACTTAATCAAAACCCCTCCGTTCGTTCCACAATTATAGGAACCATAGCAAATATGCTATCTTAAACATGTTAAACCTGTATTTCAGAACTTACCTAGAAGGTAACCCCAGGCTGTAATTATAGCAATGGTTGACCCTACTACCCATGTCGATGTTGAGAACTGTTCTTTTAAATCTGGTAACAGAACGCTGAACGCTTTGATGATGCCTATTTCAAAAAACATGACAACGGTTACCAGCGCTACGACGAACCATGAGCGTTTTGTTTCCTTTTCCCTAGGTCTGTCATCACGGCTTCCATTGGCCATTCTCGATTATAACGTGGCTCTGTAATTTGAGGAACAATAAGAATGTTATGCGAGTATTAATTCGCTTTGTATACGGACCGCCAGTTAGCATACAATGCAGTCTGACACTCGCATGTCCTGGCGCGTATAAATTTACCGTAAACAACATTTTGAATAGGGAGAAATTATAAACATAATTATATACACTTAACACAAAAAGTTCCTGACCAGACGCTTTGATGTTGGCTAATCCACACAAAAATTGGTACCAAACATCTGAGATATACATTAAATGAGCCAATATATTCTCCGTAGTTCGTTACTCATTCAAACAAATCGAACGGATACTTTTAAAGTTATGATACTTTTAATAACCCGCCACGACTAACGACGACAAAGTTGCACTATAACACGTTTCCTATTATATGGGGTATCATTGATTTGTATTGTCCACTGTGTGCTATCTCAAACAGTCAGGTATGGGGATGAAGGGTAACATGCATCGACAGGGAGTATGTACACACCCCCTTCACTGCCTAATCACACACTAAGCAATGATATCCTATGAAACCCGATTTGAGTGCATTTTTTTTGTTGGTACTTGTGGTCATTGAAAAAATCATAACTTCAACACTATCTCCTCGATTTTATAGATGAAGTATCAAACTACGGAGAGGAATTTGCTTATTAAATTATTAAGTATATGGAATTGCGTGTATTGTTTGTAGTTCTTCGTAAACATATCGCATGGCTCAGTCAACAGTTACTATTCCAGTTTGTCGTCGCTTATTAATTATGAATAAATACTTTTAACCAAATTCGTGGTCGCTTTTCAGGGCATGATTTGAGATTAAAAGGGTTTCCCTTTTCGTAAATGTTTCAATCTCTTGGGTGTTTGATGTATTTTAATACGATCATGAATCCAGAAATCAAGACATTACGTGCCATCGTCCAGTATAGTTTGCGCAAAGTTTTTGATATTGTCTGACCATGGTCTAAATGGGGCTGACATACTGAATTGGCCATCACGCTAGTATTTGTGTGTGAACATGGTGTGAACCTGGTGTGAATTGGGGTGATTCACCCTGGACCAACTGTCTAGACGACCCGAAAAGGCACTCCTGTAACCCCGCTGCAACACTACTGCTATTGGCATAGTATGTCGGTCTTTACAGTCTTTAGCCCCATTCGGCTACATTTTAAACTAAAATCTGCTATATAATTGTTTTTGTTTTTTAAATTTGAACTTTATATGTGACAAAATCTGACATTACACAAGTTTTTAAACAAATTCAAGTTCAAATATTGAGTTTCTTACCGCAAGAACATTGAAAAGTCGCGTGTTGGGCTAAAAAAATCCACCCAAGAATTGTTCAACTCAACGCATTGACCGCACGCTGGGAAGACCCTGAGGCAGGCTGTCTACAATCTAGTCACATGAATTGACACACGCGGTGACTTTCAGCCACATTGGGCTAAGTTTAAAACTAAATTTTGATCCAGGGATAATATACGAGCGTATTGTGACTTTTTTTCTTCGAAATTTGAACTTTTGACTTTAACCAAATTTGAAATAGTACTAATTTCAATGACAAATTGAAGTTAAAGTGTGAATTTCTCAACACAATAACTTTCAAAAGTAATACTTTGGGCTTCTTTCCTCATAGAAAATTATCAAATTCAATTGAATCTAAATAAACTTGCGTATGAGTACATTTTGAACATTTTCTGTCAGAATACTTTTAGCTAATTTTCGTTAATTTCGTTAATTTCGTTAATTTCGTTAATTCACTCGTTCGACCAGCAAGCAATATGAACATTATTCATTAATGAAGATTAACACAAGAAAAACAGTAACATCTGTAATAATTACGTGTCTAAAGTCCCCACTAATACCATGCTAGTACCAAGTTCTTGCACTATGGACAAAACCAGGATACCACCCTGGCGCGGCGAGGCCTTGAGCAGTGCTTGGCCAGCGATCCTAGTAACCGGGCTAGAAAATACACAGGCGTGGTGAAATAAATCAAGTAAATCAGCCAAAGAAAGTCATGATATATTACCCCGGATACCAGGGCATATCCGTGGTCAAAAAAATCTCAGACTATAAAGGGAACGAAACCGTAATGGATGCGCTAATTATTTTCGACGCAAATAACTAGGGCCAAAGTAAAGTGGGCATAATAAGGATTCATAAAAACAACAACATATAGCCCCACCCCTCCACTCAAAAACAAACAAAATCAAAACAATCAAACAATAGACAAACACCAAAATAAACAATCAAAACATCACTAAAAAATAACAAAAAAACAACAACAAAAACCCCCCGGATTTTTGTTAATTAATATACATCAGAAAATATTACATATCACATATTCAATTGAAGATGTTATTTTCTGTTAATGCAATAAATGGTCCACAACAACAAACTTAAAACGTGTATTTGATTCTATACATTATTATTGAATGATTTAACGAATACATGAATAATTCCAAAACCATGCACACATCACGTGTAATCTAAATAAATCCTTAATGGACCTACAATCCTACATTTTCTTTTTTGAACGTGCATGTGCAAATTTAAGAAATTAAAATTGTCTTCAGCAGTTAATCAAGGTGTTGATTGGATGTGGGGAAAGGAACATTGCTGTTTAAGATGTCCACTTCAGTCGTAAATAAATAAACATCATTTAAAGATAGGGGAATAAATCTGCACATACCGTATTATCAAACACGTGTAAAATCGTTCCAAGGTTCCGTTTCCAATATTGTAGATCATTCATAAAAAGAACGGGACTAATTGTGCGGTGTCGTTATGTCTACATGTGTACTTAATGTTGTTGCTATCTGAAGATATCAGATAAGAACCGCTGACCTTGATAGTCATTAAAGGCTGTTTATAATACAATACAATACGTTCGTCACAGTTCTAAACTTCGGACTCGGTTCCTTACATCAATATGAAGATAAACTTGTGATTGCATCATGGTTTAATTAAATACGTCAACCCTATTGCTGTTGCATGTACGAGGGTCAATCAGTAAGTTATGAAAGTGATCATGGTATGGGATGCATGAGTGATTCTATTGAGGTGATAGTGTGATTAATACACAGTATGAACCTTTGTCTTTCAAACAATACAGTTTGGGATTTCTAAGTATGAACTATGACGTCATAACATTATCTCCAAGTAGGTACACTTGGAACACTGCTAAATCAGTTATTTGGCGGGAAATTTGAATTGTTTGTATAAAACACGCTGTAAGAAGATTGCATAACATGACACCAGAAGCAGGTGAATCCCGATTTTTGTTCGCGTAATTACGATACAAAAGACAATAACTTTAATCTGTGTGTAATTTGATATGTAGTACAAGAAGAAAAAGTAAGGAGAGGCAATTGAATAAAAAGCATACAAAATATCGGTATTTTAAATAGCTCATTTCTTTGAAAACTGCCTAATATTGCGGAAAATCAAACAATTTAGGAAAAGTCCAAGCAATTAACTAGTTTGGGAGATTCCATAGGATAGTTAACTAATTATTTGAACTTATTCGCACGAAACCTGCAGAAAATATGCACATGCGCAGACAGACGGCAGATAATTTTGAACTGAGCCATAAATGGCTAAAATCATGAAATTGACCCGATAAAAGCTTACTGTGCCTTCAAATTCTAATCAGAAATATTGAAAAATGCTTAAATAAATGTGTATAATTATTGTGATAGTAAAATTGAAGATACAGTCATCAAAAAAGTAACTATACAGGTAATAAATGGGCTTCTAACTCTTCTTCGTTGGTCGGGTGCATAGGGCGGCGGCACAGTGATCGGAGGGTCCGTGGATCGAATCCCAGGGGTTTTGTGCGATTATTTGGGTAAACAGATGATACTTTGTCCCCCGGTTTTCAAAAAGAAAACAAATAGGGTAAACACGCAATGTTAATGTGCAAATGTAGTTTTATCCAGGAATTTGATCTGAATTATTGACTCCCGTCATTATTTGTATTTGGCTTCCAATCAATTCGCGAATTCTAAAATTATAATTGTATTGGTTACTTTTAAAAACTGGGTCTTAATCTGTTATTTTGTAGTTCAAAGCGCGAACTTTGAACTTTTATAAATCTACATCGACCCCTTCCGGGGTATGAGAGATGCAACAAATATATTTACATATATGGCGTTATAACATAATACAATTAACACAGTACAAAATATATCGTCGCTATTCTTTCAAAACCTCGTATCTACAAAAAACAAACAAATTGAATTAGGAGGAAAAAAAGAAAGTTGGAGATACGAGGTTTTGAAAGAATAGAAACGAAAAAACTGCCATAAACCAGTCCGTATATCAATCCATTTACAATAAAATCTCACCTGTAGTTCACACATTTGCTGCGAAATATCAAGAAAGTTTGAAGTTTCCCCTCAGCACATGGTTAGCACTTGCGTATACATACGAGGTTTTGAAACACAGGTGCTGAAAAAGCCAAATTTGTCTGCCTTCTGATTGGCTGTGACAAATAAAAACATTACCATTATTTGCATAATGTCTCTGACATCATGATATACACAACAAATCGATTTCGAGGTAAGTTGAAGATACGAGGTTTTGAAAGAATAGTGACGATATGATAATAAGATAATACATTAATACAAAACTTTAGGTATATTTAAATAGGTATGTCACAGAGCCAACTGTAATGTTGGAGAGGTGGAAAATAGCACACAGTAGACAATATCAAAAATAAAATAAAACGTTTAAAGTAAGTAACAGTGAAAATCGATCTGGACTACTCCCAGTCAATCGATATCGATGAATTAGAGCATTTAATGTGTCACTGTGATGATGGTGTGATGAGGAGATTTCCAGCCCTTGTTTAGTAAAACTTCAAATTATTCATATCGTTCGCGCATTACGGTTCCGTTCCCTGTATGTTTTCCAATTTTCTGAACCACGGATTTGATGCTTTATCAAGGGTAATAAATCACCCCCTCCTACGCCATTTATCTGATTTCTTTCACACCACCTGTGTCTTGCCAGCGTGCTTACTACCATTTCCACCGCTGACCTAAACATGGCTCAAGGCTCTTTAGTCTGGGTGTCACTAGAAGCCCTGTACTAACTTCAATTTGCCATAGAAACTAGTGCTATTATCATATTCAAAAGTTCAAATTTCGAGAGAAAAAAAATCATATTATATTATCCGAAGAGCAGATTTTAGTTTTAAAACTAGCCCAAATCTGGTTGAAAGTCACCACGTGATCCAAGTCATGTGACAAAACTACAGCGACGCAGTGCTTGCTACCAGTTCCACCGCTGCTAAACCCAAGGTCCCTCTGGATGCAGTCAATGGCGTTGGATGGATGTAATTCTTGAGGGGAATTAACAGCCCTACACGAGATTTTAATGTTTGAACTTCAATTTGCTTAATAAAACTAGTGCTTTTTCAGATTTTGTGAAATCAAAAGTTCACATTTCGAGAGAAGTTACGATATAGAGCAGATTTTAGATTTAAAAGTAGCCCAAATGGGGCTAAAGGATTCACACCACTAAATAAATAAAGGAACAGTCCACGAAAGACCTGTTGAATTGGTTAGGATGACACTCCTCTATGTGAAATATATAAAAATGCTTCGAAAGTAGTGTTGTTGGCCAAACTTTTGATCGGATGATTATTAAATGAAGATTATCAAAAAATATCAGTGCAAATTTTCTTCTTTGACCATTTTTTATGATTTTAAAGTCATTTTAGGGACTTCAAATAATTGATTAGAATTGCTTAGACCTACAATCAAGGAAAAAAAGGTTGGCACACTTTGTCCAAATTACGGAAAAAAACCCGCCCCTCTCCCCGGAGGCAATGTTGATCCGAGTCATATTATCAGAAGCCTTGGCAGTTCCCCCAACATTGATTGATGGGGGATGGGGAAGGATATAAGAAAGGGGGAGACTTTTGCTTTCTATTAAACAGTGCTATGTCCCAAGTGTGATCTCAATTGCGAGCACAGGGATAGTTGTAATGAGTTCCGTCAAGTGTGCCAACTATTATTTTCCTTGATTGTAGGCTAGGCCTGGGCAATATTCAAATATGCGTATATTCGACGGTGCATATCTCGAAAATGTTGCCTTGACCTTATATTTTTTGATGTTTACAGGAAACCCAAGACCATAATCTTCACACAGAATGCAAAGTTGAAGCAACCAGTTGCTTTATAAGCGAGAAAATGGCGTATAAGTATGGTCCATTTTACACAGTAAGCATAGCTAGGAGATTTTATTAGTGGTGTGTACCCTATAGGTCGACACGTGTGGTAAAGCACATCGCTGGAGTGTTTACTGAATTTTGGGTCGTCTAGACAATTGGTCAAGGGTCAAGGGTGTTCACACCCTTCGCACCATGTTTTCACGTAAACACTAGCGTCATGGCCTGTTCAACCTGTCAAACTTGGGCTCAAACTTTACTAGGACCGAGTCCGAGTCCTTGAAAAAAAGGACTCGAGTCCAAGTCCGAGTTCCGAGTCCTACAACACATATAACATATATGTTATAACATTCATCCGGGTTCTTGCAAATTAGGACGCTATATTTTCCAGCGAAATAAAATCATGACATTATTTCTTATTTTCTCGCAAAGCTTGCATTTTGACGTCAAATTAGGGTACATTTTACTTGATTTTCTTTGCCAAAAAAATTACATCAGTTTTTTTGCTAGCAGCGGACTACGGAATTCAGTCCCTCAGCAATGCAAAATTTAGGTATATTATGTGATCTTTTCCAGGGGACGCCCTCAATCCTCGAAAACAAATTATATAGAAGCAGATTTTCTTGCAGATTTACTTTTCTGATCATTAATCATAAATATATTCCAAGCTACAGAGCGATACGATTCCTAATAACAAGTAAAATTTTAAGAAACAAATAGGAACAATCTTTTTTCAAACCATGATTTTGAAGTAATTAGCAATCGTATCGATCTGTAACTTAGAAGATCTTTTGATATATGATCAGAAATGCAAATGTGCAAGAAAATCTGCTTTCATAGTAAAAATCAATGATTTGGAAAAGATCACATCATATGCCTTTAATGAAAATAAAACACCTGAAAAAATCCCAATTTTTCCGGACTCGTTGAGGACTCGAAGCCGAGTCCTCAACGAGTCCGAGTCCGAGTCTTTGAGTACTGGGACCGAGTCCGAGTCCTTGAAAAAAGTCCTACAACACTGAATTGCTTGCATATTACACGGTTATAACATTCATCCGGGTTATTGGCAAATTAGGACGCTATATTTTCCAGCGAAATAAAATCATGACATTATTTCTTTTTTTCTCGCAAAAGCTTGCATTTTGACGTCAAATTAGGGTACATTTTACTTGATTTTCTTTGTCAAAATAGATAAAATATATGTATATGATTCCACACCAGTAAATAATTTCAGTCCTTGTAGACGACAACGATTTTTTGTTATCAGCTGGGCAGCCTGTGGGCCAATGATTATAGAATTAATCAGAAATGGTACTTATAGCTCCCAAATGATTAAAGTTGTAGTTTAAAGTTGTGGTTTAATCCTAATTTTAGGACTATAACCTAATACTACTGACAGTGCAAAGAGAAATATTTTCAATGCAGTTTGTAGGTTTTTGGGGTGTATTTTGATTGTAAATGTTCTGGTAACATTTCTCAACTTTTTCTGATAAATGAGGGCGCTACACCAATTATCCAACTTTGGGGGCCAAATTCTCAGAACTTTCGGGGATATCATATATAATTGTTTTGATTTAATGATCAAAGATATCATGAAATTTAAGGAAAATGTGGTAGAAGACTCATTCAAAATATTATCAAAACAGCCGATATAAAGCAAGCGATATCATAGCACTCCAGCAAAGACCAATATCTTCAGAATTCACACCATCAAATGGTTCGCCTATACGTTTACATGATAAAGGAGTGTTACAAAATGCTCATTTTCTCGCTTATAAAGCGACTGGATTTTTCAATTTGACACGGATACATGTGAGGGCCTATTACAGTTGTATATATTATCTATTGTTCATCTTTCGGTGATGGGCTGTTATTGCTGCGTTTCATTCTCTAGTATTGATCCCAATCCATATATCTTCCATTCCGAGAGATACTATTATCAGTGAGGATATCGCAGCCAGTATAATAAATGACACTTGAAAGCTTGATGTTACGTCATAAAACCAACCTGTGGAGTATAAAGAAAAGAAACACTGAGCAATAAGAATGATGAAGTTAGTACGTTAGCATGATTCGAAAAGTATCTATCCTCAAGATACACACTAAAGAGCATTCTTTAATCTGATAGTCTAATGTTCGGCAAACAAGGAAAAATGCAGATTTTTGCAAAAATAACATATAGACCCTATACATATAAAGTAGAACCAGACATTTGGCCGGTTATTGATCGTCTGAAATGAAAATAAAATACAGACGCGGTCTGATATAAGGGTATATAAGTGAACATTCTGGAGTTAATGATTGTATATGAATGTTTTCATGTTGCAGCTATGATCCAAGTTTGATATAACATTTGACAGATTGAGCCCATGTATTGGTCGAGTTATAAGGATTTAACAATATTTTTAAACTCATATAAAGACCAATACATATTGGGCGTAAATCATCCAATGTTATCATTATTATGTTTTGGATCCAATATTATCCACACTTGGACACCTCAAAACATAATGCGTTTGCAATTGGATGGTTCCAATCGTTCTTTGTATTTTTGGATGTTTTCATCTTGATTTACAACTTGATCAGTATTTGTATGAAAAAGAACTGTCATTTGTGTATACTTCCAGCTTATTTTACAACTCTGTCTCAGATTACCTTTAATCTTGATATAAGACCTTTGACCTCATTGACATATGAAGGTTCCCATGTTGCATATATTTAAATATTTTAAAGCGAGACCAATACATATTGAGCGAAAAGCATCCAATTTTATCAATATTATGTTATGGATCCAATGTTATCAACACTTGGACTAATCAAAACATAATAGTGGTTGCAATCGGTCTATGTATGAAAAATAAATGTCATTGTTTGATGTTTACAGCTTATTTGACAACTTTGACTCAGATGACCTTTGACCTTGATATGTCACTTTTGGCCTCATTGGAATATGAAAGTTCCCATGTTGCATCTGTGTACCAAGTTAGGTCACTGTTGAACTTTGTATGAAAAAGAAATGGACAAACCAAAAAAGGGTATTCGAAATGCTTGACTGACAGACTGACTGACTCACCCCCACACACCTCGACACAAGAAGGATGCAGCTAAAAGGTCTCTCCTACGGACGACCTAAACCCATTAAAGGCATATTATGTGATCTTTTCCAGAGAGCGCCCTCAATTCATGATTTGTTTAGAAAGTAGATTTTCTTGCAGATTAACATTTCTGATCATAAATCGTACATACATTCCAAGTGTCAGAGCGATACGATTCCTAATTACCTCAACATCAAGGTTTTAGAGTGAATTAAGAGTGAAAATGTAAACTGTCGTGTTATCACGACAGTTTATTTTCACTCTAAAACCATGATTTTGAAGTAATTAAGAATGGTATCGCCCTGTAACTTGGAATGTATGCACGATTTATGATCAGAAAATTAAATCTGCAAGAAAATCTACTTTTCATTTGTTTTCGATGTTGAGGGCGTACTTCATATACTATAATACCTTTAAGGAATAAATATGCATACTCATTTAATCCGTCAATAGACGGTTTTGCGCTAGCTTAATTCCGTGCTATACACTAAGGATAAAGCCAAAAAGGGGCACTCCGCTCTCGTGAACGCAGGATCTACCATTTTTACCTTACCTTTGTAGGCGACGAAAAAACCCCTGTACTACTGGCACATTGAACCTAAGGTATGTTACGCATTTCATATTATGTTGATACCTTAGATAGTAAGGGAGGTCAATTCAACGTTTTGAATAACAGAAATTTCTTTCTATTCGATAATGATATATTATACCTAATTACCGAATAGATGTAAAATTGTCACTAAATTCACTTGTTTGTTCATTTACACAGGTGATCTCTTCAAGCCGAAATGCTCGGTCAAATAAGTCTATGAGCATTTTGGCTATATGCAATGAAAGTTAAATACCATCGATTTCTGTACCATCTGGACGTTACTGTTGAGTTGTCTGCTTCTATTAGATTGCACTATAGAATGATGATTCTTGTAATTTATAATATTGTATGTTTATAATAATGTTTTATGTTGAAAAATATATGTATTAAATTATATTATCATCTTAATTTGTCAAACTAATCAACACAACAGCCCTGTAATTGACTAATTATAAACCCTTTAAAACACCCAGGGAGATGAAAATCCAAGATCTTAATACCACAACCTAGAGAAAAACAGAACATTTCAGACCATCCAGCATGGTCTAAGGGTTTGTACTACGGGCTGCTAGCTGCAGCCTGTCCAAGCTTTTAAGCAAAACCCAGGATTAATAACACTGTCTGTGCTTTCACATTTTTTTGAACGGTTCACATTTTGTGTATGGTATTATTAAAACAAAATACATGTATTAAAATCAAATTGTATAGTATTTTTCTTCTATAAAAGTGTCTATAGCAAAAACAAAACAAACAAAAACGGTAATTGACCGACCGACAAACCTTTTTCCTTCTTGTTTGGGCAAACAAACCTTTTTTTAGGCCACATATTCTGGTAATATTCTTCTACTTTATGTTTAACACTTGCCTGTGATGAAACCACTTAAAAGTGAAGAAAATCAGAAGACCAAATGAAGCCAAGCAACAGCCAGCATCTGTTCATCCTCGTCAGCAACATCGTTTGCAGCAATGTACATTTCAGCGCCAAGTACACCTATTCCAACACCAAACATGACTGATATTAAACACATCGGTATAAAGTTGACATAACAAATGTGAAGAAATAGGGCTGTGGTCGTCAGCATTGATGACGTGTACATTAGTTGTTTGTACGTCATAAGTGTATGCAAACACGGTAATATTATTCTGATAAAAGTCAAACCAATTCCTCCACAAGTAGCCACAACACTCGACTGTCTCGGAGATGCTCCATTAGATAGGGCAAATGATACAATGTAGATCATCCATCCAATAAGTACATAACCAATTACAGCTCCTGGGATTAAAACTCGGGCAATGAAGGACAATCTTGTCAGCAAATGAAGCATGCCTTTCTTATCTTCATGAACTTCGTCTTGACAATGACTGCCAGAAGACGTTGGTTGCAGCAACAAGTCATGACACTCGTCCGTGTTCTCTATTGCGTATAGCTGCGGTTCGCCAGGTGGCCCAATCAAGGCGCTTAATGGAATTGAATGAAGGTTTATTCCGCTCAGCAACCATAAAGAACCTCTCCAGCCATAGGAATCAAGAAATATTTGGGTAACAATGGGCATGATTACTATACCAACTCCAGTCCCGCATGTATAAACACTAACAGCCGTTGCGTAGTGACGGTCAAAGTGATCAGGTACAATTCCTATCGCAATAGTTTCTTGAAGAAGTAAGAAACCTGTAAAAGATGAGTAGGATCTACGATTGATTGATTGATTGATTGATCTACGATTGATTTATTGATCTACGATTGATTGATTGATCTACGATTGATTGATTGATCTACGATTGATTGATTGATCTACGATTGATTGATTGATCTACGATTGATTGATTGATCTATTGATTGATCTACGATTGATTGATTGATCTACGATTGATTGATTGATCTACGATTGATTGATTGATCTAAGATTGATTGATTGATCTACGATTGATTGATTGATCTACGATTGATTGATTTATCTACGATTGATTGATTGATCTACGATTGATTGATTGATCTACGATTGATTGATTGATCTACGATTGATTGGTTGATCTACGATTGATTGATTGATCTACGATTGATTGATTGATCAACGATTGATTGATTGATCAACGATTGATTGATTGATCTACGATTGATTGATTGATCTACGATTGATTGATTGATCTACGATTGATTGATTGATCTACGATTGATTGATTGATCTACGATTGATTGATTGATCTACGAAATGATTGATTGGACCTACGATTGATTGATTGATCTACGATTGATTGATTGGATCTACGATTGATTGATTGATCTACGATTGATTGATTGATCTACGATTGATTGATTGATCTACGATTGATTGATTGATCTACGATTGATTGATTGATCTACGATTGATCGATTGATCGATTGATCGATTGACCGATTGATCAATTGACCGATTGACCGATTGACCGATTGACCGATTGACCGATTGACCGATTGATCGATTGATTGGAAATATTGTTAAAGTTGATAACCACATTTAAATAATTAAGGGCGAGGGTGAATTTGACCGGTATCTTAATATTTAAAATAGCTCCCTGGGAATATAATAATTGTAAGTACGATATTGTTCATTTGAACCAGAATTGTGTAGTGCGTACAAGTTAAAGACATTTGATTTCACATGTTACTTTGATAATCTGTTTTAAAAGTTGCCCCTACCTGTGAATATCTGTCCAATAAGAAGAACATACGGGTTGGTCGCACATGCACACACAGCTAGACCTATGCTTGAAATAAATCCACAAAGCATAATGCAGTACCTTGAACTCATTATCTTGACTACTGCATCTGCGGACATACCTGATAAATCAAACAGAACAAAATTTCTAAATTCGAATTGAAAAGTACATAATTATTCGCGAAACGCGCAAACATTTCCACTTTTTAACTAAAATGGTCCAGAAAACGTTCCTAAAGCCATCTTGTTATGTTTGAATAATGAATTATTGAACATAATTATGCGCGAAGCGCGCAAAAATGTCCAGTTTTTCTAACTAAAATGGTCCAGAAAAAGTTCCTGAAGCCATCTTGTTATGCTTGAATGAAATATTGAACATAAATACGGTGCACTAAAATGGTCCAGAAAACGTTCATGAAGCCATCTTGGTATGCTTGAATAATTAAATATTAAACATGATTACGCGTGAAGTGCGCACAAATTACCAGTGTTTTAACTAAAATGGTCATGTAAACCTTCCTGAAACCTCCTTGTTATGCTTGAATAATTAACATTGAAACTAATTCGCGCGAAGCCCGCAAAAAAAACAATTTTTTAAACTAATATTGTACTGACAATTTTTTCAAACATCTTAAAATCTTAGGGTTAGAAAGACGACATAGGGGTGATTTTTGCTAGCTGTTTGGTCCATAATATCAATATCATAATCGAACATTTTAACGAATTTGTGTTGTCTTTTTGAAAATGGTTTTCTAGGGGAAAGGGTTCAGGGAGCATGTACGAATTACTGCCCCCCCCCCCCCCCCCCCCACCCCGCACACACGCACCCTCTCACTGTCAGAGGTGAGAAATACTCGACTTTGGTATAGTGAATTGTTATGTAGTGTAATACCCGTTTTATACCAGTAAACCTACCCATTCCCTTCCCTCCAGGCTCCAGCTCTTGAACTTATTATTGGATTGACACTGTATATTTTTTCAAAAATCTTAAAATCTTAAGGGGTGCGCAGCACCATGCACCTCTTAACTTATTATTGGACTAACACTGTATATTTTTCAAAAATCTTAAAATATTAGAGGGTGCTGCAGCACCCCAGCACCCCCACTTCCAATGGGCTTGACTTGCATATAACAGTATTATAACAAGAACACAAACTATAAGTTTTAAGTAGATATAATAATATTATGAAGGAGTATACAATATAATATGTAACAATTATGACGATGGAAGTTAGCGCGAAAGACCCAGAATTGTGGGGTTGGAAACTACAAATTATGCATGATAAAGAAATAAGTATACCGGGTGGTTCAAAAAAAAGTTGACCCAAGTTCAAAGTAATTTTTCAACCGCATTTAAAGTTTCAGAGAATTTGTGTTTACTTTGTCTTAATCATCAGTAAGTTTTGAAATTATCCAGAGAAGATGGCACGTTTAGCTTGTTTGGTTCTTCAGATATGGTTCATTACAGAATGTCCACGGGAGCGTCATTTAGTTTTTGTCTTAAACAAAACATGCTCTAGATTCAGAATCGAAAAACCCGCCCTGACAAAGTATCCCAATTTTAATGCTTATGTGCCATTCACATTCAACAAAGAAACGTAGATACGTATAGGTAGGTAATGTCAAGCACCAGACAGATGTTTCAGATGTCTCCTTTTTTCTTTTTCTCCTATTTTTACATTTTTGACCAATCGTGTGTAAGTCCACTTTGTGCATTCCATCTCTACTAAAGGATGCTCCCGTGGCCAAGGCAGTTTTGTGCATGCTTTCTGTAATAAACCATATCTGAAGAACCAACCAAGATAAATGTACCATTTTATCAGGATAATTTCAAAACTTACTGCTGATCAAGACTAAATAAACAGAAATTCTCTGAAACTTTAAATGTGGTTGAAAAATTACCTTGAACTTGGGTCAACTTTTTTTTGAACCACCCGGTATGTTAACTAGGAAAATATTAAGTTGTCTTGGTCATCACAGAATCTTGATCGGTCGTACACCATTTTTGATTCTAAAATGTTCACACAATGCATTGCAATCACAACCCTTGACCTTTTCTTGCAGGCTATTATATTAGCCGTCTTTTCGGTGTTTGTAGAAACAGTACAGCTCAAGTGCATCTGCTTCTCTAGCATGTCTAGCCGGATATCTTTTCGCCGTTAATATTTGTATTGGTTTTGGTTCCACTTATATAATATTATATTATATTAAAGTTTAATAGCATACTGCAAATTACCTCCTGGTGGTGGGAATAACCTTTCAGTTATCAGTATATCAATTATATCATTTCACATGACTAATATTGTCATTGGGTAAAAGAAACATGTCTAATTGAGTGCGATATGCAATGCAAGTACCAGACAGTACTTTGTTAGACATGAGATTGATAGACCATTTTTTGTTGTTAGTATTGTAAGACTATTGTGAAATTCAACTGTATTCAATTTGGCCTGTGTATGTTCCGCTATGATGATTTTAGTAAATGGTTTTCGTGTTACAATTATAACAGTAATACATACAAGGACAAGGACGCTTGCTTAAAGGGGCTGTTAACCCTCACAACATGAAGTTTATTAAGCGCTGTAAATTGTTGAACTATTAATAATTATTTTTAAATATTTGACCAACAAAATAATTCATTATTTTTTCCCCAAAATTTGCTGCATTCGTAGCAAATTTAGTTTTTGGTAAAAACGCTGAAATTGCACCGAATGTATCTAATAACATTCTATAGCAGGGTTTTGATTTTGTTTTAATATCTGATTTATTTTTTGAACTATTGACCAAATAGTGCCAAAAAAAAATGTTAGCCATAAAGGGCTAAGTGATGTTATTGTATAGCATTAGTAGTTTCGTTCCCTCCGTTCACAAACTGGAACAGCAGCGCCCTCATATAGCATATAGGATTCATTCTGCATAAGTTGTATGTGACAACCAGTAATGCTACGGAGGTATTTCACTTGCTGGGCTGCAATCACAGCCTATACTACAAAACAAACTTTCTCGGGTGGTGTTATGTTGAGTTACTTCTAACTATTCTGACATATTTCTCCTTTTACGTGGAATTTATAAGCATTATGCCACCAAGGAAGAGAGGAAGACCAGGAAAGAAATCGGCTTTAACAGCAGCTAAGTAATTGGTCACTTTCACAGGTTATAATATAAATAAATAGTTTAGTCAATAGCTGGGTACTAGGCTGGCCTTCGGCTTCAATAGGGGTCAACCCCCTCCCCCGCTATAGTACCGGACTAGTTAGAATATTACCATGTTTAGGCCCACCTGACGGACGTTACGTACAACAATGTCACGATGGACATGGCCTATTTGGTTCATAAGTGCTAAGCTTGCCTTTCCGCTTCAATAGGGGCCAAACCCCGCCCCCGCTATAGCACCTGCAGTTAAAGTAGTTAAAATAAAAATATTGTTTAGGCCCACCTGACTGACGATATAACAATATCTAGATGGACATAGCCTATTCGATTCATCCCCCTTTTGCTTGGCATTCTGCCTTAGACAGCATCACAAAAAAGGGCAGAACTCAGGGATCAGGGATAGTGTGCAGTTGTATACACTTTGTGGTTACATCACATACGCCTAACCGTATATTGTAGTCACTTCCACAAGTTACAACGTTCTCGCATACACACGGCCTATTCGATTCATCCCCTTTTTGCTGGCATTCTGCCTTAGACAGCATCACAAAAAAGAGGTAGAACTCAGGGACTAGGGATAGTATGCAGTTGTACACTTTAGTGGTTACATCACATACTCCTAACGGTATACGATTGTAGTCACTTCCACGTACAAGTTACAACGTTCTCGCATACACACCCAACTAGATGGCCGAGACCTTCCTGACGGTTCCTATAACCCGAAGGACTCAAGGTCTCCCGGGCAGTATTTGGTTTTCAACCTCACAATACACACACCCATGTCACAGGGATTTACTATGTGTGTTGTCTCTTTTCGCTCATGCCCCATCTTAGGGCTACGGTACACACATTACAGTATATACCCGTACCAAGTTTTTGCACTCTCTGGGGTAGTTACATCACGATATGTTACGCACTGTGCCACATATGCACCTTCCACATCCCTATCAGAGTTTGCATTTTCATGGTATTACGACGCTTATAACTAAGTTAGGATAAAATTGTATCTCTCTTAATTTTAAGTAGGAAAACCGCAGTTCTAATTCGACATAACAAACAATGATATATTAAAGTCGTCACCCCCTTCCCCGGGTTGGTCTTATATTATGACTTACGAAATTCGGCTAATACAGTGTGTATAGAGATATACTTCACATCACCTCTGACCTGTCAAAAGTACACGGACGCGAAATAGTGGGTACATCTGCAAGTTCAATTAACAAACCTCCTTGCCAATATCTGCTAATACTACGCTGCAAACGCGGTGTCTTGTCCCTTGTGACCTGCTACTATGGTTGTTTAAGTTCAATATCAGTTCACCAGTTATTCTTTCTGCCGTATTATTAGAACTACTAGTCCGAGTGCCTTGTGCCATAGGCTCTAGGATTAGTAATTGAGGTAATATAGGGGCCGATATTTTCAGTTAGTTTGAACACATTTGCAAAGACCTGCGAGCTATCACTCTGAAATGTAGCTCGCTGTCAGCTATACTGGAGGTAAACCCTAGGAGTTCCCCCCCCCCCCCCCCCCCCCAGTTACCATGGTTAAATAGTCGATCTATAGGCAAACAGCCATGTCGGGGGAATTATTAAAATTGCGTTATCGCCAGCCTGGGTGCGGTACAATAGATGGTGAATTTAATACTATGGCGAGTATTTGCCGTAATGATGACGCTCGTTGGTATTACGACATTTAGAATTAAGTTATAATAACATAACACGGTATCTAATGTATAGTGTATAGCTATCAGTATATGAAGGAAGACCGCGGGTCACTAATTTAACATCGAACTAAGATGCCATCTAAGAAGGTGCCCCCTTCCCCCGGATTCGTTGCATTATAATAACACCATTTTCTACCAATACAGTGTATAGGCATACTTTGTATAACCTCTAACCTTGCGAATATGGGTTCAATTGCAGGCTCATCTATGTCTATTGAGAAATCTTTCTGTACCAATATCTGCTAATACTGCGCTTTATAGACATACTTCATGTCACCTCTGACCTGGTATTAAGTGAAGTAAAGTTCATTGCCAGTTACCAATGGTTACACAAAGGTCCACCAATCTCGTAACTGTCAAATTTCCTAAAATAGCACCACAACTAGCCCGAGAGCCCTAGTATAACTACTGTCATAGCAGTATGATAATAAATATAGCATAAACATAACTACTGACATAGGGCACAAGGCTGATATTTCAGTATTGAAAACATCGTCTAGGATCCGCAGGCTACGAATCAGTACGGCCTTTCAGCTTAAATACTAGATAACTCGAAAATGATACTTCCCCATACACCTATAGCTATACAAAGTGTATGACAGGGAATAATAATTGTAGTAAGTATGATAAGTCGAATCTTTAACCTATGTGCTTTAGAATAATGAATGTAGTCAAGAAAAACTATGCCTACAATGGCGTAGAATAATCCCGAGAATACTGACTAAGATATATGCGTAATAATCGTTATACTACTTTAACACACTCATAAGGTGTCATCGCGAAACTCACCAGTTCTATAGATGAGGTGACCGTTGTTTACATCCAATGTTTATCAACAAACGCAACGGGCGAAGGGACTGGACTGTCGATACACGCTTGAGGGAACAGCATATGACCACAACACTATCCGCTATGCCGTATTGCCCTTTATAATGCTTTGGCGCGAGTTTTAAAAGCACGGGTCCTAAACAAAACATGATGCGCGCGCAAACTGCCGGGCAAAGAACAATAGCAACTAGCCACGTTTTGCCCGATGTGACGTCACCTGTCACCCCATCTATACCGACATGACCGATATCTAAAGGGCCCTCGGTCACTTACACGGAGGTGTCCCGTAGGGACCTAAGGCTTCCCTACACCTAAATTAAGCACTCATTTAAACGCGCTATATTGTCATTCAACCAACCAACTCCAGCAATATCGTCTGTTTTCCGTCGCGGGAGCTCTATAGGGTCCACAGCCGTGCCTAAACAGCTCCCTCGGGACCAAGGTTTTAAGTATAAATGTACATTCTGTTTGAAGCACTCATCACTCTGGTCACATCAGCACCTCGTGATCCTAATCGACAACTAACGTTCAAGTTCACCTACTAAGTCAGTCACGGAAAGTTAGCGATATCTAACGTTTCACCTAGTAATATAACAGATTTGTCTATAGTGCCTCGTCTCAAATCTCTGGTCTTCGCGACAACACTATGTTATATTCCCCGACCATCATGACCATTTACAGAGCGAGATGATGCTAATGGCTTATTTGTCGGGTCACCAAATTGCGACCTTTTTCATGTACTAGTTCTAGTATCGTTTGAGTTAATATCAAAAAATAATCATGTTCTATACCGCAGTAAGAATCTGATTTCTTATCACCACGAAATTGGGGTCACGAAATAATGTAAGTTGCATACCCAGTAGCCTACAGAATGGTATTATGTAGTAATATATGTAGATGGTACGTCCAAGGAAGTTCACAACGCGACGCTGGATCGAGTTCTGAAGTCCCGGAAGGAATATATTTCTTCACCCGGTTCAAGTTTCATGGGCTGGGAAGCATTTAATAGGTATACGGGTATACATCATGTAAAATAAAGGGATGCAAAATGTATAACTTACAGAAGAGTAGCCTCGTCGCTATGCCGGGGAATCTTACTGCGCGCCTTACTCCTGGCCCTATACCGTCAAAGGTCAGTCCACTCATTGGATCGGGTTATCATGGTTAATAGCCAAAAAGAAAACAAAAACAAAACAGAAACGTCTGCACGTTTCCGCGAGGCACCCACGAGGTACCCATGCGCACATCATCCACACTTCTCTAGGTAGTTTGACGCTAACGCTAGACCATATGGCTAAGGGTCAAATGAAGAAATTCGAGATAAAAAAAAAAAAGATAAAAAAAAGAAAAAAGAAAAAAAAAGGGCTATTTCATCTATGAGAAAACAATCCTAATGATTACAGGTGTAAGTCTACGCCACTCCACGCCGGCCAATACGATATGGCCACCAACAATCACGCACATTGGTCTCCCATGGACTGATGCGATCATTCATTATCGATCATATACAAATACGAGAGCATACTCAAGGCTCTCTCGACCATCAATTGGTAAACACACTCAGATTAGCGTCTTTAAAGTTCAAATGACTATCAGTGGGTCATTTCATACATCAACGTCAGCCTCCCCGAGGCTAATTATTGGATCGTAATCTATTGTGCATACTTGCTTTGATAGCCTCCCCAGGTCCATTAGGATCATACGTTATACTAGTACAAGTTTCGCGTCATACCCTGACGTCAGATAGGAATACCCGTCCCCACACACATTAAAGTCAGCCTTCCTGAAGCCTATGACCATCCGCTGTCATCACATATTTACGCAGCCTCCCCGAGGTCCGGGTGACTATCTGTCAACACATACATCTACGGCAGCCTCCACAAGGCTCTTATGACCACCCGTCATCACGCAGAGGTAGTGCGTCAGCCTCTACGAGGCTGTTATGACCACCCGTCATCACACATAGTTACGACAGCCTCCACGAGGCTCCTATGGCCACCCGTCATCACATTTACGTCAGCCTCCACGAGGCTCCTATGACCACCCGTCATCACGCATAGGTACATCAGCCTCCACGAGGCTCCTGTGACCACTCGTCATAACACATATTTACGTCAGACTCCACGAGACTCCTATGACCACCCGTCATCACATTTACGTCAGCCTCCACGAGGCTCCCATGACTACCCGTCATCACGCTTAGGTACATCAGCCTCCACGAGGCTCATATGACCACTCGTCATCACACATATTTACGTCAGCCCCCACGAGGCTCCTATGACCACCCGTCACCACGCATGGGTAAATCAGCCTCCACGAGGCTCCTAATGACCACTCGTCGCCACGCACAGTTACTTCAGCCTCCCCGAGGCTTTTATGACCACCCATCGTCACACATTACGTCAGCCTCCACGAGGCTCTTATGACCATCCGTCATCACGCATAGGTACATCAGCCTCCACGAGGCTCCTATGACCACTCGTTATCACGCACATTTACTTCAGCCTCCCCGAGGCGCAGGCGTCTATGACCACCCGTCATCACACATATTTACTTATCGCGAGGCTCTTATGACAACCCGTCACCACGCACATTCACGTCAGCCTCCCCGAGCCTCCTATGACCCCCCGTCATCACGCACATTCATTTCAGCCTCCACGAATCTGATATAATCACCCACTTCAGCAGCTGCAGCCGGCCGGCCAGATTGACTAATCAAATCCATAGGAAAGATGGTCCAGCGAGGAATTCCAATAGCCGCGCTGATTGCCAGAGTTCACTGACAGCTCTTCGATACTAGCGTATCACTCGCTTTAACCGACTCAAACAGCTAACAAAATAATTCTACGTAATCTACGTGATCCAGTAAAACATGGAATAGTATTGCATTATTAATCAATTACTGCCATGACTGTCTCGGTAAGAGATAATTAAACACCATCAGGGTAATATATACAACCTTACACTACGGACCCCCTCCAAAACTAGATACATATACTTTTCTTGGCCAATTTGGGCGCCTGGGTTAGCTACAGGGGCCTTTCCCTTGGCCCCTGCACGCTCCCCCACTACGAGGCTGCCATGCTCATGATTTGGTCGCCGGTTGCTCCAACAACACTCACGTTATAGGCAGCCTCTTTCCCAGACGGGCAAATTGATAAGATTAGTATTCATGCATTCCTTTCAGGATCCATTATTGGGTCCATCGTTTAAAAGAAGCTAGGCAATAAAAAATGTTAGCCATAAAGGGCTAAGTGATGTTATTGTATAGCATTAGTAGTTTCGTTCCCTCCGTTCACAAACTGGAACAGCAGCGCCCTCATATAGCATATAGGATTCATTCTGCATAAGTTGTATGTGACAACCAGTAATGCTACGGAGGTATTTCACTTGCTGGGCTGCAATCACAGCCTATACTACAAAACAAACTTTCTCGGGTGGTGTTATGTTGAGTTACCCTCCCACCCACCACTTGGGGCGGTTACACTGAAACAGGCACCCACAGGAAAGAGACTGCAGATTGGGCGCCTGGGTTAGCTACAGGGGCCTTTCCCTTGGCCCCTGCACGCTCCCCCACTACGAGGCTGCCATGCTCATGATTTGGTCGCCGGTTGCTCCAACAACACTCACGTTATAGGCAGCCTCTTTCCCAGACGGGCAAATTGATAAGATTAGTATTCATGCATTCCTTTCAGGATCCATTATTGGGTCCATCGTTTAAAAGAAGCTAGGCAATAATGATTTTATTGATTTTTGAGGTAACATATCACATTTGTTGGCACTTTTTGGACAATAATTAAAAAATTAAATCAGATATTAAAAATGTAAAAAAGAGAATTTTATTAGGATTATAATAAAAGCAGACCGACAAAATTTGACAAATATATTTTTAGTTAACTTTACAAATCCTAAAATGGGTAAAAAACTGTGTTTTTATAATTTTCTCCAAAATGGTCAATTTCATGTTTTCTTCAAGAAAATGTATACTTTTATAAATGGGTTATATTATACTAAGTAATAACCAACATATATGGGCACATTTTGGTCTAGCCAAAAGACTAACACTATAATCACAAAACTCTCCCCAGATAGCAGGTGTAATGTATTTGTGCAGAGTAGAACTAACCCTTCACAGTACATACTATTGGTTAAACGTTAAATGTTAAACGCGGTCGCGCAGCACAACATAGAAACGGTTGACATGGTACTGCCAGTTTCTTTATCGTTAGCAAACGTCGCATTCATCTATGTTACTAATGTGAAAGTGTCACTTTAAGATCTGTGTAAGAGTTTTTGTTTACATTTAGAAAATGTCGTGAAATATTTTTATTTGTCGGACGTATAAATGCTTGTTACTATGCCATCTTTAAGAATAACAAACAGCCGCATATACAGAAATGTAGCTATATCCCTGAAGAAAATATTTTGGGTGAAGACCATAATGTCATCACTCACTCCGAAAACCACAATTTGTGTCCGAACAGTAGCTACCCGAGTAAAATAAATTCAACATTTTGGATTTTCACATGTGATTCTTTCTGCGCATGTCTGAAAACGGGAAAAAACGGGTATTGAACTATCTAATTAGCTCGTCTATTAGAGGCGCAATTACCACGCTTTTTCAGTTGAAGAGGGACGCGAGTGCAAAATTATTATTGAACTATCTAATCAGGCGAGGGACCGAAAATTAGTATATAGATATATAAAATTACAAGGAGAGTTGCATGTCTTCTTTCGTCACGTAGAGTGCTCAATCCTTGGGAAAAGTATTTCATCATTACCGCGGACAAATCGATAACTCTAAACACTAAATCTGAACTAATCAGTAAATGTCGCCATGCCAACAAGTTCCTACTTAAGAACATTGATGCCTCATAATACCCAATCTACCTGTCTTCCACCCCCATTGATTATGTAGTTAATTACAGTACAGAATGTACTGTCTCAGAAAATTGAATTTCTTTAGAGTTGATGTTAAGATCCTTGCCTTGTTTTACGATTCCGTTGTTGAAAGTGTTTGGAGGTACTGCTTATTATGTTGGGGAGGGAATGTTTCAAAGGGTGATAAAGACAGGGTTGGTAGAGTTGTGAAGGAAGCGGGAAGGATAATAGGTTTGTCACGGCAGGACTTCGAGACCATGTACACCGATCTCCTGGGCAAGAAGCTGACCGATGTGATGGATGATGTTAACCATCCTCTTTACGAGCGGTTATCCAGTCACCTGATCGGCCGATCGGGTCGTATGCGCGTGCCCCCTGCCAGGACAAACCGCTATCTTTCCTCCTTTGTTCCACAAGCAATTGCTTTTCATAATTCACATTATAAACGGGGGGATATTTAAGTTGGGGGTCTTGTTTTGTATATATATATTATTGTGTGTATTGTGTTTATGTATGAGCACTCTCATGAGTTGAATTTCCCTGTTTGGGATTAATAAAGTTTAAATGAATGAATGAATGAATGAATTGTATGTATTATGCTTTGTCATGACTTCCCTCTTGAGTGCTTTAATCCATGCACTTATCTATTACACTCAGTTGACTCACAATTGATCATATTTTGTAACACTTTGCTTTGTGTGCATCCATCCATGTCTCTTGATATACCTAATGTTTTTCTATAGTAAGTCTCTCATTCACCTGATGAGCCTTTGGGCGAAACAGACTGTTGTGAAATAAATATGGAGTACATTTATTTGTATTCTTCTTCCCCGTATATTATTGCTCTCCGAAAGGATTGAGCACTCTACGTGACGAAAGAAGACATGCAACTCTCCTTGTATTTTTGCTCCTTTTTGTTGAGCACTTTTCTTCTTTTATCAATGATGGATCGTGTAAATTTCAACTACTCCATGAAGAATATTCCACTGCCAAATGACAAGGAATATACTAAGAGACTTATAGAAAAAACTGAAAGTGTCATCAAGAGAATGAGATGGAAGGCTTTCTTCACACTGCACCCTGAATGCAAACCAAAGCAGAATAAGGAAACCTATGGATTTAAAACAAGAAATACCCCACCACAAGTTGAAGAAATGGCAAAATTTGAGGACGACCTACTACAAATCATTGAGAACATCGAATTCAGAAATGTGAAGTGTCAATTTCAATCTAAACTGCGTAAAGATGCGAAGACTATAAGAAAATCCGACCACATTTTCGTTCCAGCAGACAAAACCAACAACTACTACAAGCTAAAGAAAGATGACTACACCGATCTGTTGAAAGACAACACCACTTCTAACTATACTAGGACTGACAACTCACAACAAACTGATCAGATCAACACCGCAGCAAAACATATCGCTGAACAACTTGAACTGGACGACAGAATAGACACTCTTGCACAAAAACCTGCTTTCATCACAATCAAGGATCATAAGGATAATTTCCCTAACCATGTTAAATGTAGACTCATCAATCCTGCAAAGAGTGACATTGGAATTATAAGCAAAACCATCCTGGACCGCATAAACACAGATCTCATCACCGCTACTAATGTCAACCAGTGGAAAAATACCAAAAGTGCAATTGATTGGTATAAATCCATCGGTAACATGGAGTCATGCTCATTTCTTGTTTTTGACGTTGTGGATTTTTATCCATCCATTACCCAGAACTTGCTTGATGATGCCTTGGAATTCGCATCCAGATTCACTACAATTTCGGACCGTGACAGAGATATAATCAACCACGCTAAGACGACACTGCTTTTCCACGACAACTCTCCATGGCACAAATCAAGACCTCCCCACCAATTTGATGTCACTATGGGATCTTATGATGGAGCCGAAACTTGTGAACTTGTAGGCACATATCTCCTCCACAACATTAAACATATGTTTGACAACGTGGGACTATACAGAGACGATGGGTTAGCAATACTACGCAATCACTCACAACCCCAGGCAAACAGGGTCGCGAAGCAGCTCATCGCAGAATTCAAGAGATATGGACTCAAGATAACAGTCGACCAAGGATTAAAAACCACCAACTTCCTGGACGTCACATTCAACCTGAACGATGGCTCGTATCGCCCATACACTAAACCCAACAACCACACCCATTATGTCAACAAGAAATCTAATCATCCTATGAATGTTATCAACACCATACCTGCATCTGTCAACCAAAGACTTTCGAATATATCAAGTGATGAAAACCAATTCAACGCCACTAAATCCCCCTACCAAGAAGCCCTTAATGCCGCTGGACACGAACATGCACTCAAATTTGATGCCACCCTCAACAGCTCTTCTAACACACGCAAACGCAGTCGTAACATCATATGGTTCAATCCCCCGTTCAGTAAACATGTGTCTACTAATGTTGGCAGAAAGTTGCTGCACCTCATAGACAAACATTTTCTAAAGGGGAATCCTCTAAACAAAATCTTTAACCGGAACAATGTTAAAGTTAGTTATAGCTGCATGGACAACATGAGCAAAATCATCAACTCACACAATAAATCTGTCCTCCGTGAACCCACCCCAACCCCAAACAAAACTTGCAACTGCAGGAAACCCCAAGACTGCCCCCTTGCTGGTAATTGTCAGACTAAATCCGTGATTTACCAGGCAACAGTCACCACCACTACAGACCAAGACTCCAAATTGTACATTGGATTATGTGACACTACATTCAAAAAAAAGGTGGAACAATCACAAATCATCATTCAAACTGGACCACAAAAGGAAGCAAACTGCACTCAGCAAACATGTTTGGAAACTCAAGGACAACAACATGGATTTCAACATTACATGGTCAATCTTCAAACATTCAAATTCCTATTCTAATGTCTCCAAACGCTGCCAACTATGCCTGTGGGAAAAGTATTTCATCATTACCGCGGACAAATCGATAACTCTAAACACTAAATCTGAACTAATCAGTAAATGTCGCCATGCCAACAAGTTCCTACTTAAGAACATTGATGCCTCATAATACCCAATCTACCTGTCTTCCACCCCCATTGATTATGTAGTTAATTGTATGTATTATGCTTTGTCATGACTTCCCTCTTGAGTGCTTTAATCCATGCACTTATCTATTACACTCAGTTGACTCACAATTGATCATATTTTGTAACACTTTGCTTTGTGTGCATCCATCCATGTCTCTTGATATACCTAATGTTTTTCTATAGTAAGTCTCTCATTCACCTGATGAGCCTTTGAGCGAAACAGACTGTTGTGAAATAAATATGGAGTAAATTTATTTGTATTCTTCTTCCCCGTATATATATAAAATTATATATATATTAGGGGTAAAATGTAAACAGGTCGTTATGGAGGTACTCTGAGAAAATTTCAAACATGAGTTTCCGAATTTCAAACCTCAAAATATCCCGCCATACAGCTAATGTAAGGGGGAAACTGAGTCCGAATTTCACAAATTTAAATTAAACAAATTCCTGTTTATACAGCTAATAAGGGAGTGGAATTAAAAAGGTATGTTTTAGAAGCGTTGTGAGAGGGTGTTTGTTCCAGAACCCTTGTTGTATATGCTACTTGTCAAGAGTTAAGCAAACCTGACAAAATGTGTACAATGTACAAACAAAGACAACTCTCTTTCGGGCTTTCAACTTACCTAGAAGGTAGCCCCAGGCTGTAATTATAGCAATGGTTGACCCCACTATCCATGTCGATGTTGAGAACTGTTCTTTTAAATCCGGTAACAGAACGCTGAACGCCTTGATGGTACCAACTTCCAAAAACATGCAAATTGTTACCAAAACGACGATCAACCATGAGCGGTACGTTTCCTTGGTTCCACGTTTTGTATAGGCCATTGTCAATTTAATTAGTCGCTGTTAATAAACAATACACAGAATAACATTAACTTTTACAAGTCAGGACGCCGTCAAATAAAATCCTTATAGGTATGTAGGGATTAGGTGTAACCGTTATACCGCTGAGTGAATCGTTGAACGATGAATTCCGTAGGGCTGATCGTAATTATTATGATTATAGTGCAGAGCGCTGCTCGAGCGCTGCTCTTTTAATGAGCAAGTGTAACATTGGAACTGGATAGAACTACGTAAAAACATTCGTAGATAGTGTGTTTCTGAAGTTGAAAATGTTTGCACTGCCAATGAAAGAATTTCGGTTTAGGTTTTTTTTCTCTGAAATGGTCACTCGAAAAGAGACTCCGATGCTGTTAGCCAGTAGTTGAGGTGGGTAGTTACAGCAATCCTGCTTGTGTGTTGTTGAGGTATACAGTGTAAATAATAGTGCTGTACTAACAGCCCAACGTGGAAAGATAGTTGCAATTTACAAAACCGCGTATTCTTGTGCAGTTGATGATCTGAAGATGTTTTTTTGACACGGGTGTGTAGCATCAACAACAGGTGGAAAGGTAACTCTAAATACACTGAGTCTCCGTTGATACATAAATATCGTCTGCTTCACTATTGTATGCAATTAGGCATATATTCCTGAATCGAAAATCCACCCTCGGGAAAAGATCCGCTCCCATCAGCTACCAACTGTAAAATAGCGGCTGTTGGTTCAAATGTATATAATATAATGAATTGAATTGAATACGTGATTGTCGGTTTGTGACATTGGTGACTATCAAATGGTGAAGTGCAAGGTAATTGTTCAGGGTTAAGTACCTATCCTAACCAATATAAGAGTTGTATAGGCCTTATTTGATAAAACATATTTACGTTTGATCTTTTTGTCTCCTATGTTTCATTCAGTGATTTCAGCCTTACACTCCGGATTTGTTACAGCATGCACCCGTGGGTCTATTGTATGGTCTCAGCAAACAAGTAACAAAGTGAATCATAGTGAATTCTCTCTCTCTCTCTCTCTCTTTTGTTTTTGTGTTGTTCTTGTATGTATTTATATGTGTAAAATAAAAGGTCAGCCTTTTTTCTTGTTGGGTTCTGACAGAAAACAAAAAAATCATGGAATAATTGCATAACAATATAAAAGCCTATCACACCATATAAAGAATGTTTGGAATGTCAAAAACATGTGTATTATCACAAAAAGGCCTCAATCCTGGTATAGGATAATATGAATAATTTTGGACAGGCATAAAAACACAATTCTCGTTCAATTCTATTGTTATGCACATATTGTTGAGCCTGAATATATTGATTTGTACTTGCAAACTAAATTGTCTTTAGTGTTAAGCGAAAGTTCCACTACTCCAGCTGGTATAGATATGAGAAAAACACAAACAACTCATATTTTTAAAGAGTATGACTAATTGTGAGCTTAACTGTATATGTATTTGGGTGTTTCCATAAATAAGGAGGCCAATGTGTGACATACACAAATTAGGTCTAAATATTCAAAATGTGTCTATATTAACTGAATAACCACTTTCATAATATGTTCCATTATTCTATTTCATGAAAATGGATCAGAACAGGTCATTGAAGCGTAGCCTACAGAGATACATTTTCACCATTATAGTATCAGTATTTCTTTGAAATACTCGTCTCCCCGTGTAACTGAGACACCAACATTTTCAATTATGCCTGGCAACTGCAGAAACTGTCTGATCACTTTGTGTTTATTCTTTTTTTCTAAAGGCATTTGCCATTGCTTTACTCTATTAACATCATTAACAGTGAAAAGATGAGATTATCTATTTTGGGGTGGTGGAATTGATATTTCACGCGTCCCCGTGGTAACGGAGACACCATACCTTAATGTCCTTGTAACTCATATTATATTGATAAACTGAAAACTTCATGTATGCTAGGAGCCTAATACCAAGAGACAGTTTATCCACAATTTATTCATAAAGTGTGCTGGCACATAACTACGATGTTACCCTAAAGTTCTCACAGTGTAACATTTTTGGAGACACCAAACGTAATATTCAAACTTAAAAACAGCTATATTTTCTATGTTTGTTGCAATTTCAGTTTAACTTCTCTATTATCCTTTAACCTATCAGAGAGGCTTGTAAAATCAACAAAAGGGAAATAAGATGGAGATTATTGTTACTGTTAAATTTAAAAAAAACCTACCTTCACCGTGTAACGGGTTTTTGAGACACCAAATGTTACACGGTGACGGTAAAATTGCCATGTATTCAATTATTACTTCTCAGTAATTTGCTTATGAAAAATGTGTTTAACTAGTTTGATATTGATCATTTAGCCTACAGATAACACAATTACTCTAAACAAAACACCATATTGTTAATATTTTGACCCTGTCTTTTTATGTCAAACTTTTTTGCCAAAATTGTAGGACATTTTGCCGAATTTTCACCAAAATAAGAAAAAATGTTGATATAATATATGTTGTGGTGTTATACCAGTGCAACTTGATGTACTTAAACAGATTTTAAAACGAAAATTAACCAAGTACATTCGTATAACAGGATATTGAACCATTTGAATATAGACAATGTAAATTTACCACTGGTACCTGTATTTATGGAAACACCCATATGTGCCATACGCAATCAAGTGGAAAGTCATGAAAGTCATTAAAAAATGTATGCCATATTCTAACATAACCTAACGATTGAATTTATGTCTGTAGGAAAAATAGATTATTATTTGCCGGCAGGACTCATGCTCTCTAAACAAAAGAAATGAGCTAGTATCAACATGCAGGCATAGAAAAAAGACATCATTGCGCAACTCTTTAAAGTGGTATCCTAAGTAGATGGATTTGGCACACATATAAGGCCCTCATAACACTTGTCATAATATTGTATCGTATCTGTATTTATCCCACTTAACCTATTATACGACATAGCACATCAAGACGTTTTTTTGTGTCTGTGGCAGATCGTAGACCTTGGAATGTAGATGGTTAGCGTTAAAGCAAAATCGACACTTGGCTGGTATAACTATATAATTGTCGACTAAGAAAGAACAACCACGCTTTACAGAATAAAAGTTAATCGAGTGTTAGGGGTAAACATCCTGCGGGCCAATTTTTTCTTCTTTTTTTCTTCCATAGCCGCGGCATTCTTGAATTTGTCAGTATTTGTTCCCATTCCGTAATTCCGTCAATCAAGTTAAAGAACAACGTTTGAGTAATCATTAGCCTTGTAACCAGGTGTTCCTAATAGTCCACGGGCTTAAGTGCTTTTGGTAGCAAGTGTAGGGGCAAATCTATAATGGTACCAACTTGCCCTCAGATGCCACCCCGTAAAACACCAATAAGACAAATACGAGATAGGAATTTGCAGGACTGGCTGAGACCATAATTGGAACAGTTTTATTGTAGAACATACCCAATTGATATAGGTTACGACGACGACATACTCATAAAATATTACCACGACTTTAATATGACATTTACGCATTAATTTATAACATTTACTACTATGGACAACAGGATATACGAAGACGAGGTAGACATGACATGAAAATTCCCATAGCGTTACACTGCCGATAATGAGCTAATTGATATTCATGAGGTGATTTACTACGGCGATTTTACATAGGCATTTTGACTTGCTCGATAAAATCATGAATTGTAATGCTTTTAAATCATGAATCTGAATAGGAAACATGAATTTATTGGTATAAAATGTACAATGAACACAATGAAATGGTAATTGGGTCTGCTGGTTTAATACTTTGTCGATAACACAGTGATAACTTGCAAGCTTCCAGAGGGGGAAATACTTATGCGCGGCAGTGTATATTAAATTATTATTATAATGATCGGCCCCAACAGCACACACAAGTTTGGACGTCGCCATATCAAAGCTATGCACAAGACATACGATAATTTATTTAAATTGTACGTTATAGTTCTGTGCGCAAATTAAATGGTCAAATTACATTATATAATTATGTTCCTACATGGAATTAATCATGGACTTATCTGATAAGGTAAGAAATAGAACGGTAATCCCCTACTTCAACAGGTGCGAGGAAACGAGACGTATTAGGCCTATTCAATATTAGAGAGAATATCAATAGAGAAGATTACCTCTCCACTCAAAAAACATGAATGAATAAGGATTACAATATGAATGAACCACTTGAAAGGACGAAGGTACCCGAATCAATAACCAGATGTGTACCTTCCAACCAGCATTGATTAAATCTGTGACAACACCACAGTTATAGACAATGTGTAATATATCAGAAGAAAAAATACACCATTAAACTAGGCGATTAAAAACGTATGAATGAACGGGAGAAATAAAATACAACGCATTGAACGAAAATCAATCTTGCACAATTTAGGACGAAAACTAGATATTGACAATGAGCCATATATATATATACATGTACACGCGATACAGAATGAGTTACACCCTATATTCACAAGTAGTTTACGGAAAATAATATTGCGACCGGGCGCATGACTCGCATCAAGGAAATCCATGGATACATATGAGCAGTACGTGCCTCATTTATCATGATACCAAAACGAACACTAATTTCATATCACACCAAAAAACAAACAAAAAATGCAATATTCACACCAATTCGCCAACATATTGGACCAATAGATCTAAGGATGCAATATGGTACACATCATGGTGTAGGAAAGTGAGCGGGGCTTCAGGACATGATACTGATGTGTGGAAAAATATAACTTGCTCACCGAATAAATGTTGACAATTATTAGCACAAAAGCATTTGCACCTGGATTCCCTCAGTGTAGAAGATAGCATCGGCGATTTAGGCCCCTTGCAACGTATGGTAGGAAGTACAGGTAGCCTCAACAAAATGGCGTAAGCATTCGATGTCTCTGGCAAATGCACGCTACATGATGCCGTTGTACTCGCCAGGAGGTATTTCACAATAAGACAAAAAAGAATCAACAAACAATTCTGCAAATTTATATTAATGCAAAAATAAAACAATATTAAAACTAACATTTAAAGGCGATTAATGGGCAAAAGTTGTGCCCAGAAGATTTACACATTTTACGCACACACCATGAAAAAATTAACAATTCTCGATGAACAGATGATGAAGGTAACCACCGGACGTACGTAAATAAATCATATCACATATTTAAGCGACCGAACGCATCATGCCAAGTGTGGACACACTAAACCCTAAAAACAATGATATTTCAAGATGTACACTTTTAAAATCATTCTTACCTCGCCAAATCCCTTGTCATGGCATATAACAGCAAGGAATAAATTGAAGTATGCTGGTTCAATCCAACAGTCACAGTCGATGTTAAACTCTCGAGATTTTTTCTAATGCGTGATAACCACCTAATGAATTACGTATTTAGCGCAGAGTACGAACTTTACCAACTAGCCCTGATGATCTCAACCGAAAATGTGACAAGCAATGCGCAATCGAAATAAACCGCGAAAGAATAGAGAGACTTTGATTGGCTGGTGTCACAACCAGACGACTATACACCTCGGTACACAGCCACGCATGGGCAGTCAATCGCATATGGCGAGTTGGTCGATAAAGGGGGTGATTTAAATTACAATGCTCTCAATTCATCCCCAAAAAGTGTGACCAACCGAAAATACAGGGTGTCCCAAAAGGCAAATTTTGCATTCGCCAGACAAGCTGTCAAATGCATACTAATTTCTTAACTTCTACGTATGGCTAATTTGGCAGATCTTTGATTTAGGGGTGCTAATAAATGATCAATTTGTACCTTTAACACACCCTTTTGTTAAGGACTACCGTGTGCATTGGAACATTTTGATACCATTAAAATCGGAGAATTTTGAGCATTATTATTTTTTATTATTTTTTATTATTTATTTTAAATTTAATTAAATTAAATTTATTTATTTTATTTTATTTTATTTTATTTTATTTTATTTTATTTTATTTTATTTTATTTTATTTTATTTTATTTTATTTTATTTTATTTTATTTTATTTTATTTTAATTTTAATTTTACTTCATTTTATTAACATTCACTAACATAATTATAAGACACTGTTCAAAATAATCTCTTTCTAAGACACAAACACCAAAAAATGGAACATGTACGTGTTGATTTCGATTTGAATGTTGTCGGTTATCCAAAACTTCCTTGACCCAATGGTATTTGGGGAGCTGCATTGAAAAATGGTGGATGTTACAATCTAAGTGCGGATAGGTTTGCGCTAGAAATTGGCAGCACCCTAGTTGATGCGACCTGATTCTCATGATTCACCAGCAGCGAAATTACAGCGCTTTGATCACTTTGAAAAGGCGCTATATAAATACTAATTATTATTATTATTATTATTATTATTATTATTATTATTATTATTATTATTATTATTATTATTATTATTATTATTATTATTATTATTATTATCATTATTGTAAACATGAAGCAACTCGGTTGTTAGATTGTATTGGGATATATAAAGGTTTCTCAAAGCCTTACGGTACGGAGCCCCTTAAGGGACATGAACAAAATATTTTTTACATGAACAAAATATTTTTTATCTCGTTTAAAATATTTTTTATCTCGTTTTATCTCGTACGTACGAGATAAAAAGTCGTACGTACGACTTACTATCTCGTACGTACGACTTACTATCTCGTACGTACGAGATAGTAAGTCGTACGTACGAGATAGTATCTCGTACGTACGAGATAGTAAGTCGTACGTACGAGATACTAAGTCGTACGTACGAGATACTAAGTCGTACGTACGAGATAATAAGTCGTACGTACGAGATAGTATCTCGTACGTACGAGATAGTATCTCGTACGTACGAGATAGTAAGTCGTACGTACGAGATAGTAAGTCGTACGTACGAGATACTAAGTCGTACGTACGAGATAATAAGTCGTACGTACGAGATAGTAAGTCGTACGTACGAGATAGTATCTCGTACGTACGAGATAGTAAGTCGTACGTACGAGATACTAAGTCGTACGTACGAGATAATAAGTCGTACGTACGAGATAGTATCTCGTACGTACGAGATAGTAAGTCGTACGTACGAGATAGTAAGTCGTACGTACGAGATAGTAAGTCGTACGTACGAGATAGTATCTCGTACGTACGAGATAGTAAGTCGTACGTACGAGATACTAAGTCGTACGTACGAGATAATAAGTCGTACGTACGAGATAGTATCTCGTACGTACGAGATAGTAAGTCGTACGTACGAGATAGTAAGTCGTACGTACGACTTTTTATCTCGTACGTACGAGATAAAACGAGATAAAAAATATTTTAAACGAGATAAAAAATATTTTGTTCATGTAAAAAATATTTTGTTCATGTCCCTTAAGGGGCTCCGTATTACGGAGTTATACGATGAGGTAAATTAAATTTTAAATTAAATTAAATTACATTTAACTTAATTGAATTTAATTCAATTTAATTAATTTAATTTAATTTAATTTAATTTAATTTAATTTAATTTAATTTAATTTAATTTAATTTAATTTAATTTAATTTAATTTAATTTAATTTAATTTGATTTAGTTTAATATAATTTAATTTAATTCAATTTAATGTATTTAATTTAATTTAATTTAATTTAATTTAATTTATTTAATTTAATTTAATTTAATTTAATTTAATTTAATTTAATTTAATTTAATTTAATTTAATTTAATTTAATTTTATTTTATTTTATTTTATTTTATTTTATTTTATTTTATTTTATTTTATTTTATTTTATTTTATTTTATTTTATTTTGTTTTATTTTATTTTATTTTATTTTATTTTATTTTATTTTATTTTATTTTATTTTATTTTATTTTATTTTATTTTATTTAAATTTAATTTATTTTAATTTAATTTAATTTAATTTAATTTAATTTAATTTAATTTAATTTAATTTAATTTAATTTAATTTTTTATTCTCGGTATGTATGTTTCGAAATTGCACCGATTAATTCATTGATCGTGATAATTATAACATCTTACTTTGAATATCAAAGTCAATATTTTACCGATTCTGATTAGGTTTGTATCGTTGAACACTCCGTAAACGTACACATCGGGTAAAAATATGTATTTAAATTTTATATTCAAACATATTTACTTGAATTTCAAGACTTAAAATAATACTCATACACATGTGCGATTCTTAAAATATATATCCACCCTCCTTGATAAGATCATTAATTCAATTTACTTAACCTGTATTATCAGTTTTAATTAAGACTAGATATTATTCTAGTTGTGTGACGATACACGCAGGGTGCGTATTCTGCAACGTTACATTTGGGTTCATATATTCACACATAACAGTAGGCATAGCACAAGTCATGCTGTGCAAACCCACCACGTACAAACATTTCGTGCACAATTAACAAAATGTCCATTTTAAGGTAAACACAAATATAATTTATGAACAAATGAAGGCATAAAAAAGTGATCTTTTCAGATTATTTCATTTAGTTATGATGTTCTTGATATTGTTGTTAATTCATTGACCCTCCCACAAAATATTTTAAAGCAAATAATTGATACAGTATTTGTCTTGTTGAATTCCCAAGTGTTATGGAAGTTATACTCAGGTAGGTATGAGCACAATATGTTACTTTTCCATAAGTTAAAGTGAATTAATTACTTAATTTATACCTACCTTTTTTTTAAAATAAGTATTATTATAATATCCCTTTTTTTAAATAAGTTTTATTATAATATCCATTGTACTCGGGTGTTTTAACACACATCTCTTTTCATCCAATACATGTAGAAGTACATACCAATATACATGGATGTTAATATGTATGAAAGATTATAATCTGTTAGTTTAGATTAGCTTCATTCCGTTATAGCCCCCTCTACGGAATAAAGCGCAATAACACTGAACAAATAGTTTAATAATGTAGGATATCCAATATTTATTGTTTAAGTTTTGTGTATCTCAATCCCATGTATATTTGTATGTATAAAATAACGAAATTCGAGCATGTTTTACATATTTGGGGTTACTATCACAATCGGTATTGCAGTGCTTGAGTTTATGTTAAACATTATTATATGTTAACGATGTCTCTGCTGTTGACAATCATAATTATACATATGTTATAGAATTATAACAAGAATCCTTTTTTTTCTTCTCACGCCATCTCATTTCATGGTTAATAAAACATATTGTTGTCTGGTAAAATGTATTGCATATTTCACATTATGGTTATGAAATATGAATTAACATAGTTTTGGTTATTTACTGATTCAATCCAAAAGGACAATAATATAGAACTTAATGATCATAGGGCATTATAGCATGCGTTCATCATTAAAATCACGCAGTGAACAATTATATAGTAAAGTGCTCAACAAACGAAAGCCATACACTTTGTTTAGGTCCTTTAAAGTAACTGTCAATAATTTGTCTACCAAACAGGCTATATATATAGACATTTGGGTGAATCTTGTTGGCACATTTTGATACCAAACAAAGATAAACCATGATTAGCGCCATTCAAAGAGTCACTTTTCAAAAGTCACATTTTCAATACACTATGCGGGAGGAAAATGGGTGTGTGTGAGGTTCACCCCGTGTGTGACACTGTTACGACCAGGATTGACCGGGCAATCGACCACACAGTACATGTACTGTATAGCCGTACACACTACGCTGCGTTGGTTCGAACACTTAGTGAGCGGGATATTTGATTCCGAACATAAAATGCATTACATTAAACTGCTTTGAATTTTATCAAACCTTAGGGATACGCCTTGGTTTGGTTAGCTTGTAGATCATGAAGCATTTCAAATAACACACATTTACACATCAGTCACCCATGCATGAATTTAAATTAGCCCGCGGCGCATTGGGGGGGGGGGGGGGGGGGGGCGGGGGGATGCGCAGCGATCAACACGGAATTGATACGGCTTATGTGCTTGTTAACAATTGGTGTTTTCTTCCCGCGTAGTGTATTGAAAATGTGACTTTTGAAAAGTGACTAATTTTCTATAAATGGTGCTAATCATAGTGTATCTTTGTTGTTAGGTGTTATGTTTGGTATCGAAATGGGCCAACAAGATTCATCCAAATGTCTATCTACCATGTTTGGTAGAAGAATAATCGAAAGTTACTTTAAAGGACCTAAACAAAGTGTATGACTTTCTTTTGTTGGGCACTTTAGTATATTACAAATGAATCACGCCATCTCGTGGCAGCAGACTTTAATGGCGCAATACATTATTCATGATCACGCTTATTTTCCGTTAATTTGACGTTGCTATTATACACGGCTGTTTGACAGTCCGATTTATTATGACGTCATCTTAACGCTTCTTAATAATTTCGATAGTTCGATTATCACGCCAACCAGTTTAGTGCATGTACTTTGTACGCCGTTCTATATCTCAACGTGCAATCATGCGCAGCGCCGCAAATCTAAGCACGATTTACACTGATTTTTTTTCTTCATTTGGCCTCTCTCTAGAGTCTCTTATTTAACGTTGGACAAGGGTGAAATCTTAGTATTCATACACTAAATACAAAAAAATCTTGTGCATAAGATGCTTGCATTTTCGTATCCGGGCCTCCAATATTTGGTTTGTATGTTAACATATTTTTGGTATCATCGTTTTCAAGTTTGCTTACGAAACAGCAGTCACTGCATTGTCTCAACGCGACCGACATTACAACAGCGCGAATCTAAGCACCATTCACACTGATTTTGTTCATTTTGCTTCTCTTTTATTTAACGTTGGACCAGAGGAAAATGTTATTATTCATACACTAAATACAAACAATTCTTGTGCATAATATGCTTGCATTTTCGTATCGGGGCCCCAAAAATTTGGTTTATAATTTCACATTTTACTGCTCACACCGTGTGTTTCTTTTAGTATTCGTCATTTGGATTCTCAAAATGGATGCCAGTATTACATTACGGTAATTTGTTAAAATGTGACCCCCGATTTGCTTTTTGGGATATTATATCACATTTTGCGTTACGTATACTTTTTTTTATCGAACTAATCAATCCGTGACACATTTGACGGAATAAATGACGTTCACGTTGAAACCGCATCGAAAAAACTCATTTTCACAGCGTGGCCTAGGCCAAAAGGCTAAATCTAAAAAGTGCCTCCCGATTTGCTTTTTGGGATATTATATCACATTTTGAGTTACGTATAATGTTTTTTTATCGAACTAATCAATCCGCGACACATTTGACGGAATAAATGACGTTCACGTTGAAACCGCAACGAAAAAACTCTTTTTCACAGCGTGGCCTAGGCTCAAAAGGCGGAATCTAAAATGTGCTTTTTGGGATATTATAATCACATTTTGAGTTACGTATAATGTTTTTTTATCGAACTAATCAATCCGCGACACATTTGACGGAATAAATGACGTTCGCGTTGAAACCGCAACATAAAACACTAAATCTGAAAGCGCATCTTAAAGGCACATTAAGTGGTGTTGGCAATTTTAAATGTTTAAAAATTTACTTCAGAATTCAAGATGAACATTAAAAATGGCCATTACTGTTGTTTCTACTAGCAAAAACACAGCAACACTTGATTAAAACAATATCATCGCTATTTATTGAAAAACGCCCTCTATGCAAATATGGTTCACGTTATGTATCACGCGTACTGCAGGGGGATACTGTCGGACGTAAAATGCTCGTCCCGCGGGACGAGCATTTTTTGAATCGACGTTTTCTTGTACATAGAGGGCTGATTTTTCTTAATACTTATAGGTGTAAGTTCATACATGTAATACAATTATAAAAATATACTAATCCCAGTTTTTATCATAATTGAGGGCGCATCCTCCAACACATCTCTTAGTGCCCCTTTAAATTAACAAAAATATGATAACAATGATGAATTTTAGCAAGTTTTTAAACCTAAACAATTAATTAGAACCATTTAATAGTAAAATCGGGCTTGTATGAATGGCCACCGTCACATATAAATAGCTAAACACTGAGTAAATGAACAAAGAACATAAGAAAATGGATCTAGCAGTGATAAAATGTTTTTAAAAGTCCCCCGTCCTAACTGGTGCATATCCCTTTGATTTATAATCCTTGGTTACGCAGCTTGCACGGGAAGCTTTACCGATATATCGATTAGGGATTTACAGAAATATCTGCTGCCCTCTGTTGTTGTAGATTAGTTATAAATCGGACAATTTACACGCGATCAAACAGCCGTGTATAAGCATTCTCAACGATACAATTTGAAATACTAAACAAGTATCACTGTGAATTTTAAAAATAAATGCATGTTTTTTGTACATTAATATCTAATAATAATAATAGTTCCCCCAATTCAAATGCATATGCGCTGTAAAATAATCGCGTAATGTACAGAATATATAACTGTAGGTGTTTCTAATAATTATTAATATCATCGATTCTTGAATTCATTACAGCAGCCGTTGTGAACACGGACACTGGTGATATACGCGTGTGCATAGTAATTAGCTGTGGTGAATTTAAGGCGTAGTAGCTGCGAATACAAGCACGACACACAGTAATTTTCAATATGGCGGCGATCATAGCAATCGTTACATTGTTCGCTACGATTTCAATAATATCGTCTTCAGCTCAGGAGACAACGGTTGAGATTTCGACGGCTACGGATTCCGTTACGTCTGGTGGTATTTTAGCAATAAATTGCAGGATATTGAATATGCAAGACAAATATAAGGTGAATATGTTCCGTGTACGTGATGATGAAACGGATGATATAACAACAGGCAGCGACTATATGCCTTCATCGCCACTCGGGCAGCGTGTATTCTTATCACAACGAACATTTTCCGATGGAGCTCAAGTGTATTTTCTCACTATCTTAGATGCTTCATCAAGTGATGATGGAGAGTATTTCTGCCAGGTTTTTAGAAATTTAAGAGGTGATTTTCTCGACATTGCTAAATCTTCTATTGATATTAGATTATCATCGTTTCCAGATAAAATGTACCCAATCTGTCACAGTGTACCCACACAACCTATTGCGTTGAATGCATATAGTACACTGACACTTTCATGTAGGTCAGAAAGATCTGTACCAGTAGTGGACATGAAGTGGAGCAGCAGTAAGAACGCTATCAGATTATTGGCACGAAATACTACTGACAATAACATGGTTTCATCTAAAGTAATTATCTATACCAATAGAGCACATCATGGCGCTTATTTTACGTGTACAATAACAAGTCCCGGATTTCCCGGACGCGAGAGGTCTTGCAGAATTGGACCTGTTAATGTTCTACACACTGACAGAATTGACCACGAAAACAACATTGTACCGGCAGTAATTGATAACAACAACATAAACATTGAACCAGATACGTCGCTATCCGGTCAATGCGACACTGTATGCTCTTCTACGGAAGAATCTACCATATTCTACTTGATAATTTCCACTTCAGGAGCAATTATTTTATGGATTATATTTCTTACAACGACAGTCATCGGATGTTATAAATATCAAAACGTATCGACTGCTGTCCGCCAAGCCCGCAGAAGTACATGTACCCGTGATGTACAAGGTGGAAGTGAACCAGTGTATGTGTCATTGCAGAGGCGTCGGGATAACGAGAGAAATTCGATGTACATGACGCTTGAAGATCCAACTAACCCAGGGAGTAAAATAATTATGCCGAAAGAAATGTTTGATGAATTTTATAGTACATTGACTGTCAAAAGGGTATAATACTATATAGTTAGGCGGGGGTTAAATGTAGGTGTTCCGATTGCTGGCCCGATTTTTAACTTGATGTTTTCTATTCTACATGAAGTGTCATCCTTAACATACTAGTCCGATTCCAAATGTTTGAATCCATTAACTCCAATTGTTCTTATTTTAGAAGCACAAGGTGACGTGAAATTTACCCATTGAGTAGTTGTACATGTTCTGGCTAAGTGGTTAACCACCTTTGGCAATAATTCACTGAAATTTTGGCCTAAAGTCTAATTGGAATATATCTCGTGCCAAACAGAAATAGTGAGAACAAATATGGGGTTTCTTCTGATATCAAAAGATGTTGATGTGCAAAAAAGAAGCTAAACTATATTTTATTCTCTAACTGAGCATCGTGTACATTATTAATCAGCTAACAATATTTAAGCATTTCTCATTGGTTCTCAGTTCTCTGTGATTGTAATGGACATTTTATATTGTGATATTGTGATATCATTGCTCTTTGTAAAGACATAGCAACGATGAGGACTTTGAGTGTGATATATCAACCTTTTAAGATATTAAGTTTTCATACATATTAATTGATGAATATTACATAACTAACAAACTATAAATAAAGGCTAAAGCTAACTGTATTTATACAATATCGTCAGCCTGCTTCGATAATTGCCTAACTCATTTTTTCTAGTTCTTAGAAAACAACAAAAGTATGTAACCTGTTACCTGTGTACCTGTTACTCATTTTGCATTATTGATGGATGGATATTCATTACGTGGAATGTCGCTTGTATTGTTGATGTTAGGCTTGTATTGTTGATGTGACTTGGATTAGTGCATCCATGCACGCCAATTGAGGATTGGCGTGGATGGATGTACTAATCCAAGTCATAGAAACAGATGAACACAGCCATACAATAATTTGATTAATTCCATGGATTTGTCAATGCAAATTCAATAATGCAAAATGAGTAACATGTTGGAGTGGTCTGGTGGCCCTTTTAAAACAAAGCTCTTCATTTATCAACACTTTTGATTGGTCAATGACTTATGTATTATAACAGCATGTGCATAATGTAATGAAGTCATGATTTATGCAAAAAAATCAATTTTGCTGAAAAGTGAGTTAGGCAATTATCGAAGCAGGCTGACGATATAGCATACTAACAAACTATAAATAAAGGCTAAAGCTAACTGTATTTATACAATATAGTATGAGACTTTCCACATTACTTTTAGGCCACATGCTATAATGTACAAATTCAAAGTTTAGACCTTCCGAGAAAGGGAGTCGTTACTCTGAGTTTCATGCCAATGTGTATTATACTGTATGGTAAAAGATAGTTGCATTCATTCAACTTGTGCAAGTGGGATAATAAAATCATCCAAATAACGAAAATACAATGTTAATTGCATAACAAAACTCCCAGGATCACCATAATGGTATTAATATTTTCTGAATAACATAACGGATAGGTTTGTACTCTGGCCGCCAGTGTATATACGATACTCGTATTAGCCTGAAATCCGGCAGCCAGTGTTCAAAGGGTTAATACTCTCTTAAGTATTAGAAACAACGATTTTCAATTTGATCAAGATTTAACTGAATATTGATAGATGTCACACGTTGAGTAATTTTAATTACTCAACGTGTGACTGGTTAAAACCAGTTAAACTTAATCATGTAATATACGTATTTTAATGGATAGAAATAACCAACCATTAACTTATCTAAATAAGATGCGTATTTACTCTTACATGTATGTGATAGCTATCGTCTCGCTATAATGCGCTACGCTATGAATAACGCCCCCTTGTGGCAGCATCCAGCATCAATGTAATCAATTATTCATGACCACGCAACGCGCATGTGTTTGTGAATATATTATCATTATGAGTATTATATTCAGATAAAGTGTTCACATTGTTGTTTCCCTCGGATGAGCGTCAAATGTTTTTTTGTTCCATACTTTTGTGAAGAATGAGACATCCCTATAGCATTCATTATAATTTGTAGGACATGATTGTTTTCCTGTCATAAATTCATAATGGACTGTATGCATGATGGAATGATTTGTCATAAAGAAAGAGTAAAATTGCATGCATTCAATTAAGCTAATCATTATGTCAGTGTTTCTAGTAATGACTCATACGTTTATCTTTGTGAACAGGGACACCAGTGATACACGTTAAAAGCGCATGTATCGTTAAGGCGTTGCTCACCATCAACACAGGTTGATTTCCAATATGGCGGCGATAAGAATATTCTCATTGTTTGCTTCGATTTTAATTTGTCAGTGTTCAGCAGAGACAACGGTTGAGGTATCATTACTTGCTGAAACAATAACACATGGTGGAGTTTTAGCAATTGATTGCAGGATTACAAATATGCAAGATAAATATAAGGTGAATATTTTCCGTGTGCGTGATGATGAAACGGATGATATAACAACAGGCAGTGACTATGTGTCTTCATCGCCGCTTGGACAACGTGTATTCCTATCACAACGAACATTTCTCGATGGAACCCAAGCGTATTTTCTCACTATTCTGGATGCCTCATCGAGTGATGAAGGAGAATATTTCTGTCAGGTTTTCCGAAATTTAAGAGGCGACTTTCTCGACATTGCTAAATCTTCTATCCATATTAGATTATCATGGTTTCCAGATCAAATGTACCCGATCTGCGATTCTGTACCCACACAACCGATTGCGCTTAGTGAATACAATACACTAACACTTTCATGTAGGTCAGAGAAATCTGTACCAGTAGTGGACATGGAGTGGAGCAGTAGTAATGACGGTATCAGATTATTGGCACAAAATACTACTGACAATAATATGGTTTCATCTAAAGTAATTATCTATACCAATAGAGCACATCATGGCGCTTACTTTACGTGTACAATAACAAGTCCCGGATTTCCCGGACGCGAGAGGTCTTGCAGAATTGGACCTGTTAATATTCTACACAGTGACAGAATTGACCACGAAAACAACATTGTACCGGCTGTAATTGATAACAACCACATAAACATTGAACCAGATATGTCGCAATCCGGTCAATGCGACAATGTATGCTCTTTTACGGATGAATCTACCATATTCTACTTGATAATTTCCACATCGGGAGCAAGTATTTTATGGATTATATTCCTTACAACGACAGTCATGGGATGTTATAAATATCAAAACGTATCTACTGCTGTCCGCCAAGCCCGCAGAAGTGCTTGCAACCGTGATGTACATGATGGGAGTGAACCAGTGTATGTGTCATTACAGAGGCGTCGAGATAACGAGAGAAATTCGATGTACATGACGCTTGAAGATCCAACCAACCCAGGAAGTAAAATAATTATGCCGAGAGAAATGTTTGATGAATTTTACAGTACATTGACTGTTAAAAGGGTGTAATAAATATAATTGTTTAATACACTATAAGCAATTCTAAGTTAGATATTCACATACTTCAACTCTTACACAAATGTTGTAAAACAAGTGCGGATGGATGTGTTTAATGTGATATGCAAACTAGTTATACGGTTACGAGTCTACGAATCAGTGAATCATAGTGTATACAATATCGCAACACATCTGTAGGCAGCACTGAAAAACAAGTACGTATGACTAAAAGTAACGTATAAGTTATTTATACGATAGGCACCAACGTACTATTTTGCATCACCAAACGTACAAGCACTCACGAACATTGAAGTGGAACAATGCAAATAAGTTCTAATATTAACATTATGTTCATTACTCTCAGTATACTATTTCATTGTTTTATTATTTTGGTATCTATCGTATAACTCTTAGGTATAAGTCACTTATAGGTATGAGTCATACGTACTGATATTGCAGTGTGGCCTTATTTGGAACACTTTTAATAAGTGTCACGATATTAAATGGCGATTTTAAATTGTGATATTATGCACATTACGCAGATATTATCATTATATTTATTACTTTATGTAATTTTAGGTGAGTAGTGTCATGTGTTGAATTTTTATTCAAATATTATAAGCTTTTCAAAACTGTTTATTCGTATTATATTGATTGATAGGTATAAAATGATAAAATGCAAAGAGTTTCCAAGTAGTTGTATCTCCCTCATCTTTTTCGCTAATACATAAACTTAAATTTACCGTGTTTCTTGTAGCTCTAAAGCTGCAAATGATTAGTGAATTGATTTGATACTGATTTGGCTTTTCTGTAGGTACCGTGAAAACCGTATGCCCATTTAGTGTGACGGGGAAAATGAGTGATACACAGCAAATCATCTCATAGTGGTAATCATTTGGCCAATTCTACGTTCCTATCGGTCATTTATAAATACTAAATTTGTAGGTGTATCATCAGTGTACAATAACGGAACTAAATGGAGGGTTTCAAACCTCCTCATCAGATGATGGTTTCACATAACGATAAAATGGTGAAATGAAAAAAACTCGTTTAGGATTTAGCGCAAGATGCATCACCTGGGCCTGACATTGACTGAATACCATTATTCCAGTATGCCAAAGGTTAAGCAATACATAAAGGGTTGGTTTTATTCTGTTAGCTATTATTCTGTTTGCAAGCCTACATGCGTTATACCGATTGTTTCCTTATTGATGATTTTACATACTCAAGTATGTTTAGAAATAATCTATTTTGCCATTGGATCGTATCATGCAAAACAGCGAGAGGGAGAGACAGAGAGAAAAGAGCACGCCTGCATTTATTGTCAGGGTATTTTCCATTTCAGTTGTACACAATCTCCCTCTCTGGCTTTGACCGCATCAGAACGAAAGTAAAACAGTTTTAAATGATCATTTACTATTATAGCTGTGTAGAGTTTAGAGCTACGAACATGACAAATGAGGTTGCCATTTATATTAGGGTGGTAATGAGAAGGTAGATAGACATTATTAATGTCCCTGATATATTTACAGCGATATAGCATACATTTTGGGCTAACATATTACACATAATCGTAACCATTATATTCATTGATAAGTTGTTGCATAATATTGTAAAGTTACAATCCCGTTTACAATGTGTTTGTATGATATTTTAAATTTGTTTAAACGTGATCTGTATTCTGTAATAATATCATTTGTGTTTACCTTTGAAACATAACTAAATCAGTTAGAATAATGGCTATTGGAACATTTAAATAAATAGAAATCTGTCTGATGTAACCTAGCTAATATATTTTCTCTTAAAACCGTGTTCAGTGTTTTTTCTGCTCTATTAACTATTAATTACAGCTTCACAGACAAAACAAGTAAACAATTATTTAAAAACGGAGAATCAATAGACGGTTCAGGAGATTTACATTTATGATACCTTGGCTCTATTTCTTTTTTGTAAGGAAAAACCCAGTTAAAATTGTTCTCTTTTAAATGCATTTTAATTGTTCCAACGCGAATACTAACGTCCACAGCGCGGCGTATGCACTACGAAATGAATTACGCCCCCTTGTGGCGGCATCCATAAGCAGTGTAATCAATTATTCGTGAGCAGGCAACGTGCATCTATTTAAGAATATATTATGACTATTATATTCTGATTAGTATTCAAAATTATTTTCCTTTTGGGACAGGCGTCACATAAATTTTCTCCAGACCATTATAAAGAAGGACTTTATTGAATGTTCATTATAAATAATGGGTAATGATTATGTTCTATCGTGAATCCTTCTTGGATTATCAATGTGTCATTGAGGCTGGGTCATTTGACATTAATTATAAATATTTTCAGTATTTCAGAGTATCTAGAAATACTCCCTTTGATATATGCATGACTCATACGATTATCTATGTGAACACGGACACTGATGATATACGTACAAAATAGTGGCGCAACCAAGGCGTAGCACTATACTTCACATCTGATTTTCAATATGGCGGCGATCATAATACTCTCATTGTTTGCTTCGATTTCAATGTTATCATGTTCAGGAGAGACAACGGTTGAACTATCAACGCATACGGAGACAATAACAGATGGTGATATTTTAGCAATTGATTGCAAGATTTGGAATATGCTGGAAGAGTACACGGTTAATATTTTCCGTGTACGTAATGATGTTACTGAGCAGATAACAACGGGCAATGACTATGTGTCATCATCGCCGCTTGGACAGCGTGTATTCTTATCACAGCGGACACTAGATGGAACTATCGTGTATTTCCTCACTATCTTGGATGTTTCTCTTAATGATGAAGGGGAATATTTCTGTCATGTATTCGGATACTCAAGACTAGGAAATTTTCTTGATATCAGTAAAGATTCTATAAACGTTAAGTTATCTTCGTTTCCTGACACAATGTATCCGGTTTGTGAAAGCGTGCCTGCACAGCCAAATTCAATTCATGAACATAAGACACTTATCCTATCATGTAGCGCAGAGAAAGCGTTTCCAACTGTTGCAATATCTTGGAGTAGCAACAATAATAATATTATATTGTCAGCGCAGAATATTACTAGGGTTAATATAGTTACATCTAAAGTCTTCCTTATAACCAACAAATCCCATCACGGAGCATATTTTATCTGTACAATAACCAGCTCGGGATTTCCAGAACGGGAGAGGTCTTGTAGAATCGGCCCCATAACTATTTTACAAGCTCAAGCTACAGATCAATTTGCTGATATTGTCCCATTTACACCAGTAAAAGATAACAACCAGATACATATTAAGCAAGATACTTCTAAATCCGGTGAATGCAAAACTTCCTGCTCTCCTGATGAAGATGAATCTACAATATTTTACCTGATAATTTCTACTTCAGGAGCAACCGTTTTGTGGATTATATTCCTTACAACCACCATAATGGGATGTTACAGATATCACGAAGTGTCTGCCTCTGTTAATGAGGCGCGTAGAAGTACCCGACATGCAAACGACGGAAATGAACCGGTGTATGTGTCACTACAAAGGCGTCGCGATAATGAACGAAATTCTATGTACATGACGCTGGAAGATCCAAACAATCCAGGGAGTAAAATAATAATGCCGAAAGAAGCGTTTGATGAATTTTATAGTTCATTAACAATTAAAAGGGTGTAATTCTTAATGATTAAATAGTCAAGAGTTTCACAAGTGATACGAATATGTCATATGACATTTGGTCCTGCCTATACACAAATCTGCGAGTTAGCATCAAAATATTGACTGTTAACCAAGTAACCATTGTCAGCCGAAGTGTCGACATTTAAACGCGTCTTCGACGCCACGTATAAACATGGCTTTTTTCGTTCTGCCAAAACACGCGCTACGAACAATAACCATGGGGAAATGTGCCTATTTACGCCTATCAATGTCAAATAAGGACACCTTGTGGGTGATTCTAATATTTCGGTAATCTTGATTTGCATACTTGTATGCACATGAGTGTTTAATGTTGGTACTGTCATGGTGTAGAAGTCGTCTCAATGCCCTGCCACACATCTAATACAGCATTTAACCATGTTAACAACGGCACAAATCTCATAATCCTTATTTGCATAATTGACACTTCTACACCATTCCTTACCTTATAGACATGCACGTGCGTGTATATATATATGTTAATAATCAATATTGCACTGCCGATTAAATACGATGATACTAATACAAATTATACGACGTGTTACCTACCAATTAACAATTTGACATATTTAAACAAAGACATAATGTTCCTTTGTTTACGAGACCTGTATCATTTGACTTACTCTACAAATGTATATGCTAGTGGGTATTTATAATCTGATTAAGTATAAATAATTTATGTCACTGATTAAGTATAAGTAATTTATGTCATAAATGTCACTTGTGTGCCCTCCTTTCTAAAATGTAATTTGATTATATTTCTTAAGGTTTAGGGTTCGAACCAATATTTATTAATCTGCAGTTGTAGATATGCCTTTTCATTTTCACTGGTGTATTTGTTTGTTATAGTAAAATATCACAACAATATTTTTTTCTTCAGAATATTGATGATAATTAACCGGTTAAAATAATGTTGATGTGTGTAACTTACAGAATTTAATTGTACACATTATATAATTAAAGTACTCCACCATCTAAATACCGTTAAACTTCATCTATAAGCACCCATTGACTAATAGTTAATAAGCAGAGAATAGATAAAAAGGTATGAGCGCCCTCTTTTCTCTAGAGCGCCCTCTAGAGAAATTAGCACGAATTTGTTTAGTGTATTCGATATTCAATACTATAAAGCTGTATTACTATCTAAATAATTTCATGGACAGACGAATTGCTCAATTGGTAAAGCGCCCGGTAAAGCGTCAACTTCAGTATCACGAGGTTGGTGGATCAATTCTCAACTACACCTTTTGCAATTTCTTTTGAAATCCAAGTGATATAGAAATTAATGCAAACATGAATGTAAAATTATTACTCAATTATACTAGCTTTATTGTTATTTTTCAAAAAACAAGCGCATAATTAATTTGATTGTATAAAGTAATGATCTTAATAGTCCAACCTTTTTATAAGCTAAAACACATTTATACTACAAATTAACCACAGCAAAATGTATTCATTGGCTTATTTTAAATGTTTCACACAGTAATCTTAAACGTTTCCTTCATCATGATTTAAGGGCAAATTATGATGATGCATATTAGGTTGGTAGATCAAGTTAAGCAACAAAATGAAAGTAACTATGCAAACCACTATAATCCTGGTCTCACAGGATTATAATTGAATGGCTATTAAATCAATTTATTTTCAATAAGATAGAGGGCCGTCCATTTATACCGACCCATCAATCATACATGTAGTTATAAAACAGTATCTGACATAGCACTCCCGTTTAGATCAATTGGTAAAGCCGACAGTTTGGGATCGCAGGTTCCAGTTGACAATTCCTGGTTCGAATCTCACTTCAAGACTTCTTCTTTTGGAAAGTTTATAAATATTTACGGTGTATATCAAATTCTTATCTTTGTTTTTACCATGAATAAATAGTGAATCTATCTTCGTCTTTAATGTGGGTTTTCCCTCTTTTTCCCCTCTCTTTCTACTATTTTTTATTTTAATTTTAATGTTATCACAATCGTTTATAAATAGTACAAACATTTAAATCAACCTCAACGACTTAGTATTTTTGTGAAGACATGCATGGATGGAGTACAATGAGACAATACGTTGATTACAATTCACTGCTTTTCAGTTCAGCTACTTATGGTATTTTGTTAAGTTGTGGTTTTTGTGAGTAGTTGGCCATTGTTGGTTCTAGATGACAATTCCTAATTGAGTTTATAGAGACACATACATGTACATGTACATGTATATGGTTCACAGTTGATCGATCGATACAAGCATGTAGCATGTCTATCGAATTTGGGGCAGAGGACTTCCTTAGTGATATAGACACAGTTTCGTAATTCTAAAACTAATCCATAAATCAATAACACGTGGCCACTATACTACCATTTACATGAATATAATGCATGACCTTCAATACCACGTGAGCTGCTCAAACTATGAAATGTTCATTAGGCGTGCAATTTAAAGGCAATCCGGCAAACGTGTGTATTATAGTTCCGAAAAACTTAAACAGACTTAAAAAGATGGATGGTGCCGTAAATAAGTCCTTCGCGTGATTTCTTTTATTATTTTTCATTCATGATAAAAAATAAAACACTGTCAAGAATTTGAAAATTATGACCTTTCCAAAAGAAGAAGTCTTGAAGTGAGATTCGAACCAGGAATTGTCATCTGGAACCTGCGATCCCAAACTGTCGGCTTTACCAATTGATCTAAACGGGAGTGTTATGTCAGATACTGTTTTATAACTACATGTATGATTGATGGGTCGGTATAAATGGACGGCCCTCTATCTTATTGAAAATAAATTGATTTAATAGCCATTCAATTATAATCCTGTGAGACCAGGATTATAGTGGTTTGCATAGTTACTTTCATTTTGTTGCTTAACTTGATCTACCAACCTAATATGCATCATCATAATTTGCCCTTAAATCATGATGAAGGAAACGTTTAAGATTACTGTGTGAAACATTTAAAATAAGCCAATGAATACATTTTGCTGTGGTTAATTTGTAGTATAAATGTGTTTTAGCTTATAAAAAGGTTGGACTATTAAGATCATTACTTTATACAATCAAATTAATTATGCGCTTGTTTTTTGAAAAATAACAATAAAGCTAGTATAATTGAGTAATAATTTTACATTCATGTTTGCATTAATTTCTATATCACTTGGATTTCAAAAGAAATTGCAAAAGGTGTAGTTGAGAATTGATCCACCAACCTCGTGATACTGAAGTTGACGCTTTACCGGGCGCTTTACCAATTGAGCAATTCGTCTGTCCATGAAATTATTTAGATAGTAATACAGCTTTATAGTATTGAATATCGAATACACTAAACAAATTCGTGCTAATTTCTCTAGAGGGCGCTCTAGAGAAAAGAGGGCGCTCATACCTTTTTATCTATTCTCTGCTTATTAACTATTAGTCAATGGGTGCTTATAGATGAAGTTTAACGGTATTGCATATGAGAGACAAACACAAACATTATACTAACGAATGTACATTATGTGTGCTACACAACTGCTCAATATCGTACAGTACCATCGTACTTATCACTATGATACACGCCCCCTGGTGGCGGCATCCGAAAATCGTGTCATCAATTATTAATGATAATACATGCAACGCGAATACATTATGACTATGAGGTTCAAATTTCTCAACATCTCAATTTTTTTCTTTTCAATACAGTTACAGAAGAAAACATGGAAATCGTTGGTAATATTTATAGGCAATTATTGTTGGTTATCATTTATTTAAATGACGCGTTCAAATAAAGTAAGTGTTTATCATGTTCAGGAGAGACAACGGTCACCGCGCAGTAAAATTCAACTGTAATGGTATTCCAGTGTTTCTAGTGATATTTCCTTCCATATATGTATGACTCATATAAGTATCTTTGTGAACACGGACACTATACTATAGTTGATTCGCAGACATTGGCCGATTCACCATTTCAGTCAGAGGTAACAGAAGCAAAAGAGGGGGAGGCACTCGAATTGTAATCGTAATATGCATGGATAATACCTTGTCATCACCAGTGCCTGCACCATGTGACGTATTCACCACTATGTAAAGATAGGGTGAACAACAATTATTAAACCTAGTGACTGGGAACTTGCGGCAAAATGATCTGCATTGACTTTGCCTGCAAACAGGTGTTGTCAATTGCCCGCATATTTTTGATAACGAAGATGTGTTGTTAGTCAGATAAATTGAAAAAGGTATTCAGGTGGTCTCATAGACAGAAATACATAAAATAACGTTTATAATCCGTATCTTGGTTGATATAACTTTTTCTCCATCTAGGCCAAATGGTTTTGTACCTGCTTTATACAAAAGATGATGATTGAAATAATTCGTTTTTTTCTCACAAATGAATATGTAGAACGGGTCTTTTTAGTTTAATGTTTCCTTTATGTCACGTGCATAATAAAAAAGGAAAATAATAAAAGTGAAACTTGATTATTCACTAAATTATGAAAAGGTTGACAAACATAACATTTTTCTTTTGAAAACTATATCAGGTCGATGATGGTCGATTTTTATTATTGTGGTGACCGCTTCCAAAGGGATAACATATTTCAAGCTGTTGGATTAAGTATTTGGTTGCCGTGATTTGTAAAGCTACATGATCAGCTATTCACTAAAGCCACACTATCATGAATAGCATTTGATTATGGAACGCAAATAATAACATCTATAAAAGTACCGCTGTTTCATCATTGGTCAAAATGGGTTCCTCTAACGCCCAATGGACGAGGTCCAAAATCAAAACCAATACGCCAGAGTTTATGAATCTACTATAGTGATATACGCACAAAACACACAGGCACAATTAAGGCGTAGCACGTACTCTAACTAAACATACACATTTTCAACATGGCGTCGATGGTGCTATTATCATTGTTCGCTTTGATTTCGATATTACAATGTTCAGCTGAAACATCGGTTAAGATAGCAACGGCTACAGAATTAATTACAGATGGTGGTATTTAACAATTGATTGCAGGATTTCAGATATGCAGGATAAATATAAGGTTAATATATTTCGTGAGCGTAATGATGAAACAGATGACATAACATTAGGAAACGCGTATAACCGGATTCGCCGCTTGGACAACGTGTATTCTTATCACAGCGGACAGTAGAAGGAAATCTCGTGTATTTTCTAACCATCTTGGATGTTTCTATGGGTGATGAAGGGGAATATTTTTGCCAGGTGTTTAGCTATCGTCGAGGTAAAATTGCTGAAGATTCTATAAACATCAGATTATATTCGTTTCCAAATACAATGTATCCAGTATGTGATAGTGACCCTGCGCAGCCGATCGCAGTACACACGCGCTATAGGCTGTCATTGACATGTAGTTCCGAAAATGCGTATCCAGATATACAAATGCAATGGACAACGGGTAACCAAGATACTTTAATATCGGGACAAAATACATCAAGCGGTAATTTGGTATCCTCTAAAATTGTTCTTATTACTGAACAATCACATCATGGAGCTTACTTGGTATGTACAATTACAAGTCCGGGATTCCCAGGACGAGAGAGGTCCTGCACCATCGGTCCTATTATAATTCTCCAAACCCATATAAGGGAACCAGAAGTCAATGTTGTACCAATTATGATTGATAATGACAAATTAAATAATAAACAACATCCGTCAACATCCGGTAAATGTGACACTTCTTGTTCTCCCGAGGACGAATCTACGATATCTTACCTGATAATGTCCACTTCAGGAGCAACCGTTTTATGGATTATATTCCTTACAACCACAATAATGGGATGTTGCAGATATAACGAGGTGTCTAATTCTGTCAATGAGGCACGGAGAAGCACCCGACATGCAAACGACGGAAGTGAACCGGTGTATGTGTCATTACAAAGACGTCGCGATAATGAACGTAATTCTATGTACATGACGCTTGAAGATCCAAACAATCCAGGAAGTAAGATAATAATGCCAAAAGAGGCATTTGATGAATTCTACAGTTCATTGACCATTAAGAAGGTGTAACATCGAGGATCGGACCTCCAATTTAAGATCTCCAAGTGAGACGCACAATTTTCCCGTGAATACTATTCACATAACTTTCGAAGTGCATTTCGCATGAGTTTATTTCTAAGAAATAATAGTCCCACGAGAATTGAAGATGTTTATAACGCCTGTGTACACAATAATGGATATAAACATTTACTGAATTATTGCGTAATTTGTGGTTTTAAAGTCGTGTCTGGTCAGAAAGAATTGTTGACAGCAGTTTGGATTATTTACCCAAATTACCCCTCAACAGCAGCAAACATTACTGTTTCAAATTGTGATCATCCCGTGTTGTTCGATACTGGAACGTGGAATGTACAGTTATTGCCCGATATTGGTAAAATAGTTTGGTACTAATATCAAGCAGTACTAGAATATCCTATTTGTGTCACTGCATCGCTCTATACTGGAGCATGCGCTTATGAGTGTATCCCTATTGTGTAATATCACGTGATTGCAATTGTCTAAACAAATTAAATTAAAGGCTCTCTTTAGTTTGGTTAACAGTATGCTCAAAAGTGTGATAGATGTTTTAGCCCTTTGAATTTCTATTTATCCTTACGGACCTCGATCTGGGCTTAAGTTGATCAAATATATATATAGTTCCTTCTAACTGTATGTATATATTATAGCGTTACCTGTATCAGACAAATGAATCTTACATTTATTTCATTTCATTTCATTTTATCTAATATTCATGTTTTACTTCAGTTTAGTTATTTTCAGGTTTCAGATCTGAAGTGCTAAAATCTGATTATCACGTATGACTACAAAACATAAGTTAATCTCACCGTGTATGGTATATGCTTGTTTTGTTTTGTTTTATAATTATACGAGTAATAATACGTCAATATAATGACACACATACCGATAGCAGTGTAAATATTTGTGAAATAAAATACGTGATAAAACAAAAATATTTCCATCTTTGATATCTGACTCTGGCAATTATTAAGAAATACAAATCATGGTATGTATATATATAATTATCAATTATCATGAGTGAGAAATGGTCAAAGGAGTTGAAAATACTTTTCTATGGGTGCTTTTAAGCCATAGGTTTGTTTTATCATATATTGTAAAATATGCTCTTTTATATCATTATGGTGCCCATGTGTGTGAAATGTTGATCATTTTAAAAACATATTCAAATATGCAAATATAAAGGGTTAAAAAAAGTAAGTCTCCCCTTATATTCGAGAATATTTGTTTGCATATCACCAAATGAGATGAGCCGTTTTGGAAAATGTAAACACTTATAAAAAGGTGAAACCCTTGGCTACCTACATAAAGTGTCCGTATTCGATACCAATACCATGTTTACTTCTCCCAAAACAGTCAAAATGATGTCTTCAGACAAAGTGGCACTTACTTGTATTGGAGTTTGCCAAATTTCATCTTAAAGGAAACATCATTTTGGGAATATTTAACTTTTTTGAAAAAAGTAAACATGGTATTGAAAAGGGACAACTTTTTACGGATAGCTAAGCATTTTTCCTTTTCTTTAAAGTTCCAATTTCTAAAAACGTCTTATTGTGTGGGGTGTTACACAAACAAAATTAGATAGGATTTTAAAAATGTCCACTGTTTCTGAGAATATCGTTTTGGGAAAATGAGACGATTGATGGAAAAGTAAACATGATATTGAAAAGGAGAAACTTTATTGGGGAAGCCAGGCACTGTTTCTTGTCACAAGTTTTTAAATTTCTGAAAACGATTAATTCTGTGAGGAGTTATGCAAACAAACTTGATCTAATTTGCGTATACAAAAAAAATCAGCAAGAGAGTTTTTTAATGTACTGGTATAGGACAAGTGCCACTTTTTCTGAAAACATAATTTTGGGAACATGTGACTGTTTTGGGAAAAGTAAACATGATATTGAAAAAGGAAAACTTTCTATTGGTAGCCAAGCGTTTTTTCTTTTCATAATCGTTTCAGTTTTTCTAAACGTCTAATTGTGTGTGTGAAGTTATGTAAACAACAGTGATCTAATTTGAGCTGAATGCATAGAGCGATATTGATTATACTAAATAATTGAGCTTTTAGATGACAAACACTTCGAAATAACCTTTTATAAGCTGCTCAATTTTCTTCCTGCAGCATTCGTGAAAATTGTATTACTTATCGATGATCCACAATCCATGTCTATATTCATGTTAATCCTACCAACGATCACCTACCCGTCAATGAGTATTTGAAATAGAGAAATATGTTGGATGAGTATACGGTTATTATATTTCGAGCACGTATTGATATTAAGGGAGTCAGAATTGGCCTATGTTAGAAAACCATTTTACACAACTATTCGAAATAACAGTCGATAAGTGTTATATACCATATTGTAGCCGTTGATGTCTAGTTTTGAAAAATGCTTTCGGTTTTGCTCTCGTTGCCATGGTAACCGAGCAAGGCCTCTGATTGGCTAAACACGGGAACATTCATAACTCAAAAACTAAATAACCCAGTGGGGTCATACTGGGGGATAGATGTATTAAAACAATACGCACAAAATCATGTTTCCGGAATTTTTAATTGGTTGCCATGGTAACCAGGCCGCAGCCAATCAGGGTATTTTACACCGTAATTTAAAAATAAAAACGAAATTTCAAAAAACTCTTCATTGTTTTGTTGGCATTGCTCTTCTTAACATCTGTGCCAAATTGTATTACAATCAAACATTGCGTTTTTGGGTTACGACCGCTCCCGTTTACCTAGTTACGCGCTTTCGCTGTTTTGAGATATAGCCCGTTAAAGTTTTGAAACACATGAGGGCGCTTTTGCATATTAGTCAGACACTTACTTACTTTTTTTGCTATTTTTAGTTGAAGATTGAACTATCATAATTTTTAATGAAAGAATCATTAAAATCGAGTGATGCGTTCTCTTTTTATTAATTTTTAAATTAATTTACTTATATATAGCAGGATGAAAAACAATAAAATACATAAGAAATTCATCGTTACAGAATTTCGAACCCCATATTTTAATTACATAAATCCTAAAACACATTTTAGACCAAAGTTTATGCAACATTTTTGTTTTAAACTATTTATTCATAATTGTTTTTAAAAAACCTTAGATATCACTAGATGAGCGTTTTTGTGTATAAAAGTATAGAAATTGCCGGTTTTTGACCAATTTTGAAAAATTCATGTAAGTACAATCGGTCATATCTCGAGAACTACATACCCGGTTGCTATCAAACAAAAACCTTCAGAAAAAGGAAATTCCACAGATTATAATCGCAACATTACCTCACTTTTGCCAGTGTGTATAATTTGACCAATTTTCCTGACTCCCCCACCCCCCTTAAGAGTAAGCTCCGGAAAAAGAGACCGTTTGACTTGAGGGCGCTACAAATTGACTGGTGTGTATCACCATCGAAACGTGTACCCGTCAATTTGTGCAATCGCTTTTCAACCCTTAATATTTGCATACAAATTAACGTCAACTTGGCTACCCACAATTCCTCGCGGCAGATAATCCAATGATTTTATCTCACCTTTGACCCAACATCTCGCAATACAGGTCGACATTAAACGTTTTGAGCCTATATACCGCGATAAGAGCGTTTACCACATTTAAATGATTTTTTTAAGGTTAAGTGTAATACTTATTACATTAGATATACGCAATGTTTTAACATTATCTCAGAGATAAGAGACTTATTTTATGTTTACGTCTATAAATTGTAAAATCAAACAATCACGTAAATAGAAGTAACCAACATTGATACATATGTTTTGCAATATCTTTATGCCTTTCTGTTGCAAAAGTATTGTTTAAATATCTTACCATATTGTTTTTGATTTTCTTTCTGCTATAAAATAAATGTTCAATGTAATCGATTAAGTTTCACAAGTATTATTTTCCTACTGCTTTTCTTCTATCTTTTTCTTTTATGTTGTTGTTGCAACATACATACCAGAATACACTTTAAAGCTAACATGTTTTAAAATTGCTCTCTTGTTTTATATTATTATTTTGTAAATCTTTCAATACAAGGTTTGCTCTTTAGACACTACACCGATTTTGAAACAAATAACACCTAGTACAATGTTACAGAATATAAAATGCCACTTATTTCGAAAGCTTTTAATGATACCATAATGTGATACAAATTAAATACATTTCGCATAATGTACAGCCTAATTTTAAATATGATATGAAAGAACCTTGATCATCTAGTAGATATTTCACTGTTTTGATTCCAGCTTATAAAGCTATTATATGACATGAATTGTTAACATTGTGTTATTCCAAAGTAGCATATTACAAAATATCATCCTGTTGTAGAACTTAGAAGAGAAATATTTCGGAAAGGAATCCTCTTTCTTATTTGTTTGCAATATATACTAAAGACCTCCCAACTTATTAATAATTCGGTATATCTTTCCATGGCGTCTTTTCATCGCTGGGGAAACGCTTCAACCACATTCTTTTCAAAGCTATATCGGTATTGAACACATTATCATATCGACTCCACTGTTTTCTATTGGTACAATCATAACACAATGTTTGTTTTTATCTGGTTTTCCATTCCAGATGAAATTGTTAAAACAAATATTGAAAAAGCAGATAAAGTTTCTATATTTTCTTAAGAAATACTTTTATTGAATAAATGTTGCTAAGAATTTTCCATTTCAATGTTTGGAAAAGTGTACTTAAAGTCCCCTAATATACCATTTCCGTTCAATATGGGAACATAACGTTGCCAGTATCGGTCAATACTGGTACGATTTTACTGTTCCAGTATCGGTCTACCAAATTGTGTTCCAGTATCGAGCGATACTGGAGGGTTTTATAATGGATGTTTAAGACCATAATATGGGATCTAAAGTACACTTTTCCCCAATGTTTAAAGTCGTCGTTCTTTGACTTCTTGATAGAGTGTTTTCCAAATATTGAATTAATCGAAATTTATATTTTTGAACTCCTTTCCCTAAATTCGAAATTAATCATTACTTAGTTTCAAGTTCAATTTGTTGCGGTCTTATCTGCTGATTATACTCAATACATAAAAATATAGAGATAATGGAGAAATGGGAACACTCGAAGCCATATTATAATTACGAGGGGGTATCATAAAGTTTTAGAAATCACCCAGAAGTGAAGGAGCCAGAAACTTAATTTTGTTATGTGATCCTTTAGACATCTTTACTAAGTCCCTGCGCAAAGTTACACATTTCTCCTACTTTTTATTACCTGTCCACAGACCGCTATTGTAGAGATCCTCAGATTGACCGCCATCGATTGATTCTCAGATTGTCTCAGATTGTGTTATTCCCAAAACACCAATAAATAGTTTAAAGTGTAGACAGAAAGAGGTCAAAGGTCATTACAAATAAGCTTGGTGACAATAAACTTATGGGTAACATGGGGTGTACACACATTGACCTCTAATGACCCCTACATGACCTTTGACCCTTTCTGTCAACACTTTAAACTATTTATTGCTGTTTTGGGAATAACACAATCTGAGACAATCTGAGAATCAATAGATGGCGGTCAATCTGAGGATCTCTACAATGGCGGTCTGTGGACAGGTAATAAAAAGTAGGAGAAATGTGTAACTTTGCACAGGGACTCAGTAAAGATGTCTGAAGGATCACATAACAAAATTAAGTTTCTGGCTCCTTCACTTCTGGGTGATTTCTAAAACTTTATGATACCCCCTCGTACTTTGGTAGCACTATTGTAGATTTCAAATTCAACTAATTCAAATATTAACAGGTGAATCCAGAAATAAACTTACGAGGGTCATTCAATAAGTTCAACTTCCTCCCTCATAACATTGATAATATAAATGTCAGCCTCATGACATTTGTCATGATTATAGCTCTGAATTATAGCTACACATATATAGTAAATGATATCTGATATCTGTTTTACTTTTGTTATGATGCAATCAAAGCCAGTGAGAGATTTTGGACAACGGACACGGAAAATTACACTAACGATAAATATATATGTTTATTAGGTTTTCTCTCCGTATTTTATGATAGGATATAACAGTACGATTTAAATCCTGAAAAGAAAAAAACAATGGCTGATCTCTGAATATAATACTGTATTATCACGTATAGACTCGATGGTTGACAATATTAACCTGTGTAGGCTTGCAAATAGTATATATCAACTCGAATGTATTGCTCGCCTTTAGCATACTGGAATACTGCTATTCAATCAAATGTTCGTGGTTACAAGTCAAGTCACAGTGATGCCTCGGATGTTAAATCTTAACATGATAGTCATATTATATATGTAACCTTTATAATAGTCAATCAGGTAGTCAGCGGTAGAAAATTATCACTTATATATAATTGTAATCTCTCCATTTAATTCCTGTATATTGAAGATCTCTTAGTTCTTTAGAAAAGCAAATATGACTTTTCAGCGGTTCTCTGGGAGTAGGCTTAAAACTAAAGGCTGTTATGGTCTGGTTCTGGCTAATTAGAGAGCATTTTTCTCCATGAAAATCAGTGACTTTTATTTTTCATAGTCTGTTCAATAGATATCTGTAATTTAGAACGGTTTTAATTGATCTATATGTACGTTTGTTTCTTAGATTTGGCCAAATGAATAGTACTTATGAGACATTTGTCAAAATCGGTTGACGAAAACATGTTTTACACTCATTTAACCGAACAAGGTTTGGAATCATATTTACAAGCCCCTGTTCCATTTCACAATTAATCATTGGTCATTATCAGTTCATAGTATAGTGGAAGATCATATCACAAGCCAATTATTTTCCTTTTTAGTGTCGCGATCGCAAATGGTGATATTTTTTAATCTGTCTCTCGCAAATCGCAAATGGTGATATTATTGTATCTTCTCTCGCAGTTCACATGTAAAGTACGAATAAAATCCTGGGATTCGTTTATCGATAAAAGCACCCGTCATTAGTATTGCTTTTCTTTGTGTTATAGTTTACATTATATTTGATACGTTTTTGGTTTTTTCATGTTCAGTAAGGTTATGTGTTTGACTCGCCTTAGCTTGTACATCTAGCTTGAATTAACTCACAAGTATCGAATTATCGAATTATTGCATTAAGAATATGGTAAGACCAACAATAAACGAATAAATGCATAGCGTGTGTGTTACACAATTGCTAAATATCGCACAGTGCCGATGTACTTGTCATTATGAATCACGCCCCCTTGTGGCAGCATCCGTAAACCGTGTCGTCAATTAATAATGACCATGCAAGCAGCGCGCATCTGTGAATACATTATGACTATTAGGTTCAAATTTCTCAACATCTCCGCATGTTGTGTTTCTCAGCACCAATACGAAGAAGAAAAGATGATGACAATCTTTAGTAATACTTATGGGAAATTATTGCTTATACTTTAAATTTAAATATTGCTTTTCAATTATGTGTTAACAAGTATAAGGTCACTGTACAGTCAATACGCTTATTAGTATTTTAGTGTTTCTAGTTTTATTACCCTTGCTGTGGGGATGACTCATATGAGTATCTTTGTGAACACGGACACTGGCGATATACATACAGAACACAGGCACAATTAAGGCGTAGCACTCTTAACATGCAGGTTTTCAATATGGCGTCGATGGTGCTATTCTCATTGTTCGCTTTGATTTCGATATTACAATGTTCAGCTGAGACAACGGTTGAGATAGCAAAGGCTACAGAATTAATTACAGATGGTGGTATTTTAACAATTGATTGCAGGATTTCAGATATGCATGATAAATATAAGGTAAACATTTTCCGAGTACGTAATGATGAAACAGAGGAGATAACGTCGGGCGATGATTACGTGTCATCATCGCCGCTTGGACAGCGAGTTTTCTTAGCACAACGAACATTAGATGGAACTATCGTGTATTTTCTAACTGTCGTGGATGTTTCTTTGTTCGACGAAGGAGAATATTTCTGCCAGGTTTTCAAATATGCACGAGGTAAATTGATTGATATTGCTATTGACTCTGTAAACGTTCAAATATCCTCATTCCCTGATGTAATATACCCGGTGTGTGATAGTATGCCTACACAGCCGATTTCACTGCTCGAGCATAATATACTGACACTGTCGTGTAGTACAGAAAACGGATCTCCAAGTGTAGATATAGGATGGAGCAGCAACAAGAAGGATATCATATTATCTCAAGAAACCACTACCAGTGATAACATAGTATCATCAAAAGTCGTTCTTATAACCGATAGTTCATACCACGGAGCTTACTTTGTATGCACAATAAAAAGTCCTTGGTTTCTAGGTCGAGAGAGGTCCTGTACCATCGGTCCTATAACAATCACACAAGCTCAAGTTACCAATCAGAACTCTGATATTGCACCGTTTATACCTGTTAATAATGATGAACAAATAAACATTAAACAAAGTACCTTTAATATCGGTAAATGCAAAAAAAAACTGTTCTCCCGAGGATGACTCGACCATATTTTACCTGATAATATCCACCACAGGCGCAAGCATTTTATGGATTATATTTCTCACAACGACAATATTTGGATGCTGTAAATATCATGAAGTATCAACTGCTGTCCGCGAAGCGAGGAGAATTGACGGTGACGTAAACGATGGGAGTGATCCAGTGTACGTGTCACTACAAAGACGTCGTAATACAGAACGAAACTCAATGTACATGACGCTTGAAGATCCCAACAACCCAGGGAGTAAGATAATAATGCCGAAAGAAGCATTTGATGAATTCTATAGTTCATTGACCATTAAAAGGGTGTAATTCCTAGGATTAGTTTCACAGATAAACCAAATAGTTTATGCTATGGCTTACCAACCAAACATGCGTTTTAATATCAAACTAAGATTATCAAGTATTCTGTGTCTGTCTAAAATCACCATCGCTTAACGCTTATTCGATGCCACGTAAACCGCTGCACGGAGTGAACTGAGGCCGAACTAGTGATTATTTGTGCGTGTAAATATCACAATAAAGTCACTATGCTGGTTATTCGGATTGGTTTCTGTAATTTTGTGTTCGTTTCACATGATGCATGATTTGATTTTTAATGTATCTAGTATGCATATCCATGAATACATAATTAACTACTATTGCAATTGTAAGTAAGTACGTTTACATTTAATTAGTTCATACTGTGTATAACCAAATATGCTAACTATGGCATGCATATTAACCTCAATTCCTATTATATTATTTGTATGCAATTTCTCTCACTGCAAATCCTATCGGCAATCAATTATCAGTCAATAAGTATTTGAAATGCTATAAAATGTTATTTAAAATTATGATTTAATATACACTCGATTTTACATTATTGGAATACAAAAGATGAACTTCAATAATACCAAAATGTATTCCAGTTTTTAAGAAAATATTAAGCTCAAACTTACAATAAGATTGAATTGTTCATCTTTTTTTAACCTTGTTAATGAATTACCGTTAACATTTGCGTTATTGCAAAATGTATATTTGCTTCACATTCTTGCTAATATTATTATAATACTCATTTGCAATACGTGCGTCTGAAATTGAGCAATACGACACCCTAATTGTACATTATAATGACTTGAAATTCAAATGTTCCAATAATATGCATAGATTTGTTCAACATAGGTCATACTTGTTCACGCTCCTCCATAAGACTACCGATTCATCATAATTAAGGCATATACTAATTTTCAATCGTATCTTCGTGCAATTCTCACTGTGTGACGATGTTTGTTTATATGTTGTCATCAAAAATATCAACTGTACATCATGACAAACATAATCGCACTGACAATATCTCATTGAAATGCGGGTATTTGCCTTATAGCTAATTTTGGTTGACATTTGTTCGACGTCTAATAAAATAAATTAACAAAATATTTATTTGATTTTCTTACAAATGATTTGACCTTATTATCATAATCCTTTTTCATGAGAGACATTTCCTACTGTATCGTAGTTATAACAATATTATATGCACCGTTTACTGAAAACAATGTACTGTATTTAATTTCAAAATAATTCAATTATATTATATTCATTTGTAAAACTAATTCAATGTGGAACAATATGATTCAAACGTCATGTAATTAATACAACACTGTTAGCCGTATACTGAAACAAAACGCATTAATATGACGAATAATGCTATACTTAAATGCTCATATCAATCGTCGATATCCTTTTATTCACGCCATCCTGTGGCAGTACTCGGCAAAGGTACACTGTTATGTCCATGATCATACGTCACGCATTTATTTATTAATATCAAATTAGAATGAATGTTTGTGTTCACATTTCCTGAGGTATGCGTGCTACTACGGCAATTGATACATGTTGTTTCAACGAATCATGGGTTCCCTTCCGGTCAAAGGTCAAATTAAATCAATTTTTATATAATGTTCGATTTATATAAATGATACATACAATCCTGTCCTATTGACAATCAATGTTGTGAAAATGCATTTATTTAAACCAAAACCATTATTATCGTGGAAGAAGGACTCAAATGCCGTCTCTTCTTATATCACTATATACTTTTCAAATGTTAATATGAATAATTTAAGGGGCCATTACATGTCACGAAATTACGAAAATGGTAAAAATACCTAAGAATATGCATCTTTAATCTCACAATACAACCAAACAAATACCCCTTTACCCCATAAATGTTTTAATAACCTATTTCGTGCATACATTACTGTGTTAAACTTTATTTAAAATGTGAATGTTGCATAAGATGTCCTAGCACGTACTTTATCAACCTATGCAGCAATGTTTTATATCTGTCATCGTTTTCAAATTAAAGCCTCCTGTTTCCTGATTGACTGGGACGGCTCCCATGGCATCAACACAAGAAACACCAGTTCCATAGGTCAAGGCAAATTTATTGGTGCACTATTTGGTGAAGTTTAATTAAAATCCATTCATACACTCTATGAAGTGTTGAACCAATCAGGAAGCAGGAATTACAAATACGCGGAGTGCATTGAAAGTGTCCACTGCACTCCGCGTGTGCGCCGTTCAAATAACGCAGTGCGCGTTTTGTTTTGATTCGTTGTTCAAGATTCGCGGGTTCGCCGATTTCCACTGCGGGTGTTAGCAAACTTGTTAAAGTGTTTTTAGTCGCCATTTACATAGATCAAAATTATGCTTAAATTGTGAATTTTTATTTGTATAGTGTCGTTTATAAATTAGGTTAATGTATGCGTATGTTTTGTTTCTCGAAAAATTAGAAAAATCAATGCACTTGCGCAAATGTTGATATGCTCACAATAGCACTCCCCCTTCGGGGTCGTGCCATTATTCACACATTAACATCAGCGCGCGTGCATTGATTGGTCTAATTTCTCTCGAAACAACACATACGCATTTATTGACCTATAATTATGGCATGATAACGTTATACTGGTTTTCCTGTCACAGTGTATAACATTGTATCCTATCAGGACTTACTTATTAGTCAACTAGTGTTTGAAATATTCAAAATGCTTGAAAAAGTAGTGGAAACTGTATAGTCTATTTTACATTGCTCGAATATGAAACAAGTTATGTTCAATAGAAAACGTGACATTTAATCATACAGATATGTTTTTCTTTTCAAAGAAAATATCCTAAATTAAAAACAAACTAACAATAAGGTTGCATTTGTCTCAATCCGTTTTAAAATCTTTTTAATGCATTACCGTTAAAATATATTTGCTTACAACCACTACTTATGCTTCAAGTTCCTGTTCATAATATAATAATATTCATTCACAATATTTGACTCTAATATATTGAGCAGTACGGCATCAAAATCATACATTGATTTGAAATTCAGAAATCCCAATGCTACACATAGAATAGTTCAATATTGATAATACTTGTTCACCCTCCTCAATAAGACTACTGATTCATTAACATTAAGGTATACTCATTTTTAATCGTATCTTCATATTATTCTAGCTGTGTGACGGTGTGTATACGTGTATATGTTGTCAAACCATGTATCAACGGTACATTATGAAAACAATCATCGCACTGACAATTGTTTTAATGCAAGTATTTGCATTGTTTGACTCATAGTGAGTTAATTTTTGCTGACAAAAATATGATAAATTAACAAAATAATGTATTTTATATGTCTTACAAATGATTTGACATTATTATTATAATTCGTTTCACGTGACAGACAATGTTATTGTATCATAGGTATAGCCATGGACTTACGAGATACATTAACTGCAAAAAATCAATTAAAAGTTATGTTCCACTTTATAGCACAATATGATTCAAACGTCATGTCATTAATATGGCACTATTAGCCGTATACTGAAACAAAACGCATTACAAGACTGAGGAATAATGCTTTATTTACTCATATAAATCGTCGATATCCTTTTATTTACGCCATCTTGTGGCAGTATTCGGCAAATTAACACTGCTATATTCATGCTCATGCATCACGCATTTGTTTATTAGCATAATTAGGTTCAGATAAATATTCATGTGCAACTTCCCTGAGGTATGTGTGTATTTAGCTCATCGTTACTATGATGATTGATTTTTGTTAACAGATTGAATAATCTGTGACATTACTGTTTTACACTGGTACTTTCGATTGACGTTGTTCAGATTTAAAACCAAGACGGATATCGTATACAATTATAATATATGCATTGGAAATATCAGTGTTTCTAGTATGTTTTAACAATTAACAAAGTATTGTATATTATAAGTGAGATATGTCAATTATAATTTTATCTAAATAACTACACAAGCTATACATCACCCACCCTTGTGACGGCATCCGTATTATCAAAACAAATCACGCACGCCCGCCAAAGTGCATCTCTGAATACATTATGATTATTAGGTCAACATTTGTCAACCCTCAGACTGTTTTCTCAACACCATTATTATGAAGAAAAAAACCGATACAAAGATTGGATGATATTTATGGGAAATTATTGTTTGTTATCATTTAAAATAAATAACTTATTTTTAAATAGTGTTTTTTTGAAATAGATATAAATACATGGTCATTGCACAATTAAATTAAGCTTATCGGCATTCAAGTGTTTCTAGTAATATTTCCCTTGATTATGGATGACTCATACGAGTATATTCGTGAACACGGACACTAGTGATAATTTCTACACAACACAGGCATAAAGGCGTAGCTCTCCATTTACAAACGAGTATATTCAATATGGCGACGTTAATAATATTCTCTTTGTTCGCTTCGATTTTAATTTTATCATGTTCAGCAGAGACTACGGTTGATATATCAACACCTACGGAGACATTAACGTATGGTGGCATTTTAGCAATAAATTGCAGGATTTCTACTATGCAGGATAACTATAAGGTGAATATTTTCCGTGTGCGTAAGGATATAACAGAGGAGATAACGTCAGGCAATGACTATGTTTCATCATCACCGCTTGGACAGCGTGTATTCTTAGCACAACGAATAGTGGATGGAACTCACGTATATTTCCTCACTATCCTGGATGTTTCTTTGAGTGAGGAAGGAGAATACTTTTGTCACGTGTCCAGCTTTCGTCGAGGCAAAATTGCTGAAGATTCACTTAACATCAGAATGTCTTCGTTCCCACTTATAATGTATCCAGTATGTGATAGTGAGCCGAAGCAACCGATTACAGTTGACCCTGGCCATACGATGTCACTATCGTGTAGTTCAGAAAAAGCATCCCCAACCGTGCAGATACAGTGGACTAGCAGTAACAAAGATATTACTATATCGGCACAAAATACATCTAGCAGTAATATGGTATCCTCTAAAGTCACTCTGATACCCGAACAATCCCACCATGGAGCTTATTTTGTGTGTACAATAACAAGTCCGGGATTTCCAGGACGTCAGAGGTCTTGTACAATCGGCCCCATAACTATTTTACAAGCGCAAGCTATAGATCAGGTGACTGATATTGTACCATTTATACCAGTACATGATAACAACCAGATACATATTAAACAAGATACTTCTAAATCCGGTGAATGCAAAAGTTCATGCTCTCCTGATGAGGATGAATCTACAATATTTTACCTGATCATTTCAACCACAGGAGCAACCGTTTTATGGATTATATTTCTTACAACCACCATAATGGGATGTATTAGATATAACGAAGTGTCTACTACCGTTAATCAGGCGAGGGGAATTACCCATGATGCAAACGACGGAAGTGAACCAATGTATGTGTCGCTACAAAGGCGTCGCGATAACGCACGGAATTCAATGTACATGACGCTTGAAGATCCGAACAATCCTGGAAGTAAGATAATAATGCCGAAAGAAGCGTTTGATGAATTTTATAGTACATTGACTATAAAGAAGGTGTGACTTATTCCGTTATATCGATTACCGTATTCGTGTTTACGAGATGCTTAACGTCCATATGAATCCATGTAGCAAGCATATTCATGAATCTATGCATAATCAATATTTCATGGGTTTGATATTTCATACCCCTATCTATCAAGGGATGTATTTCTAATTCAAACCCTACTGAATATACACGTGTACATAGTGGATAAGAATATGCCCGGATTGGAAAGGCCCTTGAAACTGAGGTGTGCTTTGAACCAGACAGATGTTAATGCTTGCATGATGTGTATCTAATCTAGTTCATCTCTGAAACGTTCTGTTAGCTGACCTCTTCTTCTACCATGTGATTTCACAGTTCTAGCCATTACGAATATCTGAAGCGTGACGACATTGAGTGATAATTGTCGCTATCTCGAGAGGGCTTCTCTAAAAATCCTAACACTAATATTTTGAAGGAAGCTAAAATATAATTTACTTGTTACAAACCTTTAGCAGAAGAAGCGATGGAACATATAATCTGTGAAAATGCAAACCTTCCTACATATGGATGACTCTTAAGTGCAAATGATCAAAGAAATGAGCTGTCTTCAGAATGTTCTATTTGTATAATATTCCTAATATGCTACGGTACCTTGTATTGAATTAACTATTTATTTGTGCGATGCTTTAACTACGTTTAAGTCAATATCGTATCATTTAATAAGTCACTATTACAGTATATTACAGATACGTGCTTTGCTAATGAACTGACTCCTTTCGTTTTGCCGCGAGTGTCCGCCAGGTCGCAAATATACAAATACCATTGGGATGGTAAACATGTAGGTCAGCTTACAAAACTTGTCACATTTTTCTCACTTTTCAGTCGATTATTTTCTTTTTCAAAAGATGAACTCGTTGTAGATACGCTTTAAGCAGACAACAAGGATTCCGTGGTTCAATGCACATATCAATGTCAAGTGCCGTTGCAATTAGCACAATATTTGTATTATTGTTTATCTGTTTCATATACGACTGATGTACTAATGTGTATTGTATATAGTGAGAATTAGACGTACTATAATACATCATATAAAATTAACACTGTGTAAAATCATATGCACTGACATTCTACCTATACAAGCGATGACAAATTGGTCATTACATAGTTCGAGGTTCAAAGTCGATTAATTCAAACAATGTAATAACAAATTAACACTCCACACCAATGCCATACTATTTTTGTTGAGAAAGAGTAAAGTTTGATTAGATGCAATGATTTTATATTAGGACATTATGAATGTTTCGGTGGACGAAACACAATATGTCTTTTAAATTGTAATACACAGGTCGTAATCTGATTCCTACACTGAGTAAATGATGTCAAAATGCTCTTATATATTACTCCCAAAAATTGTCAAATCATTATATATTACCCAACGCAGCTAGCCCCCGAATCCCTAATAAAAGGAAATTCAATCTATAAACCACTATGTAGTGCATAAAGTTCATTTATAATAGTTAATAACATACCAAGTGTTAAGTGTAATCATTTAAAACTTGTGTACACAGCAAATTAATATCATCTTTTTGTCAAAGGGCCGATTGCAACACTTACCTGCGAATACCATATACTTTATCTTTAAATTATAATTCGTTTCAGGGGCTCATTGTACTCGTTAATGTAAAATATCATACTAATACGAAATGTTTTAATAAGAATTGTGAGAATGTATGTGATAGTTATCACAATGTTTCACATACTGCTATATTTAAATACCAGAACACTTGATTAACCATAATCCTCTTTGAAATTGCTGCTAAACACATACTATGATCAAACGCTTTAGGTACCAGACTGTATGAATCACGCCCCCTTGTGACAGCATCATGCAGTAGCATAATCAATTGTAAATGCCGTGAATATATTATGACGATTAAGTGCAGATAAATATTTCATATTTCATTCCCCAGCACAAGTGTTTTATTTTAACAAAACCCTTAATTTAGAAGACAGCGGATTTCATCTATTATGGTGTGAAATATTTTAATATTACTGAATTTGGGTGCTCGTATTTAAACAGTTGACAATAAAAACACCGACAAATTTATACATATCGATATCGGTTGTCAGTGTTTCTATTTTACTTATATGTGAATGACTCATATTAATAAGTATATGTGTGAACACGGACACCGACGATACATACAATGCATGAAAAATAAGGCGTAGGACTCCATTAACACACACGTATTTTCAACATGGTGGCTATAGTAATATTCTCTTTGTTCGCTTCGATTTCAATTTTACCAATTTTACGGTGCTCAGCAGAGACAACGGTTGAGATATCAACACTTAAGCGGACAATAACAGATGGGGGAATTTTAGCAATTGACTGTCAGATTCGGAATATGCAGGATGAATATACTGTTGTTGTATTCCGTGTGCGTAATGATGTAACGGACCGAATAACGACAGGCAGTTCATATATGCAGGAATCGCCGCTTGGACAGCGTGTATTCTTAGCACAACGAATAGTAGATGGAACTCACGTATATTTCCTCACTATCCTGGATGTTTCTGTGAGTGATGAAGGAGAATATTTTTGTCACGTGTCCAGCTATCGTCGAGGCAAAATCGCTGAAGATTCTCTGATCATCGAAATGTCTTCGTTCCCACTCGCAATGTATCCAGTATGTGATAGTGAGCCAAAACAACCGATTGCAGTTTACCCTCGTCATACGGTGTCACTATCGTGTAGTTCAGAAGAAGCGTCCCCATCCGTACAGATACAATGGACGAGCAATAAATATGATGTTATAATGTCGGCTCAAAATACATCTAACGGTAACAAAGTGTCCTCTAAAGTCACTCTTGTACCCGAACAATCCCATCATGGAGCTTACTTTGTGTGTACAATAACAAGTCAGGGATTTCCAGGACGTGAGCGGTCTTGTACAATCGGGCCCATAACTATTTTACAAGAGTTGGCTACAGATGAGGTCACTGATATTGTACCATTCATACCAATAAATGATAACAACCAGATACATATTAAACAAGATAGTTCTAAATCAGGTGAATGCAACTCTTCATGCTCTCCTGATGAGGATGATTCTACGATATTTTACCTGATCATTTCCACCTCAGGAGCAACTATGTTATGGATTATATTTCTTACAACCACCGTAATGGGATGTATCAGATATAACGAGGTATCTACTTCTGTTGATGAGGCACAGAGAAGTACTCGTGACGTAAATGATGGGAGTGAACCGGTATACGTGTCACTACAAAGACGTCGTAATACAGAACGAAATTCAATGTACATGACGCTTGAAGATCCCAACAACCCAGGGAGTAAGATAATGATGCCGAAAGAAGCCTTTGATGAATTCTATAGTTCATTGACCATTAAAAGGGTGTGATTCCGTGGATAACAAGTAAGCCAAATAGTTCATATGATATGTATGCTACTGCTTATGAACACACTATGCGTTTTAATATCAAAAACTACAGTGTAACTTACCATAGATGATCGTTTTACCAAATTCACTTAATGACAATAACAACATCACTTTTCTTTAGGCTCCAATTAAGTCAAGTTTGGTGATACATGATATAGAATCCTTACCGTAAATATGTATGAGAACATTTTGCAGTAAAATTCCATCATTTGCGTATTATTTGCATATTTAATTTGCATCAAATCCGAAAGGCGTCGCGATAACGCACGAAATTCAACGTCCATGACGGTTGATGATCCAACAACCCAGGGATTAAAATGATAATGCCGAGAGACACGTTTGATGAATTGTATAGTTCATGGACCATTAAAAAGGTGTAACTTAAGGATCAAGAGTCACGAGTTCTACAAGTTAACCTTTTTTTTTCGTTTGACATGTGCTACTTGTAAACAAAACATGCGTGTCAATTTCTCAAACTATGATTGTTAACCAAGTCATTTGAGCCTGCCCAAGAATTATTAAAGCGTATAGGCGTATTCGACGCCACGCAAACCACTCCGCGGAGTTAACTGTGGTGGATATTGTTACTATCATTGTTTAAATATCATAATATAGTCACATACTATGCTATAGCCATTCGGACTTGTTTCGATAATGTTGACTACCGTACTCGTATTCACGTGATGCTTAACTTCCAGTTGAATGTGTGCATCATATATGTTCGTAAATCTATACATAAACACATTGAAAAAAGTATCGCACCACTGCTTTTTTGTTGAAAAGTGCAAATTTCGCCTCGAATTTTGAAACCATGATATGTGATATTAAGGATCGTTTGTTTGCGTAAGCTGTCCAACAAAATGTTATGCAATAAAAGGGCCACATTTTAGTTTGTGACGTAATCGATGTAATGTTTTTCAAGGCCGAGGTGAAAATGCATGCATGAAACAAGTTTGGGTATTACGCGATATTTAATAGACTTTAAAAACTTAAAATAGTCATTATATTAGTTCTGTATTTGGCGCAAGATATGTTCCATTTAGACGTTATAGGCTACAATGCAGTGAATGAGTCCAAACATGCCAATTTTTCTAAATTCAGCATTTATACGAAGAGGTCACAGTTGATTTTTGTTTGTTTATTTTACCTAGGTCAACCTATTTTGACCTTTGCCCCCATAACCGTTGGGTTTACGAATAAGGGAGTTTTTTTCATGTTTGAGGACAATCGGGTAACTTTTGAAATTTGACCCCAAAATGACCTTTGACCAAGGATTACAACTATAGAGATTAATCATCGGACCTCTCAATATCGCGTTATACCCAAACTTGTTTTATGCATTTTCCCCTTGGCCTTGAACAACATTACATCGATTACGTCACAAACTAAAATGTGGCCCTTTTATTGCATAACATTTTGCTGGACAGCTTTCGCAAACAAATTATCCTACCATGGTGGCAAAATTCGAGGCCACATTTGCACCTTTCATCAATCAATGTGTATAATTCATATTTATAAAGGAATGTAAACGAAACCATGTATTTTTACAGCAAGCCCTACTGCGTGTATAATATTGCTAATAAGTATTTACTTATACAGGGCGTGTCAAAAAGTGTCCCATAGGAGACAAAACAATTACAAAGTCAACCCATGTTTTGTATTAGTCCTCTATTAAATACACTTTAATCATCAAATGAAATCTCCCAAATGGATAGAAACAAAGCGTATCGCTCATAACAATTGCTGACAATGATTATTACTATTTCAAGTACGATTGTCAAGGAGGTGCGAAGAAGTACCCATGTTGCGTATGTCATACGTGAACCAGTTTATGTGTCACTACAAAGGTGTCGCGATAACGAACGAAATTCAATGTACATGACACTTGAAGATCCTAACAATCCTGGAAGTAAAATTATGATGCCAAAAGAAGTGTTTGATGCCTGTTTAAGTATACTGTACATTGACTATTAAGAAGGTGTAACATCTAGGGTTGCCAAGTGAGAAGCATAAAAACTACTTTAGCAGTGCCACTGATAATACAAACGCTTATGGCTGTTTGTAAAATAATGTATACGAATGAGGAAGTGGCATTAAGTCAAATTATGACAAATATAATAAATGGTGGTGTTGACATCATGCAGGGTCATACAAGTTATTGTCAACATTTTGGGGGACTTGACCAATCACGAGCGTGGTTTATATTACATTCAGTTTATTAGAAAAGCAACATTGACATCTTATTTCGATTTGTTTAAGGTGATTGAAAAGGGATGTACTCAAATTCATGTTCCGATTGGTGGTCCTATTTGAACTTAATGTTTTCTATTCTACGTGAAGGGTCATCCTTAAAATACTATTATTCCAAAGTTTAGGGTGAATAACTCCAGTGGTTCTTATTTCAGAAGCACAGGGTGACATGACATTTTCCCATCGGGCAGTACACAAGCTTGTCGGGTGGTTAACCACTTTTGGCAGTAATATACCATGCACATTAATAATTTTTGTATGAATGAATTTGTTTCGTTTCGTTAGATGAAGTCTTCATTAATATATTGATTACTTATAAATCTTGGGTGTAATCTTGTTTTATTAACAACTCTCGTTAAATTTGCATCAGACAAAACTGAATTAAACTAGATGTCAAATATTGTTTATATTGTTAACATATATATCTACCAGTGTTGTAAACAACATTTACATCGATCTTTTTTAATCTTCTTAGATGATTGTATTACTCTATTCCTATCACATATATTTCATTGTATTTCGATTGTTTTGTTTATTTTTCAAGTTATGTTCTTACATGATTACAAATCCATTAAAATGTGTATCATACTTTAACTCACCATGTATAGTATAAAAAGTGCACGTCAATATAGTGACACAAGTAAAATATTAGTCTAAATATTCATACACTTTAGATGCAAAACATTATTGATATCCTGATATCAATATTTGACTGTGGCCATTAATCATCACTGCGCAAAACACGCGCTATTTATATATCATTTTTAATCTGCATCAATTATAATATAATAATTAAGTGACCAAAGTAGTTGAAATGCTTATCTACGAATATAATTCCAACCACACTACGCGGGGAGAAAGCACATCCCGTATTTGTCACTGCACATTTCTCCTGCGCGGGATAATTCAAATTCAAACTGTCATGCATGGTTAGAGTAGCACAGTTGCAATGTGTGATCGAAATCCTCAGCGGTCATCCAGGCCATGCGATGCCATACACAAAATGTTCTCTCCGCGTAGTGTGTTAAAAATCTGAATTAGGAAACGTCAAGGATTTTCTTTAAATGGGGCTAATCATGGCTTTTCTTTCTTGTTTTGTGACAAATCTGGTACCAAATCGTGTCAAAAAGATTCATCTTAATGTCTACTAGCCTATTTGGTCAAAACTAATTGGAAGCCACACTATAGGACGTGAACAGAATGTAGGACTTTCTTTGTTGAGCTCTTCAATAGATGCCATTGACTAATTGCGCTGACAAATATCAAGCGCTTCGAGAAAAAAAACCATTTCACGTTGTTTTACCCATTTTCAAAGTAGTAAAAGAAGATGCCCACTGTCCCGAGCTCAATATTGGATCATAACAAATGTTTTCGTTGAATTTTGTACAGCTTCTTTATAATGACAATAAAATGTGCGCATAGTTACTCTTTATTAGAGGAATCGTACTCCTTTGCTGCAGCCTCAGCGAACATTGAATTAGTTATATTTCGTTGTCTTGTGTGTCTTGTGCTAATGGACCCTTTATTACCCAAATATGGTGCTGAAATAAGCTTTCGTTTTCAAGTTTCGTTTGTTACCATGCTTAGCCAATCAGAGGCCTAGTCTCGTAACAGCGTGGCGAAGACACCAAACTTTTTTAGAAATTACACATCATTGTCCACACCATGTTATGCAACCTGTCGGACTAATATTTAGGAGCAATGCAAAATGTGACGTCGGAGGTTGGCCCTCCGACGACTGTATCGCCCCTTGAACATATAGACATTTGAGAGGACGGTTCATTATCGGCCGAGTGCACCAAACTAGCGTAACTTAATAGGGAGGTAAGCTACCTCCCTAGTAGTTATGCTCTAACTGTAGCGTAACTTACTAACGATGTAATTCTTAGAGTATAACTGGCGGGTAACCAGCATAGTAACTATTCATCAAATATCCATATTAATCAGCATCGTCCTCTTACAAAATTAATTGTCGCATGCGTCAAATGTATGTACATGTATCAAACAGCAATCATATTGAAACGAATGGTGTTCCATTGAATTATAAAATTGTGTCGTCAGTCGCTACGTCAAGCGTTGATTTCAATTTAAATAACATGAATAATGCAACACGTCTATGACACGTCACACCACGTCCAGTAGAGCAATGAAATCTGTGAATTTGACGCCATTATTTGTGTTCGAAAATTTCAAAGTTTATTACCATTCTTTCAAAAATAAGGACCATAATTACATTATAAACACGTTCGAAAGTAACATACACAATGGTATAAAATGACAAAAATGTCACGATCTAAATCTGTTCGTTTTAAATAAATGGATCAATGGTTAAATAATAAAAATATCACAATTCTAGCATTAAATCTCTGGCGTTTGTAAATGTAAATCACGGGTTCGATTCCCGTAATTCCCATTTTTTGTCTCTATTTTTTTCTTCCAAAAATGATTTTAATGACTTTAGTGACTTTAATGAAATCATTTATGTCAATTTCTATGAACTACAGTATGGTATTGACATTATTCAATCGAATTATTAAATGTGTCGGCCTATGTATTTTTATTTTGTATTCATCTTTTTATTTACTTTATTTATAATATTCATTCAATCGACATATTTATTTATGAATTTGTTGTTTTATTTGATTTCATGTTATTTAATTAATTAATTTATTAATTAATTAAATAAATATTGGTTGATTGATTGATTGATGATTAAATGCTTGATTGTTTGAACTAATGTTTACAACTGTGTATGCATGATTTGAGGATAGTTTTAAAATATGTTATAATAAATTCGTCTTAAATGTATCATTGAGTATAATTATTATACACAAGTTGAAAATAAATTGCATGATAAAATTTTCCCACTGATCATCATATCTATCTAATCGTCCATCGGGCAATAAGAAATTGTCGTTAAGTTACAGCATAAACTGTTATGCTCCAACTTACTCTTGGGTCCGGTGAGTTATAAGATTTAGCGTAAATTACCCGCCAGTTATTAGCCTAGCAGCTTACCCCGGTTTGGTGCTCTCAAAATTTGGGTTACGCCTCAGTTACTAGCGAGGTAGCGTTATTCTTCAGCTACCTGCCATTGGTGCACTCTGCCGTATATCTATTAGCCTTTCATCAAGGCTTTGTGGCGGTCAGAAGTGTGAGCGCCCTCTGTCAAATTTGTAGAATATTGACTTCAAAGCTCTGCTTAATAATTAATGATACTAATAATTATATGATTTTGAAACTAGCAAATACGACATCCTGATTACACAAATATATGTATCCAACTTCTGACGTTCCAATATAACTCATACAGTTATTCAATAGAAATAATGTTTGTTCACCCTCCTCTATAAGACTGCTGTTTGATTATACTCAAGGTTTATAATAAGTGTCAATCATATATTCGTAGTATTCTAGATGTGTGACGATGTAAGTTTAGATATGTTCTCAGACCAATTTCAACTGTACATCGTGTTAAACATAATCGCGCTAAAAACATCATGTTGTAATGTTTTTGCATAGTTTGACTCACATATCGATGTTGACATTAAAATAAATTGCAGGTGACATTTTGGCGAAATTTGGGTTTCGATGGATTGTTAAAGGCATATGCGATCTTTTCCAGGGGACGCTCTCTATCCTTGATTTTATAAATCAGGTTTTTTTTGCAGATTTACCAAAATCATGGTTTCAAGAGAAAAAATAAACTGTTCTGGATATCCAGGATAGTTTATTTCCAACGACTCGAGAATCCGAAAAATCCTTTTCAAATTAGTCATTTAGGACGGATAAGTGCGTGTTATAAATCGACATCAATGTTATTAATATTTATCAATAATACACAAGGGAATACAATAATGGTATATCTTATGATGGAAATTGAAGAAAAAAATGTAATGTTGGCAAATTCCAAAAATTTGAAAGCAGATTTCCTTCATGATATAGTAAACATGGTAAAGTTCTGTGATGTTTGTTTACGGACAATACGGTCAAGATAGATTTATAAGTCCAGGCCAGTCTTTTCTGATAAGTCAAGTATCATTATAACAGAGAAAAAAAAAAGCATACATGTTAAATATTTGTTTATAAAGTGTTTAGTTTCCGAAATATTAACAACAATTAGGTGTTAAAAGGGTCGTAATTTACATATCTTGCGAAAAGCAAAAATATATTTTGTTTTTACAAGAGTGTCAATAACGACCGTCTTGCATTGACCTTGTAATACATTTGTTTTACAAGGGTTTGTAAGTGCTACTTACGATCCACCCGTATTAATCAATTAACCCTCTTTATTTTACAAGGTTATCAATTTATATATTTGTGATTCGTGTAAGACCGAATAAGACGATCGTAACTGGCAGTAAGTAAAAAATACGGCTTTAGCTTAAGATATTGAAATTGGTTGATTTTTCATTTGTGTAATCTTTTGCAAAGTATATAAATGCATGGTTTTAAATCACAACAACACAACTCCGCTTCTACTACAAACAGTCAAAATGCACTTTCGACCTTGTTGCATGCAGCCGACGAAATACTTTTATCTGAGAAATTATTGTAGCGCATGTATTACACTATTATGTGCACCGTTAACTGCAACGCTTATATTTTATTTTATTTTAAACATTTTCAACTACAGTCCATAGTACAATTCAAACATCATTAATACTACATTGATTACAGCCGTATATATTGTAACAAAACGCGTTACAAGAGGAATAACGCCATCTTGTGACAGTACTCAGCAAAGGTACATTATATTAATATATATGCATTGTACATTATATTAATATTAATGATCATCCACCACGCATTTGTTTAATTGGATCACGTTTAGGTGGATGAATATTCATGTTGAGCTTCCCTGGGGTATACGTGGATTTATTTTAACGTTACTTCGACAATTGATAAACGTTGTATAAACGAGTCATCTGTGATACTGTTTTACAGGGTTACCCTCGATTTACGATTTTTAAATTTGAAACAAAACAAAGGATATCGTTTATAATTAAATATGGATTGGTAATATCATTGTTTTTAGTATTTTAACCATCAATTTTTGAATCATTGTATAAGTGAGATATGTCAAATATTATTGTGTCTAAATTTTGCATTAAAATATGAACTGCTAATTAGAAACTGAATTCAATAAGTGCAGCATATTTGCACCTACACAATTGCTTAATATCGTCCGGAGCTTATGCACGAAAAGCTTTATAAATCACGCCCCCTCGTGATGGCATCCATAAATCGTGTCATGAATAATTTACGATCACGCGTGCAACGCGCATCTCTGAATACATTATGGATATTATAAGGTTCACATTTCTCAACAGCATTTGTTTGAATAAAAATCAATGGATATCTTTGATGATATTCATGGGAAATGATTGTTTGTTATTACTTAAATAAATGCCACCTTTTAAATGGTGTGATATAGTACATCTTGATAAAGACAGGGTCAGTTACCGGTTAAATTAAGCTTAGTAGTATTTCAGTGTTTCTAGAGATTTTTCTCTTGATGTATAGATGACTCATGTGTATCTTTGTGAACACGGACACTGGTGAAACGCTACACAACACAGTCATATGTAAGGCGTAACACTCCATCAACACACGAGTAAATTCAATATGGCGACGCTGGTGATTTTCTCATTGTTCGCTTCGATTTCAATGTTGTCATGTTCAGCAGAGACAACGGTTGAGGTATCAACACCAACGGAGACATTAACAAATGGTGGTATTTTAGCAATTAATTGCAGAATTTCTAATATGCAGGATAAATATAAGGTGAATATTTTCCGTGTTCGTAATGATATAACAGAGGATATAACGACAGGCAATTCATATATACATGAATCACCGCTTGCACAACGCGTATTCTTAGCACAGCGAACATTAGATGGAATCCTCGTGTATTTTCTGACCATCTTGGATGTTTCTGTAGGTGATGAAGGAGAATATTTTTGTCACGTGTTCAACTATCGTCGAGGCAGAATTGCTGAAGATTCTCTCAACATCAAAATGTCTTCGTTCCCACTCGTAATGTACCCAGTATGTGACAGTGAACCAAAACAACCGATTGCAATTTACCCTGGGCGTACGCTGTCGCTATCCTGTACTTCAGAAAAAGCTGCCCCAACCGTACAATTGCAATGGATGGGTAGTAACAAAGATATCAGGATATCACCGCAAAATATATCTGACGGTGATATGGTATCTTCAAGAGTCGTCCTTATAGCGGAACAATCCAATAATGGAGCTTACTTCGTGTGTAAAATAACAAGTCCGGGATTTCCAGGACGTGAGAGGTCTTGTACAATCGGGCCCATAACTATTCTACAAGCGCAGGCTATAGATCAGGTGACTGATATTGTACCATTTATACCAATACATGATAACAACCAGATACATATTAAACAAGATAGTTCTAAATCTGGTGAATGCAAAAGTTCATGCTCTCCTGATGAGGATGAATCTACTATATTTTACTTGATTATTTCAACCACAGGAGCAACCGTTTTATGGATTATATTTCTTACAACCACCATAATGGGATGTTTCAGATATAACGAGGTGTCTACTGCTGTTATTCAGGCGAGGAGAAATACCCGTGATGAAAACGACGGAAGTGAACCAGTATATGTGTCACTACAAAGGCGTCGCGATAACGCACGGAATTCAATGTACATGACGCTTGAAGATCCAAATAATCCAGGAAGTAAAATAATAATGCCGAAAGAAGCGTTTGATGAATTTTATAGTACATTGACTATAAAGAAGGTGTGACTTATTCCGTTATATCGATTACCGTATTCGTGTTTACGAGATGCTTAACGTCCATATGAATCCATGCAGCATGCATATTCATAAATCTATGAATAATCAATATTTCATGGGTTTGATATTTCATACCCCTAGTTATCAATGGATGTAAATCGTACCATGTATTTCTACTTCAAACCCTACTGAATATACACGTATATATAGTGGATAAAAATATGCCCGGATTGGAAAGGCCTTTGAAATTGATGTGTGCTTTGAACCAGACAAATGTTAATGCTTGCATGACCTGTATCTAATCTAGTTCATCTCTGAAACGTTTTGTTAGCTGACCTCTTCGTTTACCATGTGATTTACACAGTTCTAGACATTACGAATATCTGAAGCGTGACGACATTGAGTGATTATGGTCGCTACATTGTATCTCGAGGGCTTCTCTAAAAATCCTAAATACAAATATAGAACACTAATATTTTCAAGGAAGCTAAAATATAATTTACTTGTTACAAACCTTAGCAGAAGAAGCGATGGAACATATAATCTGGGAAAATGCCAACCTTCCTACATATGGATGACTCTTAAGTGCAAATGATCAAAGAAATGAGCTGTCTTCAGAATGTTCTATTTGTATGATTTTCTTAACTCTTTACCTGACATAGACGCATTAATGCGTCAAAACGACCTTTTTTATGTGTTACCCTATAACTCGTTAACCAAACATCGGAAGTATGGCAAACTATACCTTTTTGGAATCCTTGTGCTCAGCCAAACAATTTGGTATATCTTTTAGTGTAATTGAAGGCATTTGAATTTTTGTGCCCCTGTATGGCGGCCATTTTGGATTCTGGGCTTACGGTATATTTGTCGTGCTGATCGTACACGATTCTAGTCGTTGCGCCATAACCGAATAACCCACTACAGCAAATTTGGTATCAAAATGTTCAGAATTATAATGCACATCTCTCGAAAGCATTTTAGAGGGCTCAAATAGTATAGTTTTCATACAGGACTACTAAATATTTGTAAAAAAAGATGTTACAAAAATTGCATGCTAGGTAACGGTTACCATGGCAACCGCCACGATCGTCCGGTATCGTTGAAATTTTCACACAAGTGTCCGGCCATTCGTAAGCTTTCAGAATATATATAGTTTTACTACCTTACAGAGTCTCATATTCAAATTATAAGTTGATATTTACATGCATGTGCAAATTCACAATTTCTTCAAAAATTAATTTGTCAGGGAAAGAGCACGGTACCTTGTATTATATTAACTATTTATTTGCGCGATGGTTTAACTACGTTTAAGTCAACATCGTCTCATTTAATAAATCACTATCACAATATATTACAGATACGTGCTTTGCTAATGAACTGACTCCTTTCGTTTTGCCACGAGTGTCCGTCAGGTAGCAAATTTACAAATACCATTGGGATGGTAAAAATGTAGATCAGCTTACAAAACTTGTCACATTTTGCTTACTTTTAAGTCGATAATTTTCATTTTCATAAGATGAACTCGTTAGTGTAGATACACTTTAAGCAGACAACAAGGATTCCGTGGCTCAACGCACATGTCAAGTGCTGTTGCAATCCTTGCACGATGTTGTATACACTCTGTATTAATCATTGCTTATCTGTTTCATATACGACTGATGTACTAATGTGTATTGTATTATAGTGAGAATTAGACGTACTATAATAAATCCTGTAAAATCAATACTGTGTAAAATCATATACACTGACATTCTACATATACAAGCGATGAAACATTGGTCATTATATATTTCGAGGTTTAAAGTCAATTTAAACAATGTGATAACAAATTAGCACTCCACACCAATACCATACTATTTTTGTTGAGAAAGAGTAAAGTTTGATTAGATGCAATGATTTTATATTAGGACATTATGTATATTTCGGTGGAAGAAGAAAAAGATTTCTTTTAAATTGTAATACACAGGTTGTTACCTGATTCCTACACTGAGTAAATAATGTCAACATGCTCTTATATACTTCCAAAAAATGTCAATTCATTAAATATTACCCTACACTATTGCGGCTAGCCCCCGAATCCCTAATAAATAGAAATTCACTCTATAAAACTGTGTTTAAGTTTCGAACCACTGTTTAGTGCATGAATTGCATTTATAATAGTTGATAACATGCCAAGTGTTAATGTAATAATTAAACACTTTATTGTTGAATTATAATTCGTTTTAGTACTCGTTAATGTAAAATATCATAATAATACGAAATGTTTTAAATAAGAAATGTGAGAATGTATGTGATAGTTATCACACCAAGTGATGTTCGTTCTTATCACCCGCAGATTAGATGTTATTATAGTAACATGTTTCACATACTGCTGTATTTAAATACCAGAACACTTGATTAACCATAATCCTCTTTTTTAAAATTGCTGCTAAGCACATACTATGATCAAGCGCTTTAGGTACCAGACTATATGAATCACGCCCCCTTGTGACAGCATCATGCAGTAGCGTAATCAATTGTAAATGGCATGCATATATTATGATAATTAAGTGCAGATAAATAATTCATATTTTATTCTCCAAGACAAGCGTTTTATTTTAACAAATCCATTAATTTAGAAGACAGCGGATTTCATCCGTTATGTTGTGAAATATTAACTTCGTATTTCTGAATTTGGGCGATTGTATTCAAACAGTTGACACTTAAAACACCGACAAAATTATACATATCGATATCGTTTGTCAGTGTTTCTATTATTATTACTTATATGTGAATGACTCATATGAATAATTATATGTGTGGTGAACACGGACACCGACGACACATACAATGTACGTGAAAAATAAGGCGTAGGACTCCATTAACACACACGTATTTTCAACATGGTGGCCATAGGAATACTCTCTTTGTTCGCGTCGATTTCAATTTTACCGATGTTACGGTGTTCAGGAGAGACAACGGTCGAGATATCAACACATAAGCGGACAATAACAGATGGTGGCATTTTAGCAATTGACTGTCAGATTCGGAATATGCAGGATGAGTATACTGTTGTTTTTTTCCGTGTGCGTAATGATATAACAGAGCGAATAACGACAGGCAGTGCATATATGCCGGAGTCACCACTTGGACAGCGTGTATTCTTAGCACAACGAACATTAGATGGAATCCTCGTGTATTTTCTGACCATCTTGGATGTTTCTTTAAGTGATGAAGGAGAATATTTTTGTCACGTGTTCAGCTATCGTCGAGGCAGAATTGCTGAAGATTCTCTTAACATCAAAATGTCTTCGTTCCCACTCGTAATGTACCCAGTATGTGACAGTGAGCCAAAGCAACCGATTGCAATTTACCCTGGGCGTACGCTGTCGCTATCCTGTACTTCAGAAAAAGCGTCCCCATCCGTACAGATACAATGGACGAGCAATCAGTACGATATCATAATGTCGGCACAAAATACATCTAACAGTAATAAAGTTTCCTCTAAAGTCACTCTTGTACCCGAACAATCCCATCATGGAGCTTACTTCGTGTGTACAATAACAAGTCAGGGATTTCCAGGACGTGAGCGGTCTTGTAGAATCGGGCCCATAACTATTTTACAAGCGCTGGCTACAGATGTGGTCACTGATATTGTACCATTCATACCAATAAATGATAACAACAACCAGATACATATTAAACAAGATAGTTCTAAATCAGGTGAATGCAACACTTCATGCTCTCCTGATGAGGATGAGTCTACGATATTTTACCTGATCATTTCCACCTCAGGAGCAACTATGTTATGGATTATATTTCTTACAACCACCATAATGGGATGTATCAGATATAACGAGATGTCTACTTCTGTTGATGAGGCACGGATAAGTGCCCGTGACGTGAATGATGGGAGTGAACCGGTGTACGTATCACTACAAAGACGTCGTAATACAGAACGAAATTCAATGTACATGACGCTTGAAGATCCCAACAACCCAGGAAGTAAAATAATAATGCCGAAAGAAGCGTTTGATGAATTCTATAGTTCATTGACCATTAAAAGGGTGTGATTCCGTGGATAACAAGTGAGCCAAATAGTTCATATGACATATACGCTACTGCTTACCAACACACTATGCGGTTTAATATTAAAAAAACTACAGTGTAACCATAAATCATCGTTTTACCAAGTTCACTTAAGGACAATAACAACACCACTTTTCCTCCAGTAATCAAGTTTGGTAACACATAGAATCCTTACCGTAAATGAGAACATTGTTTTCGTAGAATAACATCATTTGCGTATTATCTGTATATTTAGTTAGCATCAAATCCGAAAGGCGTCGCGATAACGCACGAAATTCAATGTCCATGACGGTTGAAGTTCCAACAACCCAGGGATTAAAATAATAATGCCGAGAGACGCATTTGATGAATTGTATAGTTTATGGACCATTAAAAAGGTGTAACTTAAGGATCAAGAGTCACGAGTTCTATATATACAAGCTAACCTGCTTTTTCTGTTGACATGTGCTACTGGTAAACAAACCATGAATGTCAATTTCTCAAACTTTAATTGTTAACCAAGTCATTTGAGCCTGCCCAAGAATTATCAAATTGTATAGGCGTATTCGACGCCACGCAAAACTGTTATGGCTATAATTACTATTATTGTTAAAATGTCATAATATAGTCACACACTGTGCTATAGCCATTCGGACTTGTTCGGTAATGTTGACTATCGTGTCCACGTGATGCTTAACATTCAGTTGAATGTGTGTATCATGCATATTCATAAATCTATACATAATTCATATTGTATGGATTCGATATTATCATACACCTATTTATCAAGGGATGTAAACGATACCATGTATTTCTACTGCAAACCTGACTGCGTGTATATTATTGATAATGTGTTATGCTACTAATTATTTAATTACACGGGGCGTGACAAAAAGTGTCCCATGGGAGACAAATATAATTAAAATTCATCCCATGTTTTGTATTAGTCCTCTATTAATCACACTTGAATCCATTAAATGAAATCTCCCAAATGAATAGAAGAAAAAACACATTAACACATCGTATCAGACATTAACGATTGCTGAAAATGAGTATTACTATTTCAAGTACGATTTTCAAGGAGGCGCGGATAAGTACCCATGTTGCGAATAACGTAAGTGAACCAGTTTATGTGTCACTACAAAGGTTTCGCGATAACGAATGAAATTCAATGTACATGACACTTGAAGATATGAACAATCATGGAAGTAAACTTAAGATGCCAAAAGAAGTGTTTGATGAATTGTATAGTACATTATCTATTAAGAAGGTGTAACCTCTCGGGTCGCCAAATAAGAAGCATAAAAAATACTAAGAATAGCAGTGCCACATATAATACAAACGCTTATGGCTGTTTGTAAAATAATGTATACGAATGTATCTGAATATTTAGGGTAGTAGGGGAAGTGGCACTTAAGTCAAATTCTGACAAATATAATAAATGTTGGTTTTGACGTCATGCGGGGTCATAAAAGTTATTGTCAACATTTTGGGGCACTTAACCAATCACGAGCGTGGTTTATATTAAATTCAGTATATTTGAACAGCAATGTTGACATCTTATTTCGATCTGTTTTAAGGTGATAGAAAAAGATGTACTCAAATTCCTGATCGAGATTACTAATTTGAAGACATCCATAAATTCCAAAACATTGCAATCTGTAACAAATAAGAGTTTGATTCTACAAGTTTTAAAGGTAGGTGTTCCGATTGGTGGTCCGTGTTTCAACTTGACTGTTTCTGTTCTACCTGAAGGATCATCCTTAAAATAGTTGTATTCCAAAGTTGGGGTTGTATAACTCCTGTGGTTTTTATTTTAGAAGCAAAGGGTGACATGACATTATCCCATCGAGTAGTATACAAACTTGCCGGTTGGTCACTGCATTTTAACATAAAACGTCTAAATGGAATACATCTTGCGCCAAACATTTTACAGAAATAATGAGAAAAATAAGGGTTTTTTTCTGATATCAAAATATATTGATAGGCAAAATAAAGCAAAAATTATCGGAACATCCACCTTTAAAGCATGTTAGTTAAAGTACATCTTTCACGAACGGTCTATAATTGTTTCAAACAAACGTTACAAACGTTGTTTCAAACAGACTTATTATACATTATGTTTAGGACACTTAACGCAGTTTAGAATTACATACATTAAGCTAACCACCCCTTTATCTGGTCATGTCTACATTACAATGTGTTTCATATAATTCACAATATACCATTCAATTTAATGTTTGTATGAATGAATTTGTTTCGTGTCGTTAGATGAGGTCTTCTTTATTACTTATAAATCCCTTACAAGTCTTGAGTGTAACCTCGTTTAATTAACATCTCTCGTTTGATGTGCATCAGACAAACTGAATTAAACTAGATGTCATATATTGTTTATATTGTTAACATATATACCTACCAGTGTTGTATAAACATTTACATCGATCTTTTTGAAATCATTTTTTGCTCTGCTGTATCTTGGCTGATTTTATTATTCTATTCCTAACACAAATGTTTCATTGTATTTCAATTGTTTTGTTTATTTTTTCAAGTTATGTTCTTACATGATTAGATATTACAAATCCATTAGAAATTGGTATCATACTTTAACTCACCATGTATAGTATAAAAAGTGCACGTTGATATAATGACACAGGTACAATATTAGTCCATATATTCATACACTGTTAAACCAGATAGTAACACAATATTTCAGATGGAAAACATTATTGATATCCTGATATCAATATTTTACTGTGGCCATTTATTTCAGTTCAGTTCGGTTTTGTTTTTTTCAACATTTATTTTCACTGCGCAGTTAAAACACGCGCTATTTATGTATCATTTTGAATCTTAACACTTTGTTTATATCCTATAGAGTGACTTTCAATTATTGTTAGACTAGACAGGCTATATTTGGATGATTAGCACCATTTAATGAAAATCCTTGTATTTACTATAAAATTCGCATTTTCAACGAGAAAAGATACCAAACACATCCCGTATTTGTCACGTATTTTTTCACTGCACATTTCTCCTGCGCGGGATAATTGAAATTCAATCTGTCATGCATGGTTAGTGTAGCACAGTTGCAATGAGTGATCGAAATCCCTAGCGGTCATCCATGCCACGCAATGCCATACACAACATTTTCTCTCCGCGTAGTGTGTTAAAATGCCGAATTAGGAATCCTCACGGATTTTCGTTAAATGGCGCTAATCATGGCTTTTCTATCTTGTTTTGTGACAAATCTGGTACCAAATCGTGTCAAAAAGATTCATCTAAATGTCTACTAGCCTGTTTGGTCAAAACTAATTGAAGCCACTCTATAGGACGTAAACAAAGTGTAGGAGTTTCTCTTGATGAGCTCTTCAATATATGCCACTGACCAATTGCGCTGACAAATAACAAAATAACAAGCGCTTCGAAAAAACCTATTTTACGTTGTTTAACCCATTATCAAATTAGTCAAAGAAGATGCCCACTGTCCCGAACTCAATATTGGATCATAACACATGTTCTCGTTGTAATATTGACAGCTTCTTTGAAGTGACAATAAATGTGCAAATAGTTACTCTTTATCAGTGGAATCTTACTCATTTGCTGCAGCCTCAGTGAACATTGAATTAGTTATCTGATTGGCTGGAGGCAAGAACAAGTGTAGCGTTAAAACGAAAACGTGTAATAAGTCAATTCGCGGAACAATGGCAACTGTTTCAAACGTCCGATTCGTTGTTTTGTGTGTCTTGTGCTAATGGACCCTTTATCACCCAAATATGGTGCTAAAGCAAGCTTTCGTTTTCAAGTTACGTTTGTTACCATGCTTAGCCAATCAGAGGCCTAGTCTCGTAACAGCGAGGCGAAGACACAAAGCTTTTTTTAGAAAGTACACATCATGGTCCACACTATGTTATGCAACCTGTTGGGCTAATATTTAGGAAAAATGCAAAAAGTGACGTTGGAGGTTGGCCCTCCGACGACTGTATTGCCTCTTGAACATATAGACATTTAAGAGGACGGTTCATTATATCTGATCATATTTCCACTTACGTACGTTGGTCGTGGACGTTTGTGCAACACCTGTTACCTTTATCAACATATGATAGGTAGTGCGTACTTAATAACTGCTACCGACGCTAGGTGGTTGCTTATCGACGACTCTGGATTTTCTAGATGGTTTTTTCACCAGATTGCAATAGTTCTTCAACAACATGTAAAAGTTGGAAGTAAGTGGAAATTTGATTAGATACAATAAACCATCCGCGTATGTATTTTAACAATCCTGATGAATCAACAACATATAGACCATGCAGCCAGGGCAAACCATATTATACATTGGGATGAGGCCACCATTTTAGGTCGTGGACACAACATGAAATCCAGAGGGATCACGAGGCGATGGAAATTAGAAATAGAGGGGACTAAAAACTGTTTTTTGCTGAGTCACGTCTATGATCCTAAAACCATGTGGCAACTCTGAAGATGATGTTTCTTCCCACCGAAGTGGATCTTTACAATTCTGAGGAAATCATCTGATGTAATAATAATAATAATAATAAACAGGCATTTAAAAGACGCATTTCAAACGGCAAGGAAACTCAATTAAATAAAAAAATAAAAAATAAAAAATAAGAAAACGCACAACCTTTACAACCATAAATTACCATAACAAATTAACAAAATATATACATGAGTAAAAGGCAAAACACAATTGAAGCACAAAAGTCAATATAAATACAGATTCGCCAAATTACGATCTAGTGAAAAGGTAGTACTTCAACCTGCACTTAAACTGTTCGAGAGTGGTAGCAGACCGAACCTTGGTGGGAAGCGCATTTCACAGTTTCGGGGCAGCCACCGAAAACGCACGCTCGCCATACGTACGGGTATGAATTGCACTTGGTGGATCCAGCAGGTCCATGGATGAAGATCTAAGAGTCCGAGAAGGATCGTGTTTCTTCAAGAGTTCAGTCAGGTAAGAAGGTGCCACACCATTAACGCATTTGTAAGTTATAAGCAGCATCTTGTATTCAATGTGTTCGGTGATTGGCAACCAGTGAAGGTCCCTCAATATGTCACTGACGTGGTTGCGTTTCATCGCAGTGAGCCTAGCCGCAGAATTTTGTACAGGCTGAAGCTTACCAATCATTATTGTGGTGAGGCATAAAGTAGACAGTTACAGTAGTCAAGGCGTGACGTCACAAATCCGTGGATGTGTCCTTCCGTGGTTTTCATCTCAAGATATTACCGAATGTGACCAATTCTATAAATGGCTAATGCTGCGGAATGACAGATGCTTAATACATAACACAGTCTAGCTCATGTGCCTTGATGATATCCTGCCGCACTGTATAAGGTGAACAAAATTGGTCAAATAACAGAGCCCTGAGGAACACCGTAGCGAAGTGGATAAGCGTCAGAGAGCGTTCTGCAAATAGAGACACCTTGGACTCGCCCAGACAAATATGAAGCAAACCATGACAGTGCAGTGTCAGATAATCCGTGTCTAGTCCTTAATCGTTGGATAAGAATCTTGTGATAGATGGTGTCAAAAGCTGATGACAGATCTAATAACACAAGAACAGCTTCCTGATGCTGGGCAATAGCACGCAAAAGATCATTGTTCACTAGGAGAAGGGCAGTCTCTGTGCTGTCGTATCGATGGTAGGCTGACTGCATACTAGCACTAAGATCCTGATCGTCATGGTAATTTTGTATCTGCTTTGTGACAATCCGTTCTAGAACCTTTGCCAAAAGAGGCATAGATATTGGTCAATAGTTCTGCAGGTTCTAAATGATCTAATTTAGCTTTCTTCAGTAGAGGATGATGCGCAGATGGCACTACGCCAGTTGCTATGGATCTGTTGATGATCTCAGTTATTACAGAAGCAGTTCTTCTTGGCACTGTTTGAAAAGCGAAAAGAGAAGTAAGTTTGTGTTTGCAACTGACAGTGATTCTAGAATGGTGGGGAAATCAGATCTGAAGTCCTTGGCTGTGAATTTATTGCTCTTAGATGGTGGTGGCCGGTAAACAGTAATTAACCGAACAGAATATGAGCCAGATTTTAGTGTAAGGTCCATATTCTCGAATGACCTATATATATCTGGATGTGACATTGTGACAGATCTTGAAACCCTTCCTATGCAAAACACACACTCCGCCACCTTTATTTCCTATTCTTGGTATATGCAAAATTTGAAAGTGAGGTAAAGTGTTCTGCAAATCAGCAATTGTCCGATTGTCTTTGAAATTTCCTCTAAACCAGGTCTCAGTAAGACAGACAATGTCTAACTGGTTTGACATGATGAACTCGCATACACTAGCGACCTAAGACTTAGCAAATGATTTGATACACTGTGAATTCCATGTATGATGATAGGATATTAATATGTGAGTATTAATGTATTGGTTTCGACAATCATATTCTATATAAAACATATAGACACTTTTTAATCTGAAATCATGAAATAAAGCTATTAATAGAATCTTGCCAATGGATTACAAAATTGTATTGACTTCAAAACTCTGCTTAATAATAATAATAATGATAATAACACTAATAACACTAATAATAATAATAATGATATACTTTTGAAACTGAGCAAATAAGACATCCTGATTACACAGATACATGTATTTGACTTCTGACTTTCCAATATAACTCCTACAGTTATTCAAGAGAAATAATACTTGTCCACCCTCCTCAATAAGACTGCTGTTTGATTATACTCAAGGAATATAATAAGTTTCAATCATATATTCGTATTATTCTAGATGTGTGACGATGTTTAGATATGTTGCCAGACCATTGTCAACCGTACATCGTGATATACATCATCGCACTAAAAACATCATGTTGTAATGTCTTTGCATAGTTTGACTCACAGAACGATGATTTCATGATTTATCATTTATTATTAATACACAAGGGAATACAATATAGTATAGTAAACATAGTAAAGGTATGTGATGTTTTTTTACGGACAATACGGTCAAGATAGATTGATAAGTCCAGGAAAGTCTTTCCTGATAAGTCAATTTAGTTTATAAATTGTTTTGTTTCCGAAATATTAACCAACATTAGGTGTTAAAAGGGTCGTAAGTGACATATCTTGCGAAAAGTAAATATATTTTCTTTTACAAGAGTATCGTAAGTCCCACTAACATTGACCTTGTAATACATTTGTTTTACAAGGGTTTTGTAGGTGCCACTTACGATCCTCTTGTATTAATCAATTAAACACTCTTTATTTTACAAGTGTATCAATATATATATTTGCGATTCGTGTAAGACCGAGTAAGACGTTCGTAACTGGCACATACGACATTCATGCAGTAAGTAGAAGATACGGCTTTATATTACAACAACACAATTCCACCTTCAATTACTGTCAAGTGTATGATATTCCCTATATACACCTTTTTGTAAATCACAAAAAGGCTCCTACTAAAACCAGTCAAAATGCACTTAAGACCTTTTTGCATTGAGCCGACGAAATAACATATTTATAATATATAAATTCCGTACAAAGGATTTGACCTAATTATCTTTAGTAATTTGTTTCCTTTTGTTATCTGAGAGATATGTTTTATTGTAGCGTATGTTTTACACTATTATGTGCAACAACTATATTTTATTCTATTTTAAACTTGTTCAATTACATGTTATATATTAAACTATTTCAGTTCTTAGTACAATTCGATTCAAACATCATTAATATGACACTGATTATAGCCGTATATATTGTAAAAAAACGCGTTCCAAGAGGAATAACGAATTTGAAACAAAAACGGATATATCGTTTATAACTAAATATGGATTGGTAATATCAATGTTTCTAGTATTTTCACCATTAATTTTTGTATCAGCGTATAAGTGAGACATGTCAAATATTATTGTATCTAAATATTGCATTGAAATATGAACGGCTAATTATAAACTGAATTATAATACGTGCAGCATATGTGCACCATCACAATTGCTTAATATCGTCCAGAGCTAATGCACTGAATGCTATATAAATCACGCCCCCTCGTGACGGCATCCACAAATCGTGCCATGAATAATTTACGATCACGCGTGCAACGCGCATCTCTGAATACATTATGATTATTATAAGGTTCACATTTCCCAACAGCATTTTTTTTGGATACAAATCAATGGATATCTTTGATGATATTTATGGGAAATGATTGTTTGTTATTACTTAAATAAATCCCATCTTTTGAATGGTGTGATATAATACATTTTGATATATAATTATATATAATTAAGCTTATTAGTATGTCAGTGTTTCTAGTCATATTCTTCCCGATGTATAGATGACTCATGTGTATCTTTGTGAACACGGACACTGGTGAAACGCTACACAACACAGGCATATTTAAGGCGTAGCACTCCCTCCACACACGAGTAAATTCAATATGGCGACACCGGTAATTTTCTCATTGTTCGCTTCGATTTCAATTTTGTCATGTTCAGCAGAGACAACGGTTGAGGTATCAACACCTACGGCAACATTAGCAGATGGTGGTATTTTAACAATTAATTGCAGAATTTCTAATATGCAGGATAAATATAAGGTCAATATTTTCCGCGTGCGTAAGGATATAACAGAGGATATAACGACAGGCAGTGACTATGTACCATCATCGCCGCTTGGACAACGTGTATTCTTAGCACAGCGGACATTAGATGGAATCCTCGTGTATTTTCTGACCATCTTGGATGTTTCTATGGGTGATGAAGGGGAATATTTTTGTCACGTGTTCAGCTATCGTCGAGGCAGAATTGCTGAAGATTCTCTTAACATCAAAATGTCTTCGTTCCCACACGCAATGTACCCAGTATGTGACAGTGAGCCAAAACAACCGATTGCAATTTACCCTGGGCGTACGCTGTCGCTATCCTGTACTTCAGAAAAAGCTGCCCCAACCGTACAAATGCAATGGATGGGTAGTAAAAAAGATATCAGGATATCACCGCAAAATATATCTGCCGGTGATATGGTATCTTCAAGAGTCGTCCTTATAGCGGAACAATCCCATCATGGAGCTTACTTCGTGTGTAAAATTACAAGTCCGGGATTTCCAGGACGTGAGAGGTCTTGTACAATCGGGCCCATAACTATTCTACAAGCGCAGGCTATAGATCAGGTAACTGATATTGTACCATTTACACCAATACATGATAAAAACCAGATACATATTAAACAAGATACTTCTAAATCCGGTAAATGCAAAAGTTTATGCTTTCCTGATGAGGATGAATCTACTATATTTTACTTGATTATTTCAACCACAGGAGCAACCGTTTTATGGATTATATTTCTTACAACCACCATAATGGGATGTTTCAGATATAACGAGGTGTCTACTACTGTTAATCGGGCGAGGAGAAATACTCGTGATGAAAACGACGGAAGTGAACCAGTATATGTGTCACTACAAAGGCGTCGCGATAACGCACGGAATTCAATGTACATGACGCTTGAAGATCCAAACAATCCTGGAAGTAAGATAATAATGCCGAAAGAAGCGTTTGATGAATTTTATAGTACATTGACTATAAAGAAGGTGTGACTTATTCCGTTATATCGATTACCGTATTCGTGTTTACTAGATGCTTGACTTTCATATTCGTAAATATATAAATAATCAGTATTTCATGGATTTGATATCCATCTTTACAAACATTTATTAAGCGCTCTATAGAGAACACAGCGCTTTACAATGATAAACAAAATATACATATCAAAGCATAGAAAAAGAAACGTGACCAACAAAACAAAAATCAACATGGGAATATCATAATATACCCATATTTATCAAGGGATGTAAACGATACCAAAATATTTCTACTACAATCCCTACTTCATGTAAATAGTGAATGCAAAATGTGCACGGGTTGTAACGGCCCTTGACATTGATGGGTGTATTTAACCATACAAGTGTTAATGCTTATGACGCGTATCTAATCAGTTCATCTTCCAAACAGTGATAATTAAATGACTGACAAATAAGCAAAATGTGACAAGTTTTGAAGGCTGACATCTTTTTCATTCCAATGGGAGTATACACAATTGAGGACATTAAGGCATATTTGTTACAATAAAAAAATAACACTCCAAACCAATATCGATTCCTTTAAAATATTATTCAACACTATTGTGGCTAGCCCCCAAAATCTCTCCAAAATAGAAAATTAACTTTATAAAGCTATGTTTAGCTTTCGAACCACTACCTCGGAAATATTCATTAAATACTTCTTCAAAGTAACCTAATCTAAACAATTGAATCATACTGTTTTTGTTGAAAAAGTAGGAAAAGGTGACATTCGATAATATGCAACGATTTCATATCAGGATAGTTTGTATGTTTTCTATAAAAATGATCCGTTTAAATTATAATACGTGGACAGTTACCCAATTCTTACATTACAGACTGTCAAATTGCTCCAAAATTCTTAATTCATTACAATGTCACTCGATTCTTTTGTGTCCCCCTTATAAAAAAAACCCCAGAAATGTAACATTGTAGCACTATATTTAGCTTTCGAACCACTATTAGTGCATGATTTTTATTTCTAATAGTTGATAACATACCGAGTATTTATGTAATATTTTAACACTTGGGAGTTTTTATATAGTCTTTGTAATAGAGTGATTGCAAAATATACCTTCATAAAAATATATTTATCTTTAAATTAAATGCTCTATTATTCATTTTAGTGACCCATTGTACTGTGCTCTTTGGTGTAAAATATTATACTAATACGAAACATTTCATTTATCAGAATATTGAGAATATGTCTGAATTTATAACAATAGGGACATTCTTGCTTATTGCCTACAGATTTAATTTGATTAAAGTACAAGTTTTACATACTGCAGCATTTACATACTATAACACTTGATTAACCATGATCCTCTTCCATTAAATACAAGTATGCTGCTAAGTCCATACTAGTATATATGATCAAGCGCTTAAGTACCATACTATATGAATCACGCCCCCTTGTGACAGCATCATGAAGTAGCGTAATAAATTGAAAACACAAAGAATATATTATGACGATTAAGTTCACATACATTATTCATATTTCATTCCCCAACACAGCCGTTATATTTTTCCAAAATCATTAATATGGAACAACAGCGGAATTAGTCTTTATTATGATATATTGAAAAATAAATGCTTCACAATATTGAATTTTGATAGATGTTATTTAAACAGTTATTCACTTAAACACTTTAATTTACAGAAATAAATATCGATATCGTTGTATAGTGTTTCTAGTAATATTCATTCTGATATGTGGATGACTCATATGTATAATTATGTTTGTGAACACGGACACTGGCGATACACGTACGGAACATAGGCACGGATAAGGCGTAGCTTTTCATTTAGACACCCGGATTTCCAACATGGCGGCGATAGTAATATTCTCTTTGTTTGCTTCGATTTCAATTTTGCGGTGTTCAGCAGAGACAACGGTCGAGATATCAACACCTACGGGGACAATAATAGACGGTGGCATTTTAGCGATTAACTGTCAGATTCGAAACATGCAGGATGATTATACGATTGATATTTTCCGTGTGCGTAATGATATAACTGACCGAATAACAAGAGGCAGTGACTATGTATCATTATCACCGCTTGGACAGCGTGTATTCTTAGCGCAACGAACATTGGAAGGAAATCTCGTGTATTTTCTCACTATCGTGGATGTTTCTTTGAGTGATGAAGGGGAATATTTCTGTCAGGTTATCAGTAATTATAGAGGCAATTTGGTAGATATTGCTAAAGATAATATACACATCAGAATATCATCATTCCCTGAAACAACGTACCCAATTTGTAATAGTGAACCTAGGCAACCTATTGCACTTCATCATCATCATTCACTTAAATTGATGTGTAGTTCAGAGAAAGGATCACCAACCGTTGGATTAAAATGGAGCAGTAGCAATAACAATATTATATTATCACCACAGAATACCAGCAGTAATAACATGGTTTCATCTAAAGTCCTTCTTATAACTGATGAATTCCACCATGGAGCTTATTTTGTTTGTACGATTACAAGTCCTGGATTTCCAGGTCGTGAGAGGTCGTGTACAATCGGTCCTATAAGAATAATTGAAACACAAGCTATTAATCAAGTCACAGATATTGTCCCATTTATTCCAGTAAATGATAATAACCAGATACATAATATTAAACAAGATACGTCAGGTTCCGGTGAATGCCAAACTTCCTGCTCTCCTGATGAGGATGAATCGACGATATTTTACCTGATAATTTCCACCTCAGGAGCAACCGTTTTATGGATCACGTTCCTTACAACCACCATAATGGGATGTTACAGATATACCGAAGTGTCTAGTACTGTTAATGAGGCGAGGAGAAGTACCCGTAATGCAAATGACGGAAGTGAACCGGTGTATGTGTCACTACAAAGGCGTCGCGATAACGAACGAAATTCTATGTACATGACGCTTGAAGATCCAAGCAATCCAGGAAGTAAGATAATAATGCCAAGAGAATCGTTTGATGAATTTTATAGTTCATTGACCATTAGAAAGGTGTAATTCCATGGAACAAGTATCAGAGTTTCACAAGTGAGCCGAATATTCCATGACATATGCAAGTACTTATACACATAATATGCGTGTTATTGATGTTAACATCAAGCTAGTAACCTTTACCAGCCAACGAATTACCATCGTTTAAACGCGTATTCGACGCAACGTGCAAAAACAATACTTTTTAGTTCTGCCAATAAATGCACTACGAACATAACCATGGCTGTGTAATGTGACTATTTGCGTGTATTGACCAAAGCCAGCCAGGCTATGTTTTTGTGTGGAAACCGGACGAGGGGACAAAATATGATTATTTTTACTAGCCAACAAATCGCCGCGACACCCCGGGATTCGATCCCGGGACCATCCGATCACCACCGCCGCGTCCTTAACCATTGAGCTACCCTGCCAACACTCGCCCGGGAAGCGATTTGTACTCACATATCAGTTCGGATGATGAAGTCATCGAATCAATGCTCTAGCATACGCGAAGACATTGTTTTGGCCGTTGTAAATCGTAGTGCTACGAAGGTTAGGTTTAAGGACTATTGAACATTGTGTGTTTAACCCTTACCAGCCAGGTTATATTTTTGTGTGGAAACCAGGGGAGGGGGGTAAAGTATGATTTGTTTACCCAACAAATTGCCGCGACACCCCCGGGATTCGATCCCCGGACCCTCCAATAACAACCACTGCGTCCCTAGCCACTACAATAACCTTCCAACGCTCGCCCGGGCAGCGATTTCATACTCACATAAGTTTGGATGATGACGTCATCGAATCAATGCTCTAGCATGCGCGTGGACATTGTTTTTGGCCGTAGTGATTCGAAGTGCTGCGGAAGGTAAAGGTTAATGGCAAACAAGGATAATGTGTGGGTTTTTGTAAATGTGTCAGGGGATCATTATTTGCTTACTTCTATCCACGTGATTGATTAATGTTATGAAAATGTGTAAATAAATGTAATAATCAATAGTGCAATGCCATTAAATACAGTATGTGTGCTACACAATAGCTAAATATCGTACAGTGCACTAGTCACCATGAATCACGCCCCGTTGTGGTGTAACATCCGTAAATCAACGCGCATCTGTTAATACATTATGACTACTAGTAGGCATGGCGCAAGTCACGCTTCACAAACCTGGCACACACATATTTCGTGAGGAATTGAGAAATGTCTATTTTTTGGTGTAAACTTCAAATCTAATTTATAAACAAACAAACCCTCCTAGAAATATTTTAAATAACATTATTGTATTTCAGTGGTTTTAATACAGCGCGTGAAATCTACTACTTTTCCCGTGGAGTGCACACACAGCTGCCTCGTTTCTTATAAACACCCCTGTAAGAAATACATTTTCCGCAAGTACTACATTCCCTGTTTTGAAATGCCGTTACCATAATGATAGCCCTGCTCTTCAGCTACATCCACATTGTACATGTACTATTGTAAATTTATTTCCATAACTCAAGATTAGACTGTTTAAACGAATCCACATATTTTTGCTAAAAATACCTAATTTGTGGGCAAAATTCCTTATCCTTATCCTTATATTATTTTGGGGCACATTTTATAAAGTAGATAGTATATTGTGTACTGCACATTCCTTGGAATCTATTGGTATAATTGGATGTTCAAAACAGTGAGTGTAGCACATGCGCATTTTGACATTTATCAGGACATTTATGCCAAATTTGATACAAATCAATGGTTACCATTGTTACAATTAAAAAGTAATACAATATATACTGTTGTTAAACACGGTGACACATAGTGTGAATGTATCTATGTATATAATCATGTCAAAAACATATGGCGTAAGGGGTCGTCCATAATTTCCGCCATTTTCAGTTACGTACAAAGCGTACGTAAGAGGGGGGAGGGGGTCGAAATATACCCCAACCGTACGTAACTTAAATGGCGATCTTGAGAGGCGGGATTTTTTTTTTAAAGTACAAAATAAAATAAAATTTCGCCATTTATTGCGTACGTAACTCGAGGGGGGAGGGGGTAAAAAGTTACGTACGCTCTGTACGTAAGTGAAAATGGCGATAATTTTGGACGACCCCAAAGGTACCTAGTTTGCATTTTTGAGATTTGAATAATTAATTAGCTAATTTGCATATTTGATAAGATATCGAACTGTCATTAGTTTACTACCTACAGAACTTGAGATATTTAGTTACGCGTATTTAATTAGCTGGACTTCGTCATTTTTTTAGGATTTTCACATTACGGATTGCATTTTTCCAAATATAGTGCATTTTTAGGAACCTGATACAAATATGGAATACAAAACACTTCTGATTTTCCATCAGCTGTCTTTATCCGGTAAATGCGACAATTCGTGTTCTCCCGATGAGGATGAATCTACGATATTTTACCTCATAGTATCCACCTCAACCGTTTTATTGATTACGTTCCTTACAACCACCATAATGGGATGTTACAGATATAACGAAGTGTCTAGTACTGTTAATGAGGCGAGGAAATGTACCCGGAATGCAAATGACGGAAGTGAACCGGTGTATGTATCACTATAATGGCGTCGCGATAACGAACGAAATTCAATGTATGACTCTTGAAGATCCAAACAATCCGGGGAGTAAAATAATAGTGCCGATTGATGAATTTTATAGACCATTGACCAAGGGTGTAATTCCTTAGGATCAAGGATCAAAACTTCCACAAGTAACCCGAATACTTCATATACACAAAATATGCGTGTTAATATAAAAAAAATGATTTAGTACCTTGTAACTGTCAAAGAATAATCATCGTTTGTATTCATCCTGCCAATACATGTACTACACATTTATCCCTGGCGGGGTAATGTGACTATGTGCGCGTATCAATTTCAAATAAGGACACTTTGTGGGTTATCACAATGTTGTGGGGATTTATATTATTAATATTGCAATTCGATTAAATATTGACTCCTATCCATGAATGTATAAAAATGAATGTATTTTAACTACGCACCCTGCTATATGATTGTCAATGTGATATGTATTGTATAGTGAAAATTTGGAGTAATCATAAGTGTAAAGTGATTATTCATCCAATTCACTTACATTTGAAAGTTAATCTTTCTATACTTCCAAGTTCAACATTTTGTGGTGATTTTTGCTGAAAAAATGCAATAAATAAAAATATGGAGAAAATAGAAATGGAAATATTGTTTATTTGAAGCCATACTATTTACTAATTTTGAGTATTGTCACTTTTACCTCAACTTATTTAAATATTAGCAGTCTCCATAGAGGGACATAAATTACTTTACTTAAGTTCTGTGTTTCAATGATCAGTTATTGGACCAGAGTTACATTCATTTACTTTCACAAAATCGGTGGATTTTCACTCGTTTACATGTAAGAACACATTTTAAAAACCAACAAGTTTTGGAATCATAATTATCAAGCCCCTATTCAATTTCACAATAAACCATTGGTTATTATCAGCCCACAGTTTAGTGGAAGATTATGTCACAATCCAATTATTTTTCTTTTCAGTGTTGCAATCACATTATTTTATCTCTGTTCCACAGCTTTACATGTAATGTATGCAGATTAGGTTTTTGTTTTGACTCGCCCTGTACATTCCTGTTGATTAAGTATTTTTAAAATTATAATAAGATCCGCATGAACAAGGGTTTCACTAGATGCAATGATTTCATATGGATATTATAAGTTGGCTTGGGCAAATATGAATCATTTTAGATTTTTATATTTTTAACACTTATGTCTAATGTCACGTTTGGTATATTTAGTCCATGTCTTCAGCCTTTCAAAATACTATAACGCGTTTGTTCGGTTTGCATATGTAAATAGACTTTTGTCCATTTTGAACAAAGTAGATATTTGAAATCGTAGAATTTAATGTAAGGCAACAGCTCTCTCATGTCGCAATATATGAACTAGGGGTTATGGGTAAAATGAATATAAAACAAATCCAATACTTTGTGTCATCATCTTTCATGAAATGTCACCTTCAAAATCTTACTTAAGTCACTTTTCTAATTAACTTTCTAATGTTATTCTATGTATCTGTATCTTTTTTTTCTTGTTTTATAGCTTTTTATGACATCACAATCATCATTCACTCATAAGTTTTTGTAGTAATCGTAGAAACGAGTTCAGGATAGAATTCGTTTCAAAATTGTTCTGTATGTTAATAAGTGTATCAATAATGTAGCCCATCGTATACATTTTTACAGAGCGAGGTACATATCTGAATGCAGGCGACGTCAAAGATCTTTCTCGGATTCTACCCGGCACTATGCTCCACGCTATAGCTGGGGATTCCTTCTTCCTGGTTGCTGCTCCAATATTATGGAATGAGCTCCAAGTACATCTGAGGGAATCTGTTTCTTTAATACCTGTCTTCTGTTTCCAACATAATGTGTTACCCTGTTTATGTTGCGCTGTGTTCTTTGTAGAGCGCTTTATAAATACTTTGTATACATTATTATCGAAACAGTTCTGTAATCAGCACAGTTTCAGCTTTCTTATGATGTAAATATCTCAAATATGAAAAATCCCACCTTGTGGCGGGTTTTCACAGACCGCATCACAAATGTGAAGTGGGTTTCCAATATCTGTGTACTAATTATAAGTAGTTTGTGTGCCCTCCTACCTAAAAGGTGATATAAATCTGTTACTTCAGGTTTAGAATTTAGAGCCGCCATTTTTTAATCTGCACTTTTTGATATATCTTTCCAATTTTAGTGGTATATTTGTTTGTTTTACAGTACAATAAAAACTATTATTATTCATAGCAAGCTTTTTAACGGTACAATAAAGCTGTGTTAGGAATATTGTTCAACCAAAGTACCCGGCAATATTCTAAAAATATTGCCATCCAGGCGTCCGATATTTTTTTGCGCGGCGCAGAAGATATGCGCGAGAGTATATATGCGTAGATAATTCGCATGGGGATGCGCATGGGAACATTTTTAGATCGGCGTTTCAATCTCACAGAGATTAAGGTCAGTTCGGGCTGATTTATTTATTTTATATCAAGCAAGTCTGTTATATATAAATAATAATAATAATAACAATAATAATATTGATTGCTTATTTTCGGAAGATACAAGAATATTGCACTCTCCGACTCGTGCAATATATTCTTGTATCACCCGAAAATAAGACATTCAATAGTATATAAATGAGAACAGTGATGATGTTTAAGCGGTTGAAACAATATATATACGCTGTAACCTTCAATTTTAATTATATAAATGAGTTCTTTCAAGTATCGAATTATCGAAATAATGCTGTATGAATATGATAAGACCAACAATAAACTAATACATGTATAGTATGTATACTACACAATTGTTAAATATCGCACAGTGCCGTTTGTACTAGTCATTATGAATCACGCCCCCTTGTGGTGACATCCGTAAAACGTGACGTCAATTATTGATGATCCCGCACACAACTACGCAATAGAATGCAGTGAATACATTATGACTATTAGGTTTACATTTCTCAACATCTCCATTGTCTGTTTCACAGCACCAATACGAAGAAGAAAATATGATGGAAATCTTCGGTAATATCTATGGGAAATGATTGCTTATTATCACATTAAATTTAAATGATGCTTTTCAAATAATGTGCTATAAATATTCGGTCATTATACAGTCAATACGGTTATGAGTATATTAGTGTTTCTAGTTGTATTCCCTTAGATGTGTGGATGACTCATATGGGTATCTTTGTGAACACGGACACTGGTACATACAAAACACAGGCAAAATTAAGGCGTAGTGCTCTATCTAAACACGCAGATTTTCAATATGGCGTCGATGGTGCTATTCTTATTGTTCGCTTTAATTTCGATATTACACTGTTCAGCTGAGACATCTGTTGAAATATCAACGGCTACAGAAATAATTACAGACGGCGGTATTATAACAATTGATTGCAGAATTTCAAATATGCAGGATAAATATAAGGTGAATATCTTCCGCGTACGTGATGATGAAACAGAGGAGTTAACGTCAGGCAGTGCTTATGTACCGGAATCGTCGCTTGGACAGCGTGTTTTCTTAGCACAACGGACAATAGATGGAACTAGTGTGTACTTTCTTACTGTCGTGGATGTTTCTATGTTAGATGACGGAGAATATTTCTGCCAGGTTTTTAAATATTCAAAAGGGAAATTTATCGATATCGCTATAGATTCTATAAACGTTCATATATCTTCATTTCCTGATTCTATGTACCCAGTGTGTAGCAGTGTACCCACACAGCCCATTGAACTGTTTGAACATAATACGATAACACTCTCGTGCAGTACAGAAAAGGGATCACCAAGCGTAGAAATAGAATGGAGCAGCAACAGACAAGATAGTAGATTATCTCCACAAAGTACAACCAGTAATAACATAGTATCATCAAAAGTAATTTTAATGTCCGATAATTCACACCATGGAGCTTATTATGTTTGCACAATTACAAGTCCTGGGTTTCCAGGAAGAGAGAGGTCGTGTACAATTGGTCCTATAAGAATTGTACAAGTCCAAGTTAGCAATCAAGACACAGATATTGCACCATTCATACCTGTTCAGGACAACCGAGAGGTGCATATTAAGCAAGATGCTTCTAAATCCGATGACTGCGAAAAACCATGCTCTCCTGAGGATGAAAACACTATATTTTACCTGATAATATCCACCACAGGAGCAAGCATCTTATGGATCGTATTTCTCACAACGACAATATTTGGATGTTGTAAATATCAAGAAGTATCTACTGCAGTCCGCGAAGCGAAGAGAAGTTCTCGTGAAGTAAACGATGGGAGTGAACCGGTGTATGTGTCTCTACAAAGACGTCGTAATACAGAACGAAACTCAATGTACATGACGCTTGAAGATCCCAACAACCCAGGGAGTAAAATAATAATGCCGAAAGAAGCATTTGATGAATTCTATAGTTCATTGACCATTAAAAGGGTGTAATTAAGAGTCAATTGTTTCACCAAGAAATTATTGAGAATATCTCATTTGACAATAAGACTACTCTACTGCTTATACACAAAGTTGACGATTAAAGGGTTTAATTCCCTGTATCAAGAGTCAAGAGTTTCACAATTATGTATAACCCGAATATGTAATATGGCATATGAACATATGATTGGCAACCCGGTAATCTTTGCTTGCAAAAGTGTTAACATCATTTGAACGTGTAAACGTCAGTACGAGTATTGGTGTCAACCTAATAACTTTACCGGCAAGAATCACGATTGTTCAAACGCGTATTCAGCGCAGTGTATAAACATTTTTGTTTCGTTCTGCCAATACAATACGAACATGGCGGTCTAGTTGCGCGTATCAATGTCAAATAAAGACACTGTCCTGGGACAATCAGTGAGTTGTGGTTGTGCAATTTTGGTTTGCATTCTTGAGGTTATGTGATAAATTGAACAGGAAGCTGTACTTGTGCGTATTAGATCTGTCATCAGCTTTTGACACCATCAATCACAAGATTCTTATCCAACGATTAAGGACTAGATACGGTTTTCTGACACTGCGCTGTCATGGTTTAGCGTCATATTTATCTGGGCGTGTCCAAGCTGTCTCTATTTGCAGAACGCTCTCTGACGCTCATCCACTGCGCTACGGTGTTCCTCAGGGCTCCGTTCTTGGACCAATTTTGTTAACCTTATACAGTGCGGCTTTGCAGGATATCATAAAGGCACATGAGCTAGACTGTGTTATGTATGCTGATGACACCCAGCTGTATGTGCTTTTCCATCCTTCTGACAAAACCATCGCACTTCAGAAACTGCAACGATGTTATGATGACATTAAAACGTGGCCGGTCTTGTGCCCTCGGATCCTGAGCCGACAGTTACTATCGGATCATAATCTGTAACTCCTTCTGCAGTTGCCCGTAATCTTGGTGTCGCCTTTGACAACGATCTAAGATTGACGCAGCAAGTGAACAGCATCTGTCATTCCGCAGCATTATCCATTTATAGAATTGGTCAAATTCGGAAATATCTTGACATGAAAACCACGGAAAGACTCATCCACGCATTTGTGACGTCGCGCCTTGATTACTACACAGTAACTGTCTACTGTATGCCTTACCACAATATCTGATTGGTAAGCTTCCGCGTGTACACAATTCTGCGGCTAGGCTCACTGCGATGAAACGCAACCACGTCATGTCAGTGACAGTTTAAGTGCAGGTTGAAGCACTACCTTTTCACTGGATCGAAAATTGGCGAATCTGTATCTATATTGACTTTTGTGCTTCAATTGTGTTTTGCCTTTTACTCTAGTATGTATTTTGTTAATTTGTTTTGGTATTTTATGGTTGTAAAGATTGTGTATTTTCCTAATTTTTAATTTTAATTTTTAATTTTTGATTTTATCTTTGTGCGGCGCAATGAGTTTCCTTTTGGTTCGAAATGCGTCTTTTAAATGCCTGTTTATTATTATTATTATTATTATATAGCACAATTAAAATTGATTATTATTCTTTACTCCTATTCACAACATTATCCGAATTATACGATGCCTGCTATATTATTTTCAACTTGTTATTTAATATATTTACCAATATGTATTATATAGTGAAAGGTAGAAGTGTCATGATAAATCAAAAGTTCAAAGTGGTTATTATGACAAATAACATTCACTTAAAGGGGCACAGAAAGATTTCTCAAAAAATAAAATTCAACATTTTTACCTTGTTTAGATACGAGATGATATAATACAAAGAAACTTTGAAAGATTTCTTTAAAAAAAAGTCCGTAAAAATATAAAAATTAAAGACATTTTCTCAGCATTTCCAAAGGAATATAAGTGCTTTTCACTTTGTGTTTGTTTAATCAGGGAGGTCAAGACTATGCATCACACAACAGGCCATTGTGGTCTTCAAGGTTATTTTGAAACAAATAAGTAAGAAGCCATTCTGTGGACTATTAGATGAATTTAGGTAGTTTCGATGTGATCATATCGAAACTCAAAACGCTATCAAATCAGGGAATTTCACATGCAATACTGAAAATCAAGCTCTATAATTTTTGGTGGTAGTTAGTACGTATATAAGCATTACGTATATGTAAAAACACAACTTCTGAACAAACTCCCTCCATGAAGGATCTCGTAGTGCCCTTTAAAATTGGAAAATTGATCATTCCATACTTAAAAGTTCACCGTTGAGCTGTCTTATTGGCTAAAACATATGTAAATTAAAATATAGAGATTTTGGAGAAATGGAAACATAGTGTTTTTGAGGCCAAAAATTATATTGGAGCACCTTAATTGCCTGACGGTAAATAATTCAAAGAGTAAGAGATCACATAAACGTCATTACAATTTGTTTTGATAAGGTATAAAATGTGTTTTGATAAGATTCGCATGAACAAGGTCCGCTTTAAATAGATGTAATAATTTCATAATGGAGTGTATGTTTGGGTAGAAAAAATGATTGTATTTAAATGTTTATATTATTGTTATTCTTCGAGCTTACTATTGTCTTGTTTAGAATATTACGTCCAGGCGTTCAGCCTTTCGAAATGATTTAGTATTGTTTAATTAATTTTAATTATAAATTGATTGCTCGCGATGCACATTTAAGTAGGCTTTTGTCCATTTTGAGAAAAATAATAAGGCAAAAAAATCAAAATCGCGAAACTCAAAGTAAGACAACGGCGCTCTGAATTTAACAAACAATATTTGCCATACAAAATGCTACCACTTATGTGCACTAAGTTCAGTACGCGTGTGCCCTTATCCATCAAAGGGGATTACATATTTTTACTTTAAGTTAAGATGTTAGCCACTAATTATTAATCTGTAATTGTAGATTATGCTTTAATGCCTATTTCAATTCGATGTGTTTTGTTTGTTCTTGTAAAAGAAATTCCAATAAGGCCAAAACAAATTAATACTTTGTCTCAGCGGCCCACGCGTATTGCTTTTAAAGTGGGATTTCGCGCGTAGTTCTACGCGCGCCAGCCATTTTTTTATATTATTATTATTTTTTCGAATTCCTTTTTTCCGATTATTTTATTTCGAAACAATAACAACTAGTAAGGTTCGGTGATACTCGGCAACCTTGTGACCTGAGAACACTGGCACACATTCAACTAACTTTGTGAAGTTAAGAGATAAAGAGAACACAAGCATACAATGTGCATTGATCATATCTGATTATTGTTATTAAAAAGACAAAAGCATAACTATTGACTATATTTATATTTTAGTAAAAAGACAAAAGCATAACTATTTACTATATTTTGATTTTCGGGATTTACGTTATTGTATTTTGATTTTATAAATAATAAAATTTAAAAAAAAAATCGCATAGGACATAGCTTATTTTTGTTAAAAAAAAATCAAAAAAAAATCGCATAGCTCATACTTTTTAGCCAAAAGGCCATGAGGCAAGGTATTTAATTTGTTTAGCCTAAATATCAAATGAGAATGTATACGGTATCAAGTTGTAAAATAGGTGCTTGGACTGTTTAACTAACAGTAAACATGCGGAAAAAAATCCCCAGAATGTAATGTTTTAATGTTGAAAATGGAAATCAATGAATGAAATCCAATAAAGAAATAGTATTATCATGTTTGAATAAGATTGTGGGCAATATTAAGTATTTTAGGCTTGCAATTAGTGTAATATCAACTCAAATGCATTGCTATGCCTTTGGCATACTGATAATCAGTATAATATTGTTGTTACAACTCAAGCCATAGTGATGCCTCGTATGTTAAATCTTTAACATAATAGTCACTTTATGATTATTCATTATGCGCAACTTTCAGAATATTCAATCAGGTAGTCAATTATAGAAAATTATTTCTTTGTGAGACTTGTAATCCCTCTATTTTGTCTGGTATATTGAAAATCACTTGGTTCTTATGAAAGTTAAATATGCCTTTTGCAGGGTGCTCTAGGGGAGGGGTAAACTTATGGGTGTCCTGATCTGGTTCTGGTTAATCAGAGGGCATAATCTTTCCAGATAAAGCAATTACCTTTACTGTTTATGGTCTGTTAAAGATGTATCTGACACTTAGAATAGTTATAATTGACCGATAGGTATGTTTTGCCTCTTACAATATGCCAAACGAAACGCACTTCGGCGAAATTTTGCTGTTTTTCATCCGTTTCCGTCACACTAAATATAAGCTTGGTTTGCACTGCATCTCCAGAAAAGTACAAAGAGTACTCAGATCAATTTATAATGAATTTGTAGCTGAGGTTCCAAGCTACGATTGTGTGATATTTCATAAGACTGGCTTATATAATAATGAAGTTATGAGGTACGAGGTAGAACTTATTGAATGACCCTCGTAGTTTGCTGTTGTTATGCATTTGATGTAAATTAGACTCTATACTTACGATTCTAACGTATGGTTACGTTAATTGACAGTTGTTCACTGATAAGCCGCCGATAGGTAAAACATCACAATATAAGTTAGACTCTATACTTACGATTCTAACGTATGGTTACGTTAATTGATAAGCCGCCGATAAGTAAAACATCACAATATAATACATGTAATATTGTAGCTAATTATCGCTAACGACAGCAAACATTTTGTGTATCAAGCTGTGCACGAATGCAAGGCATTGAGCGATTATCAAGTACGAATGCACCGTAGCTCATCAATTATCTTTATCTCATAAATGTGTAGCAAAACTTCAGAGCTACTACAGAGCATAAATGCCCAAAAATTGGAATACCAAGTATTGTTATCATACATGTACACATTCAAAACAGTTTTGTTTAATGTACACATTTTTGTTTAATGTACACATTTTTGTTTAATGTACATGTACACAGTTTTGTTTAATGTACACATTCAAAACAGTTTTGTTTAAGGACGCTTTGCTGTCCTTGTATGAGTATAAGCATTGTTACAGTTATTATTAAACATGACTTGACATATTGGCCAATGCTTGAGAACTACTGTTCTAGCCCATATGCACATCCAACCAGCAGTTGGCTACTTGCTGACATGGGTTTGACTATTGGAATTTGCACATACATGTAGGCCGGGGAATGTACTTGTATCTACACACACACCCGATGTCAGCACAAACATAATATAAATATACACCATTATGCTCAACCACCCAGGACTGCACATGGCTAAGTGACATTTCAGACTCCTGAGCGCGAATTTCAAACATAGGTCCCTTAGCGTTCAAGATGCTTCCATTGTCTGCTTGCATGACTGGTTTGAATATTGATAGACTTTGCCACGTCTGTACAGAGATGTCTGGAATTTAAAAAAACCTCTGCCGCAGATAAATCTTTCATTGTTGCTTTTCCTAAACTATGGAATGATCTACCCAGCAACATCAGACTCTGTGAATCCTTACAAGTGTTCAAGAAACAACTGAAGACTCACCTGTTTCCTACGTAATTGTTCTTTCTGTATACATGTAGTACTAGTTTATATTGGATTACATTTTGTTTTGTTTGTTGATTGTACCTTTTTGTATTGTTTGTTTGCTGCCAGCGCCGTGATCTAAATGAAATAGCGTTTTATAAAATCTCATATGTATGTATGTAATACATTTTAATTGAAGGAAAATGTTGTGTAATTAAATGTGGATTAATATTACAAAACAAAAAGGAAATCAAGAATTGCAAACAGAACAATTTTAAGGCATGATTTCAACTTTATTTTGACACCTTACACAACCTAAAAAGTATCAGTTAATTAATGAATTCATTAATTGATTAATATGCATGAACATAATTATAATAACATCACAATCCAAATTGGAAATTATGAACAGGCAAAAATGTGCCAGAGGTACCTATCCTGTAAGTTTGAACTTATACCTTAAATGTTTTTTTATGTGAACGAAAATCAAACTAACTTTTCATTTGGCTAATCATGTAAATTGGGTCAAATCTGCGAACAGTTGGGTTGCGTTGATAGTCAAAGTATGTGTAAAAAGTATCCAACTTGTATCTCCGATAGATTTGAAATTGCACTTTTGGGCGTTGTGCTCTGTTGTACTGGGGCGTCATTTGTATTAGCGAAGTTATGAGGGACAAATATTATTTAATATACCGGATATGATGAGACCCACAATAAACTAATTCCAATATGCACTGCATGTGCCCCTACACAATTGCTCAAAATCGGCCAGAGATAATGCACTGAAAGCTATAATTCACGCCCCCTTGTGGTGGCATCCACAAATCGTGTCATCAATTATTCATGATCATGCTCTCAACGCGCTGCTATGAATACATTATGACTATTAGGTCCAAATGTTTCAAACCATAACAAATTTACAACTCCTTTATTATTAAAAAAACGACGGAAATATTAAATAATATTTATGAGAAATTGTTGCTATCATTTTTGTTATAATTTGAATTAAATGGCGCTTTTTAAATAAAGACAGGGTCATTGTACGGTTAAATTAAGCTTATGTCAGTGTTTCTAGTGATGACTCATATGCGTTCCTTTGTGAACACGGACACTGATGATATACGCTACACAACACAGGCATAATTAAGGCGTAGTACTCCATCCACACACGAGTGTATGCAATAATGGCGGTGAGAGTAATATTCTCATTGATTGCTTCGATTTCAATGATATTATGTTCAGCAGAGACAACGGTTGATATATCAACACCTACGGAGACATTAACAGATGGTGGCATTTTAGCAATAAATTGCCGGATTTCTAATTTGCAGGATAAATATAAGGTGAATATTTTTCGTGTGCGTAATGATATGACAGAGGATATTACGATAGACAGTGCATATATGCCGGAGTCGCCCCTTGGACAGCGTGTATTCTTAGCACAACGGACAATAGATGGAGTTCATGTATATTTCCTCACTATCCTGGATGTTTCTCTAAGTGATGAAGGAGAATATTTTTGTCACGTGTCCAGCTATCGTCGAGGCAGAATTGCTGAAGATTCACTTAGCATCAGGATATCTTCGTTCCCACTCGCAATGTACCCAGTATGTGATAGCGAGCCAAAACAACCGTTTGCAGTTTACCCTGAACATATGATGTCACTATGGTGTAGTTCAGAAAAAGCATCCCCAACCGTGCAGATACAATGGACGAGCAGTAACAAAGATATTACAATATCGGCACAAAATACATCTAGCGGTAATATGGTATCATCTAAGGTCACTCTTATACCCGAACAATCACATCATGGAGCTTATTTCGTGTGTACAATAACAAGTCCGGGATTTCCAGGACGTGAGAGGTCTTGTACAATCGGCCCCATAACTATTTTACAAGAGCAAGCTACTGATCAAGTTGCTGACATTGTACCATTTATACCAGTAAATGATAACAACCAGATACATATCAAACAAGATACTTCTAAATCCGCTGAATGCAAAAGTTCATGCTCTCCTGATGAGGATGAATCTACTATATTTTACCTGATAATTTCCACATCAGGAGCAACCGTTTTATGGATTATATTCCTTACAACCACCATAATGGGATGTTTCAGATATAACGAGGTGTCTACTACTGTTAATCAGGCGAAGAGAGTTACCCATGATGCAACCGACGGAAGTGAACCAGTGTATGTGTCGCTACAAAGGCGTCGCGATAACGCACGGAATTCAATGTACATGACGCTTGAAGATCCGAACAATCCTGGAAGTAAGATAATAATGCCAAAAGAAGCGTTTGATGAATTTTATAGTACTTTGACTATAAAGAAGGTGTGACTTATTTTGACTTTCATATTCGTAAATAAATAAATAATTAGTATTTCATGGATTTGATATAATATAGCCTACCCTTATTTATCAAGGGATGTAATCGATACCATGTATTTCTACTACAGTCCCTACTTCCTGTACAGAGTGAATACAAAATGAGCACGAGTTGTAACGGCTCTTGACATTGATACGATCATTGTAAAGCTGCTTTTTAGGAGAACCTACTTGTTTAATATCTCAAAAGATGTTCAGATTTTCACATATGTATTAATGCTTATGACGCGTATATAATCAGTTCATCTTCTAAATAGTGATGATTAATTGACTGACATATAAGTAAAATGTAACACGTTTTGAAGGCTGACCTCTTTTTACCATTCCAATGGGAGTATACACAGTTAAAGAGATTACGACACATTTGTTACAATTCAATAAGTAATTAACACTCCACGCCAATGTCGATTCATTAAAATACTATTCCACACTATTGTGGCCAGCCCCAATAATCCCTCTAAAATGGAAATGTAACTTTATAAAGGTATATTAAGCTTTCGAATAACTTCTTCGGAAATATTCATTAAATACTTCTTCAAAGTAACCTAATCTAAACAATAGAATAATAACTAATAATTGATAAAGTAGGAAAAGGTGACATTCGATTATATGCAACGATTTCATATTAGGATAGTTTGTATGCTTTAATAAAGAATATTTCTTTTAAATCATAATACGTGGACAGTTACCCAATTCTAACACTTAATAAAAAATGTCAAATTGCTTTAATAAATTTGCTCAAAAAATCGTCAATTCAATAAAATGTCACTCGATCTTATGTGCACCCCTCATCCAAAAATAAAAATCGAAATGTATCAAATTAATACTATATTTAGCTGTCGAAACACTATTTAGTGCATGCTTTTCATTTCTAATAGTTGATAACATACCGAGTGTTGATTAAAGGTAATATTTAAACGCCTGTTTACTAGTCTTTGTAATAGGGTGATTGCAAAACTTACTTGCGAATTTCATAAATTCATATTTATCTCTCAATTGTATGCTCTATTATTCATTTCAGTGGCTCACTGGCTCATTGGTGTAAATATCATACTAATACGAAACAGTTTATTTATCAGAATATTATGAATTTATCTGATATTTATAACAATAGGTAATTCTTGCTTATTACCTACAGAGGCAATTTTATTAAAGTAACATGTTCCACGTACTGCAGCATTTAAATACTATAACACTTCTTCAAATAAATACAAGTTTGCTTCTAAGTACATACATGTATTATCATCAATCGCTTAGGTACCAGACTCAATGAATCACGCCCCCTTGCGACATATCATGAAGTAGCGTAATCAATTGAAAATACAGTGAATATATTATGACTATTAAATTTACATATATTATTCATATTTCATTCCCCAACAAAGCCGTTCTATTTTTCCAAAATCATTAATATGGGACAACAGCGGAATTATTCTGTATTATAATATATTGCAAAAATAGATGCTTCACATTATTGAATTTGTTAGATGTTATTTAAACAGTTTGTCACTTACAAGACTGGATAATTTACAGAAATAAATATATCGTTTTCTAGTGTTTCTAGTTATATTCATTCTAAAACGTGGATGACTCATATGAATAATTATGTTTGTGAACACGGACACTGACGATACACGTACGGAACCGGGCACAGATAAGGCATATCATTTCATTAAGACACCCGGATTTCCAACATGGCGGCGATAGTGATATTCTCTTTGTTCGCTTTGATTTCAATTTTGCGGTGTTCAGCAGAGACAACGGTTGAGATATCAACACCCACGGGGACAATAACAGATGGTGGAATTTTAGCAATTGACTGTCAGATTCGAAATATGCAAGATGATTATACGATTCTTATTTTTCGTGTACGTAATGATATAACTGAGCGAATAACAACAGGCAGTGACTACGCATCACCGCTTGGACAGCGTGTATTCTTAGCACAACGGACATTGGAAGGGAATCTCGTGTATTTTATCACTATCGTGGATGTTTCTTTGAATGAGCAAGGAGAATATTTTTGTCAGGTTATCAGTAATTATAGAGGCAATTTGGTAGATATTGCTAAAGATAATATACATATCAGGATATCATCATTCCCTCAAACAACGTACCCAGTTTGTAATAGTGAACCTAGACAACCTATTGCACTTTATCAACAACATTCACTTACACTGACGTGTAGTTCAGAGAAAGGATCTCCAACCGTTGGAATAAAATGGAGCAGTAGCAATAACAATATTATATTATCACCACAGAATACCAGCAGTAATAACATGGTTTCATCTAAAGTCCTTCTTATAACTGATGAATTCCACCATGGAGCTTATTTTGTTTGTACGATTAAAAGTCCTGGTTTTCCAGGTCGTGAGCGGTCGTGTACAATCGGTCCTATAAGAATAGTGCAAACACAAGCTACTAATCAAGTTATTGATATTGTCCCATTTATACCAGTAAATGATAATAACCAGATACATATTAAACAAGATACGTCAAGTTCCGGTGAATGCCAAACTTCATGCTCTCCTGATGAGGATGAATCTACGATATTTTACCTGATAATTTCCACCTCAGGAGCAACCGTTTTATGGATTACGTTCCTTACAACCACCATAATGGGATGTTACAGATATACCGAAGTGTCTAGTACTGTTAATGAGGCGAGGAGAAGTACCCGTAATGCAAATGACGGAAGTGAACCAGTGTATGTGTCACTACAAAGGCGTCGCGATAACGAACGAAATTCAATGTACATGACTCTTGAAGATCCAAGCAATCCAGGAAGTAAGATAATAATGCCAAGAGAATCGTTTGATGAATTTTATAGTTCATTGACCATTAGAAAGGTGTAATGCCATGGAACAAGAGTCAGAGTTTCACAAGTGAGCCGAATATTCCATATTTTGACATTATGCAAGTGCTTATACACAAATACAGGAATAATGCGTGTTAACATCAATAATTATAATACCAAGCTAGTAACTAGAATAACCATCACTTCAACGCGTATTCGACGCAACGTGCATAAACAATGCTTATTCATTCGGCCAACTATGAACATAACCAAGGCTGTGTAATCTAACTATTTTGGCGTGTTAATGGCTAAGAAGGATAATGTGTGGGTTATTCTAAATGTTTCAGGGAATCTTGATTTGCTTACGTGATTGTTTAAGGTTATAAGCTTAAAATTATGTAAATAAATGTAAATAATCAATAGTGCAATGCCATTAAATCCAAACAGAGATGCAGAGTATACTTATTGTTATATCATGGTATATCTACAGGTCTCTTCTTTCCATCAATACCAAGAAAAAGTACAAACATCCCACTTATGACGTACAATGACGTCATAAATATGGCTGACCTCAAAATGCTGTTGTAATGTTATTGAACAGTGAAATATAGACCAACATTAGAATATAAAAATGTTCTCAAAAAAGTTCAAAATATAGAATTTCATCGTGTGTTTGACTTATAAGAGAGATAAATGATGTTGTTTACATATACTGTAAGATCCAAGCCTATACTATTACGATTGTTTTCCAAATGGCGATGGTAAGGTGGCACCACCCCCCCCCCCCCCCCCCCCCCCCCCCCCTCTCTCTCTCTCTCCCATAACGTCAGACTTTGGCGGCTTACCCTGCCCCCGGATAAGAGTGTACCTTCAATTTTGTTCGTCAAAATGAGCGCAAAGGATATAAAAGAGATTACCCATATTGTCTAGATCACTTTCTGTTGCATTTTGGTGCCACCGTAAGAAATCCTTGGAGGTTTGTAATCCCCCCCTTTAGTATGTAGAGGGTTACGTACAATTAAAACATTGAGATTATTTCACGGATTATATTTGATTTACTCCTGTTCATGAACTGATACAAGTCATACGGTGTTTTTAATTACAACACCTGCTATATTATTGTCAACGTGTTATGTTATTTACAAATATGTAATGTATTATAGAGTCAATTAAACAGGACAACAAATACTTCAATAAACCTAATTTAAATTGGAAAAATAATTATTCCTTACATCAAATTTAAAACTTTGATGGTCCTATTGGCTAAAAGGTATATAAAAAAATTGATATTAGCAATTATTATTAATTTGGTGTGAAATCTTGAAACTCAATGCAAGGCAGTTACGCCGAAATTGCCATTCAATTGTTTCAAACAAACCTTATATGGATATTTTCTAATAGTTACCATACATTATGTTTAGGACTAAACACAATTTACAACGTGTAGTTAGATGAAGTCTTCATTAGGTGATTTAGGTCCCATATGTATTACGTCTAAATCCAATACAAATCTTGAGTGGAATTTTGTTTTATTAGTATCCCTCGTGCATCAGACAAACTGAATTTAAAATATAATTCATATATTATTTATGTTGTTAACATTTATATCAACTAGTATTATATAAATATGTACTTCAATGTTTGTTTAAATCTGATCTTGCTCTATTTTATCTTATATTATTTATTATTCTATTTCTAACATAATTTTATACTTATACGAGGGTCATTCAATAATTTCTGCCTCCTCACTCATAACATTGCTAATACGAAAGTCAGCCTCATGACGTTTGTCATGAATATAGCTCTTATTCGTAGCTACATATTTATAGTAAATAATAACTGATAGCTGTTTACTTTTGATATGATGCGGTCAAAGCCAGAGAGTGATTTTGGACAACGGAAACGGAAAATTACCTTAATAATAAAAATATGTTTTTTCGGGTTTTTTCGAATTATATGGTTACATAAGAGCACTATTATTATACTGAAAATGGAAATCAATAAATGATATATGATAAAATTACAGTATGAATCAATATTATCTCTTGTAGGCATGCAAATAGTGTAATATATCAAATGTATTGCTATGCCTTTGGCATACTGGAAAAATGCTAAACATTATCATTTTCGGTGTTACTACTCAAGCCACTGTACAGTGATGCTCCGTACGTTAAATCTTTTACATAATAGTCACGTTATGAGTTTTTATTATGTGCAACATTCAGAATAGTCAATCAAGTCGTCAATGATAGTAAATTATATCTTTGAAAGACTTGTAATCCCTCTAACTAGTCCGGTATATTGAACATCACTTAGTTAGTTCTCATGAAAGTCAAATATGCCATTTGCAAGGTTCTCTGGGGAGGGGTAAACATATGGTAGTCCTGATTTGGTTCTGTTTAATCAGAGGGCATATTTGTTTCCAAAAAAATCAGTCACCTTTATTGTTTATAATCCGTTAAAGAGATATCTGACATTTAGAACGGTTATAATTGACCGATAGGTATGTTTAGCCTCTTTCAATAGGCAAATGAATAGTACTTCGGTGATATGTTGCTGTTTTTCATTCGTTTCCGTCACACTAAATGTAAGTTTGGTTTTTATTGCATCTCCATAACAGTACAACTAGTACTCAGAATATGTTACAATACATTTGTAGCTGGGGTTCCAAGCTACAATTGTGTGATATTTCATAAGACTGGCTTACATAATAATAAAGTTATGAGGTAGGAGGTAGAACATATTATATATCGATTATAAATGGGCATCATACTTTTAGAGTCACTATATGTATTATAAAAAAGTGTACGTCAATATAATGATGCAAGCAAAAGATAATTATAGATATTCATACCATTTTAACCCAGGTAGTAACACAATAGTTCAGATGAAAAACAATATTAATATCCTGATATCAATAATTTTGACTGTGGCCATTAATTAGCACTCCAGTTCAAACACGCGCTATTTATGTATTAATATGAATCGGGACAGTTATAATATCAAAGTGAACCAAGTAGATGAGATACATATCTGCGCATAACCACCATATCTGTATTTATAACATTGTGCAATTGTACACCCCATGGATCAGAGCCATATGGGACCAGGAACCTGCGTTACCTTGAAGATTCCACACCAATACATAATTTAAGTCCTTACAGACTGTCATCCTGAGGCCCAATGATAGTAGAATTAATTAAATCAGGAAAAGCACTTATTGCTCCCAAATAATTGAAGTTGTAATTTAATCCTGATTTTAGGACTATAACCTAATACCACAGTGCACAAAGAAATATTTTCAATGCATTTTGTAGGTTTCTTGGACGCATTTTGAATGTAAATGTTCTTGGAACATTTCTCAACGTTTTGTGATAAATGAGGGCGCTACACTCCTGGGCTAATTTCTCGGAACATTCGGGGTTACCATATACAATTTGGTTGATTAAATGATCAAAAATGTCATGAAATTTAAAGAAGAAAAAAACAAGTTAAAAATCCAGTCGCTTTATAAGCGAGAAAATGGGCTTTTGTAACACCCTTAAACATGTAAACGTTTAGGTCAACCATTTAGTGGTGTCAAATCCTAAGCATATTGTTTACTTCTAAACAAACATATAGAAGCATTTTAAACTGAAATCATGAAATTAAGCATTTAATATAATTTTGTCAATGTATTACAACACTTATATTGACTTCAAATCCCTGTTTAATAAACGATTAAGTTACAATACTTGATTTTTAAACAAAGCAAATACGACATCATGATTACACAGATATGTGACTTTAAACTTATGACGTTCCAATACAACTCATGGAGTTGTGTAATAGAAATAATGCTTGTTCACCCATCTTGATAATACTACTGATTGATTATATTCAAGGTATATAATACGTTTCAATTATATATTCGTATTATTCTAGCTGTGTGACGATGTAGTTTAGATATGTTGTCAGACCAATTCAACTGTACATCGTGATAAACATCATCGTACTAAAACATCATATTGTAATGCATAGTTTGACTCACAGAACTGATATTTTGTGTTGACATATTTACAATATTCCTGCAAACGAATTGACCTTATTATCGTAATTTATTTCGTTTTGTTATCTGAAAGACATGTTTTAGTTTAGAGTAGTATCACTATAACATTTGCACTGTTAACTGCAACAATTGTATTCATTTATAAACGTTTTCAATTATATTTTATATATTAAACTTTTTCAATTCATAGTAGAACAATTATGATCCAAACGTCATGTCAATAATAAGACACCATCGAAGCCGTATATTGTAACAAAACGCAATACAGGTATTGTTTTACTTACTCATATCAAGTGTCGATATATTTTGATTCACGCCATCTTGTGGCAGTACTCAGCAAAGGTACACTACAATATTCATGATCATGCGACACGCGTTTGTTTAATTGTATTACGTTAGATGGATGACTATTCATATTGAGCTTGTATGCATTTATCTTAACGTTACTACGACAATTGATAAAATAAAGTGTGCATCGGTAATATCTATGTTTGGATGAATATTCATATTGAGCTTCCCTGAAGTTATGCGTGTATTTATCATAACGTTACTATGACAATTGATCAACGTGATATAAAGGAATCATCTTTAATAATAAAATACAATAACTTATCGTTTAGTAAGTGTACATACTTCAATCTCATTGGTTAACACGTATGAAATCTGATCCATATCGTGTAAACAACAAGTCAAACCACACGATATGTTCCATATCGTCGATTAACCGCGTTACCAGATGGCGCGAAATGATATTACGTGTAAAGCGATTGCTTTGCGTCTGTGGAAGAGTTGCTCAAAATACGACATGTAAAATAAACAAATAAAATGGCGGATGATTTAAATGCAACCGAGTCGATTTCTGTTACATTCTGAGGCCGAAATATACCGCAAAAAGGTCTAACCCACGCCCAAAAATTAATGATCTGCATATAACCTAACCAGACATGTTTTTCGCGATGATTTTATGGACAGAGGCGATGGCGCAGAGCCTGTTACAGGGTTGAATTTTACGAAGGTAAGGAAGGGAAGAGAATTCAGCGCCTTGCTCTAACTAGATTTTGACGTTTAGTTTTCCGCGAGTGTTTAAATACAATTTTTATTGGAACTAAACGATAAATTCGTTATCCCCTGCATGTTCACACAATACGGAAAAATACCTGCGGCCTCATGTGATATGACATGCCAAACCATAGGTATTTTTCCGTATTGTGTGAACATGCAGGGGATAACTAATAATATGCATTGGTAATATCGATGTTTCTAGTATTTTCGAAATTTTTGAATCTTTGTATTTGTGATATATATCAAGTATTGTTGTATCTAAATATTGCATTAAAATATGAACGGCTAAACAAGAAACTTAATTCCAATACGTGCAGCATATGTACACCTACACAATTGCTTTACATCGTCCAGAGCTGATGCACTAAACGATAAATAAATCACGCCCCTCGTGACGGCATCCACTAATCGTGTCATGAATAATTTATGATCACGCGGGCAACGCGCATCTCTGAATACATTATGAATATAAGATTCACATTTTGCAATCCTTCAATTCTTTTATTTTTCTCAACAGCATATTTTTGAATAAAAATCAATGGATATCTTTGATAATATGTATAGAGAATGATTATTTGTTATAACTGAAACTAATTCCACCATTTAAATGGTGTGGTATTGTACATTTTCATATAGACAGGGTCAGTGTACGGTTAAATTGAGCTTATTAGTATTTCAGTGTTTCTAGGGATATTCCCTCGATATATGGATGACTCATGATGATCTTTGTGAACACGGACACTGGTGATATACGCTATACAACACAGGCATAATTAAGGCGTAGCTCTCCATTCACACACGAGTATATTCAATATGGCGACGCCAGTAATTTTTTCATTGTTCGTTTCAATTGCAATTTTAGCATGTTCAGCAGAGACAACGGTTGAGGTATCAACACCTACGGAGACATTAACAGATGGTGGTATTTTAACAATAAATTGTAGGATTTCTAACATGCAGGATACATATAAGGTGAATATTTTCCGAGTGCGTAAGGATATAACGGAGGATATAACGATAGGCAGTGACTATGTTTCATCATCACCGCTTGGACAGCGTGTATTCTTAGCACAACGGACATTAGATGGAACTATTGTGTATTTCCTCACTATCCTGGATGTTTCTTTGAGAGATGAAGGAGAATATTTTTGCCAAGTGTTTAGCTATCTTCAAGGCAAAATATCCGAAGATTCAATAAACATCAGAATATCCACGTTTCCAAGTGCAACATATCCAATATGTGACAGTGAACCAAAACAACCCATTGCAGTTTACCCACGCCATAAGCTGTCACTATCGTGTAGTTCTGAAAAGGCATCACCAACCGTACAAATACAATGGGCGAGTAGTAACAAAAACACTATAATATCACCGCAAAATACATCTAATGGGGATATGGTATCTTCTAAATTCGTTCTTATATCGGAACAATCACACCATGGAGCTTACTTTGTATGTAAAATTACCAGTCCGCGATTTCCAGGACGAGAAAGGTCTTGTACGATCGGTCCCTTGATAATTTTACAAAGAAAAGTATTGGAATCCGAAGTCGATATTGCACCAATTGTTATTGATAATGGTGAATCAGAAGTTAAACAATACCCGTCATTATCCGGTAAATGCGACAATTCGTGTTCTCCTGATGAGGATGAATCTACGATATTTTACTTGATAATATCCACCTCAGGAGCAACCGTTTTATGGATTATTTTCATTACAACCACCATAATGGGATGTTACAGATATAACGAAGTGTCTAGTACTGTTAATGAGGCGAGGAGATGTACCCGGAATGCAACTGACGGAAGTGAACCAGTGTATGTATCACTACAAAGGCGTCGCGATAACGAACGAAATTCAATGTACATGACTCTTGAAGATCCAAACAACCCGGGGAGTAAAATAATAATGCCGAAAGAAGCGTTTGATGAATTTTATAGTTCATTGACCATTAAAAGGGTGTAACAGGATCTTAGGACCTTAGGATCAAGGATCAGGAGTCCCACAAGTAACCCGGATATTTCATATGACATATGCTTTTGCCTATACACAAAATATGTGTGTTAAGGTCAAAATATGATTGTCAATTTAGTCACTTTTACCTGTCAAAGAATAATCATCATGGCTGTGTAATGTGACTATTTGCGCGTATCAATGTCAATGTGTTGGTTAGTATAATGTTTTGGAAATTTTGGTAGGCATACTTCTATTTACATGATTGTTTACTTTTTTATATATAGACATGAAAAATATGTAAGTATATGTAAATAATCAATATAATTGTAATTACACATTATTTACTCGTATTCATGAAATTATACAATCATGCGATGTATCTATGAAGCTTCACATCTTGCTGTTAGTGTCAATGTGTTATGTTATATAGTTACCAATATATATTACATAGTGCCAATTTGGAGTAAAGTGATTATGCTGTAAATCACATTCACTTACATTTGATAGTTACTCATGATACATTTACAAGTTCAATGCTTTGCGGTCTTATTTGCTGAAACAAAATTATAGAGATAATGGAGAAATGAAAATAAAGTGTATTCGAAGCCATACTATTTATTATTTTTTAGCACTAATGTAACTTTTTACGTTAACTATCAGCAGTCCTCATAAAGGGTGAATCAAAAGTGAACTCAAATGTATTTATGAAAGTCTGTGTTTCAATTATCTAAATAATGTATTGGACCAGAGGGGGCATTTCATTAACTTCAAAAGAATATTAGTCAAAATCGGCTGATGGTAACATGTTTTACACTCATTTACATGAAAGAACTCATTTAACAAAAACCGAACAAGGTTTGGAATTATACTTAACAAGCTCTAATTCATCATTGGTCAGTTCACAGTCTAGTGCATTATCATGTCACGAGCCAGTTATTTCCATTGTCAGTGTTGCAATCACAAATGGTGACATTTTTATCTTTGTTTTGCAGTTTCGCATGTAGAGAATATCGGAAC